>NQII01000014.1:496475-562725 GCA_002778355.1 Clitarchus hookeri
CCGCCGCTGGACTGCTTCTCCAGCGTGGCGAGGGCGGCGGCCACCAGGGGCCCCAGGTTCCCGCGCCGCACTAGCTCCATGCCGCGCACGCACGCGGACACGACGCTGACGACTACCCGCGGCTATTTTTGGAACTTCGCCGCCCCATGCCCGGCGACGGTCCCCTTCTCCTCCTCCTCCCATTCGTAGCACACGCATTTTTTATCCTTCCAGCTTGCCATCGGATTGTTTTTAAAAATACTCCACGGCGCAAGCTCTCCGCGCCACGCCTACGGAGACCAAATGCAGGTCCGACGCGCCGGAACCCCGGGCGCCGAAGACGTCCCGGCCGAGCCACACGCGAACAATGCGCATTTCTACCTCCGCATGCGCGGCGACGTAATTGGCCGTTTCCCCTGGGAAGTGAAACCGCGACCCCGAGTGCTCCGCGCCCGCCTTGCGAACTGGATCTGCCGACTTCACACAGCGGTAAACGTTCCGGAAAACGGAGCTAACCGTCCCGTCTCGACCGCGACGCACGCTCGACGACCGACCAACGTCTGACGACGGGCCTCCGGTAGAGGTGCGAGAGCCGAGGAGAGTGCTAACGAGGAAATGACGTCACGTCGTGGCTGGCGCGAGCCGGCAGCGCTCCCTGCGTGCGGATAAAATTAGTCGCCGTCGGCCCGCGCTCCCGACCGCCAAGACAAATCGGTTTTATCATCCCCTTATCCCGAGGTCGTCATTCCTAAAAGCCCACAGAGAACAAAAGAAACGGGCGTGTTCCCAAAGGACGCAGATGCTATGTTTCAAGCCTGAAAAACTGACCGAACGCGCGTGCGGTCGATTTTACGCTACACGCACAAGTTCTACAATCTTACAATCAGCCGTAGTCGATATCTGTTGACTAACTCAGGGTAATTTCTTATCTGCAACTAATCGCCAATGAAAACTTTTTACAGGTTTATTATTATTACACACACACACACACATTATATATATATATATATATATATATATATATCACGATTTAATTTTATTTGATGAGAAAATCGATTTTAGGCATATTTAATATTCAGCAAATATAATTGGCTACATTTGTTTCATCCCCTCCATAAAAAAAATAGTTAGGATGTATTGTGACCCCAAGAAAGAGGTAAGATGGGCGAAAAACAATCGAGAATATCACATCAAGTTTGCTGGGAAAGAAATTCTACAGAGGCACATCGGTGGCACTCCAAAACTTAACGGAGCTAAATAATGGGATCGACGCAAGGGCAGTACAGGAATTATTCTAATTACATACAGCCTGTAAAAAACTAACCTGTCAACCAAATACCGGGATGTTCGTAAAATAATGTAAACAAAGTGTAAACCACTTTAGACCGAACATCTATCTCGGGGGAAAATAAATAAGCTCATACATATTATTCCATAAGGATGGAATAATGTTAGTATGGAGAAGGCCCGACTGAGCTACAGCCTCGGAACCTTCAAAGCTACAGTGAAACACGGTGATTGTGAAGTTCTGACCTGGTGTNGGGGGGGGGGGGGGGCAGGTTAGTCTCAGGAGTAGGAAATACCTATCCGCCTTTGGCGACTGCATCACCCCTCCCACCAACACTTAAGGCCAACGTGTGAAGAATGTGTACCATGAGTTCATTGTTACAGGCAAAACCACCGCCGCCAGGGACAGCAGTCGTGACGTACAACATGTCGATTACAGTGGTCGCCGTCGGCTAGCTCGGTAACAGCGGATAGACAGGCTATTGTGCAGCATATCGCTCGCCAACTCAACGCTGGATCATTACGACTTGTGAGCAGCCACACCAACCAGAACCATCTCCTCAGTATAGGGTACAGAAGTCGCAACCCCACTCGGGTACCTCCATGGTTGAAGGGCCTCTACCGAGAAGAATATTTTTGTAATCCCGTCTAGTATTTCTCCTTCATCTTCAATTTGTTTGTCTCCTGTTTTTTTTTGTTTTTTTTTGGCCGTGGGTTTCACTGTTGGCCACATTACAATAATAAAAAAAAAAGGGGGTACCTCTGCTCACCTCACGCCACAAGGCTCAACGATTAACACGGGTGCGGGAACACCGCCTTTGGACGCTCGGCGCATGGAAAAGGCTCTCCTGGACGGATACGTCGATGTACACGTTGGTACACGCCGATGACAGGGCACAAGTACGTCTTCAAGCACATGACGCGATGGATCCCTCGTATCAGCAGGATACCGTTTAGGCCGACAGTGGTAGCATCGTTGCTCATAGGTGAACTATACTGGGACCTGCTGGCGGATTATGTGCGTCCATTTCTGCGCCTACAGCACCTTGCAGGATACCTGTACCTACAGTTGCTTGACTGGCTCCCGAGATCACCTAACCTCAATCCTATCGAACATATCTGGGATGTCGTAGAGATATATCTGCGCATTGTGAGAGGCTGTGCAGCCATGGATCAGTATGGATACCGATAGTTTCCGGTGACTTGTGGAATTCATGTCACGCCGCATCACCGCCATTACAGCGCAAAGGGATGCTACACGCTACTAGGCAGGTGTATCTAATTTAACTGCTCATTATTGTATGCCCATGTCTGTATGCTGCTGGTTACTACCCTAATGTTTTTTTTTTTTGAGACACGAGACACCTTAATTAATTTCAGAATCAGATTATCTTCCTGGATGAAGTATGAATATCATCGGTACAGAACATAGCAGNACTACCCTAATGTTTTTTTTTTTTGAGACACGAGACACCTTAATTAATTTCAGAATCAGATTATCTTCCTGGATGAAGTATGAATATCATCGGTACAGAGCGGCCTTGAACATACATAGCCGCGATCAAAGCGAGCGCAGTTGTAAAACGGCGTGAGGATCGCATTAGAGATCCAGCCAGCGGACACGGTGGGCGGANGCGATCAAAGCGAGCGCAGTTGTAAAACGGCGTGAGGATCGCATTAGAGATCCAGCCAGCGGACACGGTGGGCGGAGGCGTTGACCCCCGTCAGGCAACGCACGCGCAAATGCGGCTCGTGCCTCACAGCGGCCAGAAATAGCAGTCTAAATAATTACTGAACCCTCACCACCGATCACAGAAGAAAAGAGACAGGAGGGGGAGATGACGGTCCCGACAGAGAGCGGGAATGCTCTGAAGTCGGTTGGCGCTTGGTGATCTACCAGCTGCAAGAAGACAAAAGGTGAGAAAGAAGACAAAAGGTGAGAAATAAGCAACTTATTTGGTGAAAGGAGTATTGATGAGGGGAGGGTACGCGGTAGCAACAAGTGTTTACACCGTCACACCACTGATAAAANTTTGGTGAAAGGAGTATTGATGAGGGGAGGGTACGCGGTAGCAACAAGTGTTTACACCGTCACACCACTGATAAACACTTTCCAGTATGGACGACGTAGTGGAGTGCAAATAAAGGACTCGTAAATGTAAGGGGACTCCGTAGTAAAATATAGTCTGTAAAATCAGCGTTTGCATGCATACGGTAACTCAGTAAATAAATGTTCTGCTGGTTAAACGTTTTTTTTTTTGCAGGAGTGGTAAAAAAATAATTATCCGCATTCTACAACAACCAGTTTGTACTTGTATCCTATTAAATATATCTGAAGATTAAAAAAAAAATACTGAAAATGGTTAAAAATGGTATATTTAGGACTTTCCTACTCGGTATCTGTAGAGTGGGTGGGGCCAGTATATAAAATCGAACGAAGGGCAATCTTACATAATTGTTTTTACTAACTTTGTGAACAAATATTTTCCCATAGTGATTTATATCTGCCGAGCTACTACTTCCGCCAGAAATTTTTACATGTCATAACGGCGCAAGACATTTTGCAAAGTAAATGCATCAATATGGCAAAAAATTTATTCGGAAAGTTATCAGAAACCATTATCTAGGATTTATTGTCATTAGTTTCTCTACGCTGACTTCTGAAATATTGTGAACTCCAACTGATATATTAGAAGTTCATTTATATACCACGCCACCTTAAGGGAAAGAAAAAAAGTACTAAGTGGCATCTGTAGTTTAATCCATAGGCGTACATCGCGTATAATAATACCCCACTGTTGCATATCCGATTCGCGAGAAATTCAGCTTCCGCAATCTTGGGAGGGCCCGTCGCAATGCTTTCGTATGGCTGCCAGACGTAACTTTGAGACCATTAATATATTNTTCCGCAATCTTGGGAGGGCCCGTCGCAATGCTTTCGTATGGCTGCCAGACGTAACTTTGAGACCATTAATATATTTTTTTTTCCCCTTAAAAGTAAGGAGTCCGGGCATATATCTTGCACATTAGTTGTTTGCGTTTTTACGCGTATCTCCGCAAATAAATATCCTGGCAGTACGACTTTCTGCCAGANTTCCGCAATCTTGGGAGGGCCCGTCGCAATGCTTTCGTATGGCTGCCAGACGTAACTTTGAGACCATTAATATATATATTTTTCCCCTTAAAAGTAAGGAGTCCGGGCATATTTCTTGCACATTAGTTGTTTGCGTTTTTACGCGTATCTCCGCAAATAAATATCCTGGCAGTACGACTTTCTGCCAGANTCTTGCACATTAGTTGTTTGCGTTTTTACGCGTATCTCCGCAAATAAATATCCTGGCAGTACGACTTTCTGCCAGAAAAGATAAAAACCCGTTATCTAAGTCCGTAGGGTTTTAAGTATATCCGAAGAAAAAGTCGTGAAAATAATAAAATAAAATCGAATTTCTAGAGTTTACCTGCAGAGTTTCTTCAAGAGGCAGGAAAAAAAGCGCACCGCCGTAGTTACATCTGTGGGTTTTCATCGCGTGTAATAAAATCCCACTGTTACAAACTTAGTTTGCAAAGCATAGCGTGACGACGGAAGCGCTGCGCACCGGCTCCGCACCTTGCGCGTAGGGGCGACGGGGCGTTGGGCACGCGCGGTATTGTCGCTTTTATCGCTGTGCCTCGAACGCGGGAAACCATAAACCCTTTGAGATAATTAACACGCTATTTTTTAACCCGCAAACGAAGACACGCAATTTTAAATTACAATATGGCATAGTTATATAACNATAATTAACACGCTATTTTTTAACCCGCAAACGAAGACACGCAATTTTAAATTACAATATGGCATAGTTATATAAAAAACGAAATATGTAAAAAAAAAAAAATAATAAACTGATCCTTGGTTCACTAGCCTCTCATCCCTAAGGTCACCGAGTACATCCCAAGCCCCGAGCCCCGGTGGGCCAGTACTTTTCCGTGAAAGGACTGTCACGCGGATGATATAGGTACACATGTCTATGTTTGAACTGTGATCAGGCCTTAGCTGAAGGGCCTGCTTGATCACACCATTAAAAGCTAAAACCAGGACACGGACCGTGATTTCCGAAACATGTTGCGAGAAGCAACAGCAGAAATCGCCTCCAATAAATGGGGCCGATACTTGCACATCGCGCCCGATATACGACATAGTAACGCTATGAGCGGCGCATTTTGTCACTGAAGCATCGGATCAAGAAGACGCCTGGAGACGGGTGTGCCATGCGTCGTTAACTGCCGCCTGGAACTCAGCCTGCGGCAACATGAACAAGGTGAGGACTCTCTAATTAGGTTTTTAGTAAGAAAGTGGCGTAGTATTATCCCTTCAATAAAATGATAGAAAAACCCTGAAATCTCCGGCTCTTAACATCGAGGTCTTGAGAGCCGATGAGGGTGAAGCGAGGTGAGTATGGGACAGAGCCGGAATGCAACAACGGGGGAAACGGGAGATCCCCGAGAAAACCCACCAACCAGCGGCATTGTCTGGGAACACGCCAGGAAACGAACACGGTTAATCTTGGGAGGTAAGCAGTCTAACCACTACACCACCGCGACCCCAATCCTTTTCGAATAGATTCAATAATGAACGTAGTAAATTGTTATTCTTCATCTTAAATTTCAAATAAACCCCAATTTTATACTTTTCTGATCAACCTAACACCGAGTGATTTGAGTGATCAATTAATGACGCTGTGTAGTGCAGTGCCATGGAATGGGGGTTTCCTAGGCGAACTCATTTTCCAATGTTCATTCCACAGCTGCTTTATCTGCATCTCATCTCGCCTCAACGGTTGTTCGGGTTGGCCGGGAAACGACAGGTCTGTCCCTAGGGTCAGCCGGCTTCATTAAGCGGCTGCCCTCCTCCCACGCCATCCAGGGTCAACATTAATGAGAGCGAAGAAGCTGGGGATTACAAGCGCCGCCTGGCCGGAGGCACTATGCAAGTTCGACACCCAAAGAATGTTCACGATTAATTGAGCACTTCTGAAAAACCTGCTTCAGATATTTACTTCTCATTTGGCATTCTTCCGCCATATATAAAAAATTAACATTGATATGGGCCTCATCACTTTATTCGTACGCCAACCAAGTAAAACTGGTGAAATCGTTAGGAATGTAAATGTCTTGCTAATATGCAAATTCGTACTCTAATTTATATCAAAGAAGAAATTCTGCCTTCATTAGCTATCAATTGAAATATTACATTGGCAATACGCCAAGTGTTAAGAACTTTTTTTTACTAATTCGCTGCCAACTTAACTGGAGGCCGACATGCCACTGTATAATAGTGCATATGTAGTTACGAGCAATAATTTTTTTTTTCAAATGTTTGTTTCAAAATTAGTTTTTGTTTTACCATGAACAGCCTACAGAAGCGTTGGAGTGCTAACAGCGACGCAAGCGGAAGATTTTGTCATCGCCTCCACGCGCACGACGTAAAAATACAGATAAAGGTGCGCTGCAGTCCTTGTGCCACTTTGAAGATTCTCTACTCATACTGAATATCTGGAAGTGTCCACGAAAACGTCTACGTTTAGTAATTTTCATTATATCGAAAAAATTAACTTTGGCNTTATATCGAAAAAATTAAATTTGTCGAATAATTGAGAAACTTCTGTGTGTGCACATACGTGTAACCACCCTAAAATTATATACGTAAGCAGAAACCACTAAAAATATTGAACATATTTTTTTTAATATAACGTTTTCACTCCAAACTTGAATAAGTGAGAATCGAGCCAAATCAGTGAAAACAATGAGAACTGAGCAACTGAAAATCAGTGCCAGATAACTAATTAATATAGTGGTTGAATTCCACTGATTTATTTGTGATTTCCCACTGAATGTCAAGAATGTCACTGCCATAAATCACTTGTTCCCCAGTTAATTTGCTTGATTCGCCGGTCAGCAGTAGCTATCAACTGACTTTCAGTAAACGCTATTTCATTTATTAATATCACTGATTCGGATTTAGAGTGTTCCGACTGAAACCTCGTACGCAAGCGATCTAACGGTCGGTTACATGGAGTCAGGAGCCCTACTTTGCATTTAGCGTGGGAAAACGTGCGCGTTTTTTTTTTGCACTACCGAGTTTTTTCTTGGCTAAATTCTGAATTAAAGAAACACGCAACGAAAATAATTCCGCTGGAGTTAGGGATATACTAATATGTGCATGTTAAGCAAGCTACACAACTGCTAGGTTTTAATAATTATTCGGCTGCTCTATATGTGAAACGCAGTGACGAAAAAACAATTTAGCCGACGGGGTGTAGTAATAAATTCACCTGAACTCGAGGTTTTGCACGCGTGCTCGTCGAGATCAACCATCGCCATGTTTTCCCAGCGGCGACTGCAGCGCCAACTAAACCCGCAATATGTTCCCCTTTATGACAAAGTACTCTCGTAAGCAAAAGTGTATAGTTGGGGGAAAAAATTGCAAACAAGCGTGGATGCACTGCTTGGGTACAAGAGCGAACAAAATATTGCTACGTGCTGCCTCTATTCGTAGCTTCCTTTGTCTGCGTCCCGCTCGATAGCGCGAAGCACAGCGTGTCAAGGGCATCAATGATAACGCGAGGAGCACGCGAAGATTTACAAAGGGGTGCCACCGCGCGTGCCGCGATAAGGATCTAGGGACTCACGCCACTTCCCGTCCTTAAGGACTGAATGTATGGGGTTATCGTTGCAAGAATGTTCTTGCCATCGTCCTCGCCTCCCACAGCGAGAATCGGGGTGCGGGGAACCTTCTGGATCGGGCCAGCTGGTCTACAAAAGCCACGAAGGGCATCCGAGTAGACAGTCTTGGGGTCTAGAGCTTTGTACGGCCTTCAGCGCCATGAGTAAGAAACCCAGCGAAGCTATGTGTGGCGACGAGAGTACAAGCGAGAGTGATGTCTGCGGGCTGANGCCGACATGCCACTGTATAATAGTGCATATGTAGTTACGAGCAATAATTTTTTTTTTCAAATGTTTGTTTCAAAAGCAGTTTTTTTTTTACCATGAACAGCCTACAGAAGCATTGGAGTGCTAACAGCGACGCAATCGGAAGATTTTGGCATCGCCTCCACGCGCACGACGTAAAGATACAGATAAAGGTGCGCTGCAGTCCTTGTGCCACTTTGAAGATTCTGTACTCATACTGAATATCTGGAAGTGTCCACGAAAACGTCTACGTTTAGTAATTTTCATTATATCGAAAAAATTAAATTTGTCGAATAATTGAGAAACTTCTGTGTGTGCACATACGTGTAACCACCCTAAAATTATATACGTAAGCAGAAACCACTAAAAATATTGAACATATTTTTTTTAATATAACGTTTTCACTCCAAACTTGAATAAGTGAGAATCGAGCCAAATCAGTGAAAACAATGAGAACTGAGCAACTGAAAATCAGTGCCAGATAACTAATTAATATAGTGGTTGAATTCCACTGATTTATTTGTGATTTCCCACTGAATGTCAAGAATGTCACTGCTATAAATCACTTGTTCCCCAGTTAATTTGCTTGATTCGCCGGTCAGCAGTAGCTATCAACTGACTTTCAGTGAACGCTATTTCATTTATTAATATCACTGATTCGGATTTAGAGTGTTCCGACTGAAACCTCGTACGCAAGCGATCTAACGGTCGGTTACATGGAGTCAGAAGCCCTACTTTGCATTTAGCGTGGAAAAACGTGCGCGTGTTTTTTTGCACTGCCAAGTTTTTTCTTGGCTAAATTCTGAATTAAAGAAACACGTAACGAAAATAATTCCACTGGAGTTAGGGATATACTAATATGTGCATGTTAAGCAAGCTACACAACTGCTAGGTTTTAATAATTATTTGGCTGCTCTATATGTGAAACGCAGTGACGAAAAAACAATTTAGCCGACGGGGCGTAGTAATAAAATTCACCTGAACTCGAGGTTTTACACGCGTGCTCATCGAGATCAACCATCGCCATGTTTCCCCAGCGGCGACTGCAGCGCCAACTTAAACCAGCAATATGTTCCCTTTTATGACAAAGTACTCTCGTAAGCAAAAGCGTATCGTTGGGGGAGGAAATTGCAAACAAGCGTGGATGCACTGCTTGGGTACAAGAGCGAATAAAATATTGCTACACGCTGCCTCTATTCGTAGCTTCCTTTGTCTGCGTCCCGCTCGATAGCGCGAAGCACAGCGTGTCAAGGGCATCAATGATAACGCGAGGAGCACGCGAAGATTTACAAAGGGGTTCCACCGCGCGTGCCGCGATAAGGATCTAGGGACTCACACCACTTCCCGTCCTTAAGGACGGAATGTATGGGGTTATCGTTGCAAGAATGTTCTTGCCATCGTCCTCGCCTCCCACAGCGAGAATCGGGATGCGGGGAACCTTCTGGATCGGGCCAGCTGGTCTACAAAAGCCACGAAGGGCATCCGAGTAGACAGTCTTGGGGTCTAGAGCTTTGTACGGCCTTAAGCGCCATGAGTAAGAAACCCAGCGAAGCTATGTGTGGCGACGAGAGTACGAGCGAGAGTGATGTCTGCGGGCTGAGAGTATCGGCACAGTGGATAGTAAGACTGGTGGGCGGAACTACTGAACTGGATGCTTGAGTGACATACACCTGTAATGATGCCAATATACAGTTGGATTGAATATGCGTAAATAATAAGTGTGTATTGACAGTGTTAAGAACTAGAATTAGAAATGAGGTTGAGATTAGATATTGCGCTCACTGAGAATAACAAGTGTTTATAGTACGGATAGGCAATTTATTGATGTAAATAATAGCTGTGTGTATTTTATAAAATTAGAAATAAATTAAAAAAATATTAATTTAATTCTTTATTAAGACTTTTATCCCTCACGAGCTAGCATACGCCCCTGGCGACTTGTAACACTATAAAAAATCACTGCCAATAATTGTAGTAACTACCGGACGATTTGGCGCAGTGGTAACACGCCAGACTAACATTCGGGAAGGCCCGGACTCTGTCCCCGTCCGACCATTCTGGAGTGGGTTTTCCGAAATTTCTGTGGGCTAATTTCGAGACAGTTCCCTATTACAAGTCACAGCTAATTCCTTCCCTGCTAATAAGGGTGCGTCGTTCCATCTCTAATTAACTCGTCTACAAGACGTTAAGTCCAAATTATATATATACATATATATTAGTACATAATAATATGTTAGTTCATATCGTCACACTTAATATATAACGCGTTTGCATGTTTTGATGAGAATTTTGTATATTCATATTCGATTTCTAATTACATACTTCTCTTTCCGCCTTTGTTATCGTTTGGGAAGTTCCTTCCAAGCAAACTAATTTTAACTGTGGCAAGTTAACATTCCTCGAGTATTGCAACGACGCGCGCGCACTTTTCNTGGAGTGGGTTTTCCGAAATTTCTGTGGGCTAATTTCGAGACAGTTCCCTATTACAAGTCACAGCTAATTCCTTCCCTGCTAATAAGGGTGCGTCGTTCCATCTCTAATTAACTCGTCTACAAGACGTTAAGTCCAAATTATATATATACATATATATTAGTACATAATAATATGTTAGTTCATATCGTCACACTTAATATATAACGCGTTTGCATGTTTTGATGAGAATTTTGTATATTCATATTCGATTTCTAATTACATACTTCTCTTTCCGCCTTTGTTATCGTTTGGGAAGTTCCTTCCAAGCAAACTAATTTTAACTGTGGCAAGTTAACATTCCTCGAGTATTGCAACGACGCGCGCGCACTCACAATTACGGGTATTACGTTACGTATAAATTTTGTACGAGAAAGTTAAGTAGTTTCCATCGCCGCGGCCTGGTTTAATTTCAGCACGGCCTACCGAGGGAGTGCGAGAGATGTGCGGCGGCAGCGGGGTTAGGCGACAACAGCCTGCGCAGATTAGTCTTACTTACCCACTATTCAGATGCGCAGGACGCCAGTGTACACGAACACGACTAGGGTGTCGCCTTCCCTTTCATCTCGGTGCAAGAGAAGCCTGTGGCTGCACCACTGAAGCCGTCTGTTTTCTGTTAACCTTACTGACTCAGAATTCTCGCTTGATCGTGTTTACTGCTGCAATAACGCGAAGGCGTGTCCTGTTGTAAGACGAAGTTTTGTGTTGTTGAAACGTTGTTGAGGAAAGTTTTTCCAACTCTACAGCTTGGAGTGTTTAGGTTTCTTCATGCTGTATAGAGTCGGAAAAAGTTTTTGCAATAGCAAAGTGTAAAAAAATACAAAAATTCAGCCTTCGTGTTATTATAACAGTAAACACCATCAAGCGAAAATTGTGAACTAGTAAGTTTTTCAACTTGAAATGTTCACTTCCTTTCTTGAGAGAACCCAAGGCCCCTATTTCACTCAACTGGGAAGTGCCTGCGTCAAGGTGAGTTCCCACATCTAAATCTTGCACTACGCCACTGTTGGGCACGCATAATAGAGAGAACATTTTTAAGAACCAATTAAATTATAATTGCCGTAACTAAGCTTTATTCTACTTATGCTGGGAGAAAACGAGATCTTTTATGAGAGATTTGCCCATAAAAAAGAATTTTCACCGTAAAGACCATTGGTGTTCCAGGAGAAAACTTTTAAGCTGGCGACAAACGGAGCAATTCTCTTTATTTGTGTGAAAAATTTGTGTTTTATTCGAATTGTGATATATACTTGCCCTGTCGGAATATTAAGTTTTAACTTTATTTTGTAACTACTATGCACGTCCTCCAGTGATGTCTACAAGCGTAAACGGTACAAACGACGTTGTGTTGGATATTGACCTTTCGTTAACACCATTATTTTAGTTTTAAAACAGTAACAAAATTAACGTCGAAATAATGATAGCTGTAATTGGAAGAAATTGTTACGTTATGTTGCTACATTTGAATAATGTAATTGTGTAATCTTAAGTTTCGCTAAACCCAGTACTACGACCGAATATTTAACATGTGAAAATAATACCTTAAATTTCCACTCTAGTAGGCCTACGGAAAAAATATATATATTTAGGTATGTTGTAACAAAATACAAACTGGAAAATTTTACACAATTACATTTATTTTATGAAAATTGCATTTTAAAAATTTGTTTACGTAGACAATGAAGAAAATTCGACACATGCAACACCATTATGGAGGCGATAAATTTGGTCAAACTATTAGCACTGAACTTCCCAGCCTGAGAAGAATAAACCTTCCCGTAACTAACTTGGAATTATTATTATTATTATTGAAACATCCTATGCCGAGGGTTAAGATTCACCGAGTGAGGGGCTTCCCAGGTTTCGACAGGTGTCTTGTAATCTGTAACGGGTGGAATGGAATGATATCCTAAGATACAGCGGGGCCGCGGTGACTGAGCGGTTAGACTGCTCGCCTCCCACCAAGGCGAACCGGGTTCAATCCCCAGCTGGGTCACTACGGATTATTACAAATGGGAATCGTGCCGGACGATGCCGCTGGTTGTCGGGTTTTCTCAGGGATCTACCATCATTGCGTTCCGGAGCTGTTCCATTTTCACCTTATTTCGCCCTCATCGGCTCTCAAGACCTCGCCGCCCAAATATCTCAACTCAACACCAACATACAGCGGCGACGGAATACAAATATTCGGGAACCAAGAGTAGGCCAAAATAAAAACAGGACAAAGGTCTATGCCAGTGTCCACCAAGTTCCTCCACATGAATAAATTAGAACGTGACCCCACTGGGATTCGATCTTGGGAGCGCCGTGGAGGAACACTCACCCCAGCTGACTACTAAACTTGGCTGAACAACAATTTACAATCCTGCAACGATTGGAAATAGCACCGTCTTTTCCCCTTCAAGACGAGGCAGCTGCCCCAAATGCTATCCCGTGCCCGACTGAAGCTATAGCGGCGAATCCTCCACAAATGGGTACTCTCAGACAGCGCTCGCGAGTGTACGAGAAGGCGTCGTCTGGGCCGGGTTCCCAACGGACCGTGAAGGGAGATAGCTTATACGTCTGCTTCACATTTGCGTGCCGCAGATGGCTTCTGGAGATACGTCTGTGCGAGATGCGACCGAGTTTCCTCCGCGACAAGAACGAACGCGCCCCGAGATGTGCTGCAAGTGAACAATAACTTGCAATTGTCCTCACGAATACTTATTTGCACGTCCGTATACGCGTCCTTATAGATGCGACTTAATGCAAATCACTACCTTATCAAGTTGGAGTAAATTTTTTTCCCCTTAACGGCTGTCTCGTATTAGTCGGTATACGAATATACTTTTCAAATTATTTAAATCCGATATATGCATACATACACACTGTCCTACCAGTGTGAGTATGTATGTATGTATATACCGTATATATAAATTTTCATACCTAAAAAAGCAGTTCTCGCTCGCGGTTTGAGTTTATGTAAAATTACTCTTTGTGTAGACCTAAGTAAACCTAACATACTCCAGGCGGCTAGCATTTCTAGGTGTTTTCCATGGAGGAGGTGTTGTAGAAACCGTAGTGTGAATTTTCTCGCGGTAATTCCGTCTCCTGTCCTCATTCATTCCACCACTGTTCCATCGACGCCTCTTTATGCCTTGGGCATATAGGCTCATCCAAGTTGGCACTTCATCGGGTGGAAAAAACACATGCATGTTATCACTTCCAGTCACTAAATGCCTGCAATATATCAATGAAGTGTTAGACGAATCTAATAGCTAGCAATCGGATAACTTCATACGGAGGCTAAAGTGAAGGTCATGAATATCACCATCGACCAACCTCTACGGTAGCTGATGGTATCAATTAATTAAAACTAGTTCGCATGAAAACTGTCTGTTCAGACAAATAAAACAAGTTATCCGTATGACCAAGAAGAGTAGCTTCTTTTAGCTCTTCCCAGAAATAACATTTTTCTGGCCGTTCCAATAACACTTACTCGCTCCACTGTGATCAATGCTCAGCAAACTCTTTAAAGTCTAACTTGCTTCATTGAAACATAAATTTTCAAAAATTAAGTCTAACTGTTCAAATATAGACACTTTAAATAAATTTTAATCTCAAAACGTGTCTGATATTAATTACGAACATTTTGCGTATACTTAAACAAATATGCTATTTACCTACGATAACAGTTTTTAAGTATTAATTTAATGTTTTTCAAACCAAACAAAATACTTAAACCCTTACGGAAAGTATTATTTTTTTTTACGTCTCTGCTGTTATTTATATAATAAAATAAACTCAAGCTTTAAAGTTGTATTACCGTGCAATATAATATGTCGGCAGTACAGTTATGTTGGGCACTTCACTCGAGTACTGGTAACAACTTACGAATACTTAACCTGCAAATAACTAATCAACGGTAGCCAACTTGTTTTAAACCTGCACTAACAAATCACAATTACAATTTTTATTACTATTATACAACGGGACGCCAGGACAGTCGCGCGGTGATACATCTACGGAGCAAATGACCCACTCGTTACTCATATGCTCACTTTGGGATGCGATTTATTTTTCCTTCAAAGACTACACAAGACAACACTTGCAGAGTCTGTATCAGGGCCCGACTTGAAATATCATTATGCTCGCGCCCCTAAAACTATTTTACAAGCGTCACACGAATCATAAAGGTGGCGGAGTACGTCGTAATTTAGTTTCAGCTGTGAATTATAATATCACTCCTAAACACATATTTTCAGGGTTTTTTTTTGCTCAATACATGATCAAATTTTTAGAGAATTGGCTGGCAACACCTTAATACAAACTTACGACAAGCAATATACGTCCATAGCCGAGCTCAGAACTGAATGAAGTAACTCTCCTTACTGGCAAGCACGCAAGGGCATTACAGATGAAGTTGGCATTCATGCGAGCAGCTATATTTAGGGAGAAATGCATTAATTGCATTTTTTGCCAAATGTATGAAACTGATAGCGAAACTAATGAAATAATACACGGGACGGGCAAAGCACTTTGTTGCACTGCTTACACGCGAAACTTGTACACGCTTAACAATATTTTAAATATCAAGGCCGCACTTGTTTCGCGTGATTCTTGATAGAGTGATCAACGTATTGTAAGTTCAATTCACGTGGGAAATACTACGTGATTAGCTTCGGACGCATTATTTTAAAACCCACGGTCGTTCAAGACGACGCTATCATTAACTATATTGCTTTTTTGTTCCAATCCTTATACTGGGAAAAGCGTGGTAAATACATCAACATACAACAAGTACCATAACTTAAGCTTGTAACATTTTACAAATGGTCTGACGCCCAATGTTAAATCCCATTATACGCTTCTAAAAAAAAATTCTGGTTTCACTGTGTTAAATGCACTGTACGAGAAAAAAGCACTTTACAACGGAGAATTAAAATCTAAGGAGGAAAAAAGCAAAAGACAAATTCTTCTGTAGGACTTAATTGCATTCCAAAAGGAATTTATATCAAGATTACAAATTAATAATTACTTAAAATTTAAAAAATGTTTGAAGCTCATACTTTTATGAACGTATGGAGTTGAATAAAATTATAATGAATTCAAATTAAGTATACTCAAAGAATAAACATTCTTTCGAAATGTATTTTTATTTGAGATGCTAGGCAAAATTATTGAAATTTTTTCTCGCCTTCTAACTACGGTATTACCTGTTCAATTCTCGCGACGATCCTTCTAGTTCCAACTAGATCCCTTCCATTCCCATACACGTAATTAAAACGCTGAACTCTATAAAGTTGTGTTTATTTTCTACTGTTACTTGATGCCTCGCCTTAAAATAAAAAAACACTAAGCGTAAAGTGAATGTCTTTTATTAAGATAAGGTAATATACGGGCCGTAGTTCTGCAATTTTGAGCCCATGTATCACATAATCGAGTACAGATAATTTATAATGTCACGTCCTGACTTTTAGAGCCAAACTCTTGAAATTAATGAATAAGAGCCGAGTTGGCCACTGAGGTTAACATTCAGATAGTAAAGTCTCGTTTTTTGTTCAAAATTTCAAACTCACTATAAAAATAGTTTGCGATAACGTGTGTCAACACAACTCTAAGTCTTCCTAAAGAGTACATTCGCTAACAGAGAGCCAGGACTGTATAATACCGTCGTTTCATTGTTTCGTTCCCTCCCCTTGTTCGGCAAACTAATTGCAGTGACAACAATGCTTCTATGACCGTTCTCGGAACATACACAAAGGCACATTCTGTGGAAATCAGTCAGGGTTTAATAATAGTACACGAAACTACAATACCAGAGTTCGCTATTCGAGTTGGATATTGGGCCGGGAACACTGAGTCTTTAGGCAGCGGAAGATAAAGAATCGCAATATTCCTAAACCCTCTCCTTTCAAAGTACAGCTGCATTCCGACATACTGCTTCTACAACAGCAAGGCCAGATATAAATCTTTTCTGCGCGTATTACATGCACGTCATACACGCTACATACAGACTTTCCCGGAATTGTAAGGCCCCTTCCCAGCCTAATTTTTAAGCATCAAACCGATGTTTTGTAGGCCAACATTTCATTTTCAGGAAATACTCAGTTTAATTATGACATATAAACCACTCTTCCAATCTCTTATTTTCCCGCCAGGTTAAAAGAACTGCGTTGTAGTATGTTTGAAATTCACGTTTTTTCACGAAACTATTAAACGAGCGTCCAATGTGCTGATCTACGAAAGGAACACACACTTCACTGCTTACAAAATGTCACGCACGTTAGAAACGCGATTTCAGAATACTCCAAAACGGTTAAATACAACTTTTTCAAAGCGCTGTAACTCAAAATATACGCATCACATACATACAAAACTACTCAAGGGCTCTGCACTGAACCTTCCTACAGACTTTCCATCAATAAAATAACAGGGTCACCGCTGAAAGTTCCACAGGTACACGCAGTGTGTCGAGAACACTGCATGCCTGTTCAGAGCCTTGCGCTTAGCGGCGATGGGGAACTTGATGCGAGTGGCAGTGTCGCCCTTATCGCTCCCGCGCTTCTCGCCCTCAAACACGGAAAATGCTCCACACTTCACTTGATATTGGCAGCTCAGCCCTTCAACATCGAAGTTGGCATGCCTCTGGGAAGCTCTGTTGAAAACTGCTCATTATGTACAGCAGAGTTGGTTTGTGCAAAAATTCGTATAAACTAATATATTACTTACATAATAAACAACATATTACCTAATGTAGCAGGTTCTATGAAACAATGTCTCATGCTCGATGCAAATAAGTGTCACAAAATAAAGAAAATCACAGCATTATTGTAAAAAAACACTCAGACATCAAGTATCAGTCAAAATTATAAGTGTGCACGGCCTGTTTTTAATGCCTTAATTATCAAGGCAAACAGTCTTTTGTAAAATACTAGTCAGTATAATCTGAAATAAATTAAGTATTGAAAGTAAATTATTGCATTTATTAATTCTTGACATTAGCAGCTAGCAGTTCCTACGCTTTATAATTTTTTTATTTCACGAAATTTTGGTTATTCTGGAGGAAAAAAAAGAGGAGGGGGAAAATAAATGGAATAAGTAAAAACTGAGTATGAAGAGTTGACATGTTCTAATTTAACTGCATACACAACTTCGCTGTTTTTCTACTTATTCAGTTATGAGTAAAATTTTGGCATGCACCCAGGATTAAGTTGACAGCTCCGATAGGCTATATGGTGTTTGTAATTCCACTACTTATTTTACTGATAGCTGAATTCAACCCGTGATAATATAATACAGCCCACAAAACTTTGGTGTTTCTTTTACATACACATTTTTGACCTGTAGACCAAAGAGTAATATGTGTCTGAATATGACAAAGTAAACTGTGCTGTGTTTTTGAAGAGTTTTCGTTACGAATACTGTGTAATAGCAGATGCGAAATACCCAAACACCAGTGCGTGTAATTTATACAGGAACAAGTGTTTGACTAACTTGCCAAATATTAGTCATATTATTGACGGGGCGAGTGTTGTTAAAATTCATTATTAGTTCTCATTCATTGTTCATAAAAATGTCTATTAACAAAGTCTATTGAAAATACCAGCTATTTTGTGACAACTGTACAGGCGTTATTAGAAAAAATGTAATTAAGTAACACCAGCTAAAAAATCTCTCCTGAGCTAGTACGGACACGGCCAATGTATCTGCATCAGTAACAATTACGTGACCATAATTAAGCCAGTGTACAACCACGTTCCTGATTGACCACAGAAATGTACGACGAAGGCATGTCTCAATGCCATGGGTGCCTATGTAGAAAAATAGTGCAAGTTATGTACTTCTGCAATAAAAAACGTTTTGTTAAACTAGCTAGCTTAGTTCTTTTTTATTTACCAAAAAGGTCAGTTGTAAAAACAAGCAGCTAGATTCAGCGAGTATTATTTTTTCATTACATATAGCCAACAAGAGAACCTGGAGGACACCTAATGTTAATAAGTAAAGACTGTTCACGATAAAGTGAGCACTCACTGCCCCTACCTGTACATATTTTAATGCGTCGGCCTACACTAACAGGAATGCGCCCAGTAAAGCTAGTAACAACGGAAGGAAAGTAGTTCTACATTTTAACGTTGAATTAAAAGTGTTACGTAAACATTTGTAAACACGGAATTTTTTTTTTTTTTTTAAAGCAAAAGTGTAAAATGTTTGCTTTTATAATAGCATGATAGTTTAATTTTAACGGCGCATGAATAAAGTGAAACGGCCCATGGCAATGTTAATTATACATGCGGTGGAAGAATACACTAGATACATACAAATAGATCTTAAGCAGGGCTTTCGAAAGTGCTCATTTTATCGTAAACAGCCTACACGTGTATTCGCAATAAACTATTTCAAGACTATGCAAACCATTGCTCCGAAATAAATGCGGCGTCCCGTACGCCTTTCTTCGAGTGACTTCAAACACAAAAGCAGAGGGAGATTCAGATGCTTGAATCGTTGCCATATCCGCGAGGACCACACAATTTTGCTAACAGATAATAATAATAAAAAAAGAGCAATGACAGAGCGAACCACAAGTTCCTCCTTGTTAGTTTGCGACGTCCATGAGATAAGGCATGTCTCTATAAACGGCCTATTAGTATCACAGTACTCAGGAAGATAACTTTCCAATTGGAGCTTGCAGGAAGGGGGCGGATACCGAGCACAACCAAGACAGAATCTAGCGCATATTAGGTACGGTGGATTATTAACCAACACATGCTCGTACCATGCAATAAGTCATCCTCCATGCGTTTACACGAGTTATCCTGTAACTTTGGTACAACTATTGACAGCGTTCTTTCTATTATTTCATCAAACAAATAAGTTTTAGTGCATAGGAGTTTAACTGGGGGAGTTCAGCGCGCCGGTGAATAATCTAGATATCACGGTGTGCGTTTAAAAAAAAAAAAAAAAAAAAAAAAAAGCGAGTTAATGCGACGTCAAGGTTATAGAAAAATTCACATCGCCATTTCCAGGATGTCGCCTGAGGGTTAATACGAACAATGCATAGCGTAAACTGCGAATATGCGCATTTATATTACATTAGTGGATACCAATTATTTTATTTCAGTGCGGAAAGTTCACACTAAAAATGGTTTTTTTATGTTAGTATGTAATTTTCCACAGTAGTTGACCTTTCACAAACTCTGCACGGTCGATACCATGACTATTTCACACAGTTAATAACTGAAATAATTGAATTTATTAGCTTGGAAGAGTTGCCTCAAGTAAAAGTTCACAAAGAGTTTTACTGCCTTATCTGAGTAGGTCGGCCACCTTTAAAGTGAGTACAGACTATTCTGCTACAGTAGAGCGTACCGAGAAATAAACCGTGTTCTTTTGCAACACCCAGACGTGACGTATGTCAATGAAAACGGTTTTAGACAAACTTATAACCAATACACACTAAAATATAAATGTCATAATGATATATATTTAACTTATTCTGAGCTGTGAAAACTAAACTTTATTGTGGTTTTGCTCGTTTCACAATATAATACTGTAATATTAAAAAATCCCTAAATATCATTTAGACGTAAAATTACCCACGCCTTAGTTTATATAAGGATTAATGAACTTAACAGGGGTAAAGGCCTTGAAGAAGATGGTGCGGATGAGGATGCCATTTTAGTCAAGTGTAAAGATATGTCCGGCGTAAACTTAGTTAATTAATGGGAACTTACAGAGTCTCTTTCAGCCCGCGGTACCGCTAAATTACGGGATGGCGCAAAACAAAGCATCCGACAGAACGTAACGGTTAACCGCTGCTAAAACAATGGGGACATTAAATGTACTTGCAAAACTCACGAATCGATCATCAAACCCTGCATCTCGCCGTTAGAGAACAAGAACATGCCACAACTGTCCGTAAATACGTTAGAAATGTTACGGGGACGCGATTCCGCATACGTTAGTAACATTAGCCACAATCTAGCGACGTTGAGGTTACGTTACCTTCAAACGCTATTTCGCCAGAAGCGACGTTCATGTGCTTGAAATCACAAATACACAGTATTTGTTTACACGAAAGCTCACAGCGCCACGAGTATTTTTTAGGAACTGTCGAAACGTTATTTTAATACACGTGACAAGAAAACCGCACAGCTGACGTTATCCTCTTCGGCAGCCGGCATCGTAAAGGACGCTTGAAAAAGGCACCAGAAATGTTGCCGACAAGAGCAAATGCACAGTCGCTCTCTGCGGATGGCCGTCTATGCCCGGCATTCAGCACGACGATGCTCCCCCACCAGTATGTCAGGAAGAGATGGGTGTTTTGAGGGGGGGGGGGTGTTTAGTGCCGGGAGGAGGGGAAGCGAGAGGGCAGCAGCGCTGTGCAAGCATGCAGATAAGGCGGAAATGAGCCAGATGTCCGATACACAGGCAGTCCCAGCAAATTACACGAGACGCCACTCCAGAAATAACATTTCCAGCGGTCTTCTGTGAACTGCCGCGGGCGTTCAGGCGACCTCTATTTGGTACACAGGAAAAAAAAAAGAGGGTAAATTTTTACAATTCGAGTTCTTTGAAAATAAAACTTTTATTTGAGAATTCATATTAAACAATTTCAACTAGGAAAATTTTCCTTATTCTCTACCCAGTTAAAAATAATCGAGGATGGCTTCCCTTCATTAAAAAATAAACGCATAACTATTTTGCAAAAAAAAAAATTAATAAATACATATTTTTATTTTTTATTTTAATAATGTACACAACTGGTCCGAGTCAATGGTTGCATGAATCTTCCTCCGTACTTCACGCCAGGCCGAAAAATCAACGGTGAGTAGAATTCTCCGGTGGAACTAAAGTAAAGCTCATACAAGCAAGAGCAAGAGTTAAACATTGCAATGGGAAGGTTTAATCTCCATACAGCGGAAGGGGTGAAAGCAGGTTTAATACACTTTTTAGACAGACCACGAGATTCACGTTACTACCATTCCATTACTGACGATTTAGTTGGGCCACAGAGAGTCGGTCATATTACACATTAAGTTTACCACGGCACTCTTGTATTATATTATAGTTTACTGGTACGTGTTATTCGAATATCAGAGTTTGTGTCGAACATCCTGCTTTAGTGAGTGAGTGAAGAGATTTGGGCGGCTCTTGACATCGAGGCTTTGAGAGCCGATGAGAGTGAAGCGAGGTGAGTATGGAGCAGCGCCGGAATATAACCAAAAGGGGGAAACGAGAGATACCCGAGAAAACCCGCCGACCAGCGGCATCGTCCGGCACGATTCCCACATGCGAAAATCCGGGGGCGGCCCCGCCGGGAATCAAACCCGGTTAGGCTAGGTGGGAGGCAAGTAGTCTAACTACTGCACCACCACGGCCCCATCCTGCTTTAGGGTTCGATTTGCCAACCACTACTAATTTACATTCCTATTTTCTTGTCACAATTTTTTCCCCCGCACCATACCATATACGTCACTTTTTATACGCCGTATTCATTACTGAGGCGGGAACATGTATTCACCAGCGTTATGCGATGTTCTGCTACATGATAATCATACTGTGTGATTTAGTTTACGCATGTTGCGAATAGCTTAAGAGTGATATGTGGATTTTGTTCGGTATTTCGTTTCAATAATGCAACTGGGTTGTGAATAACCGATGAATTACGCATGTACATTTTGTTAAGGCTTTCGTTTCAATAATGTAACTATGACGACGAATTCTTTCAAAATTGCCGCTGGTTACTTTGCATTAGCAACCGACAGTAAAGAAGCAATCAAAAAAAAAAGCTCATTTTCTTTTAAGAGTGATGATCACGTTTCTTAAAATCGCGGATGTCATAAAATAAAAAACTAACAGCAACTAATGTCTGAGGTTTTGATACTCAACACGAGTACTATACCGATGTAATCTTCTACATATTGCGGATAAATATTTAAGAGTTTCTAACCTAACAGGATAAGAAACACTGTTTACCTTGAATTACATCGAAACTGTGTATGCGCCCTGGAGATCAAATATTGCCAAACTTACATTTATTTTGCATCTTGTATTACACTTTACGCCAAATACATTTTATTTTACTTAAAAAAGCACAGTGCCCATTTAGACTTTAATTTCATGAAAGTTTAAATCTTACCGAAGATACCAAAAATTGAATTAATTAAATCTTACTATTCTTGTTTAAAAAAGAAGGCAGTGAAATGTTTATGTCGCTAAAAGTTAAGCAGACAAGGTCTGAAGATTCGAGGGCTTGACAAAGATGTGCAAATTTGTTAATAGCCGTTGTTCCTCTAAAAACACGAACTCCACAACGCTGAAGGTATCGCATGCAAAGGCTCCGCGTGCATGTTGTGGATAAGGCTCGAGTATCAAGTCAAGCAAAACTGAGTTTTAAGTTTTGGAAAAATTTTTAGAATATAAATACAATAAAATCCTCCACTTAGTAATGTAAGAAATACTAGCCATATATATACACATTCATATATACATATATATACACATATATATACATACATATATCACGAATAGCCTTGCAAAACCCCACATATCCATTAATTTATTAAGACACAAAACAGAGTTTGTTGAAGCGTAAGTTTTAATACGTTCGGTACGTTTATTTATGTACTTAATGACTTTAAAGAAAAAAGTCCAATTATTGGGGGGGGGGGGGAATTCATAAATATATACAGTACACAAACAAGCCTAAAACTTTGTGTTTGACGAAAACTGTAATATTTTTTGTTTTGAAAAGCATTCCTACTAACTAAAATGTTTCTAAATTATGCACGGAACAATAGATAAACAGAGGAGAAGAAAATTAAAGAAAATAAGATTATTGTGACTATCAAGTTCGTTAACACACATGACATCCTGGGTGCTGGAACAAATTTTCAAAACATCAGTTACTGCACATGTAAAAGCACGTCATTTAACCGATATGTCTGTGGAACGATGTAGCCAACTTGAATAGGCGGATTTTCAGCTCATAAAAAGAACAATAATAAATTCTATATTTAGGAACAGCTTCGCTTGGTCTTTAGAGAGAAGAATAAATTGTGGCAGTATCGAACAACAAGCACTACGGGTCTTAGAATTCTGAAAGCCAATCATTTGTCTTGAGACAAGAAGGAAACACTATGAGACATACGTTTTGGAATAAATAATTTCACAAGTCATCAATTTCTCAACTCTGTGATAAACAAAGGTAGCATCATACATGAATTCATTCCATTACAATGAACAGAATCACCACGTGACTGCTCTCGCAAACACGAAAATAGGAAAATATATTGCAGAAATATGTACAAAAATACAAAAGATTCGGGAAGGTAATATTGTTTCCGCGAAACAAAAATAAGACAGCTAGGTTTATTGCCTGCCACTACGGCTAAATGTAATTTGGAGGTTTCGGCTATCGAAACTAGATTTGGAAATATTATTGTAGTGACATTTCAATCTGTGGGTCGTCCATGTAATAGTCCTTTCAGAAAAGGGCGACAGGACGAAATTTTGAATAAGAGGTGGCAGACATACAAATAGGCCATAACTCTTACATATTAATAAAAATTGTTGATAATTCACTAATCGACCTAAAACTCCTATTAACATTTCAACATGATGGAATTTTGGTTCACTATTAGGATTATGTCTAATAATTAAAATCTTAACAAGGATTATTTCTAGCTATACATTACGCAACCTAACATTGAATTAGCATTTAATAGTTAGACATTTTTGCCTAGATGTAAATAATGGTTTAGTTATACGTGCCTTACAAGCAAAAGGAGCGTTAGTATTTTCCGTGTGTATCTGTCTATACATGTAGAACGAGGTTTATACTACGGGTCATATAAATATAACGAAACGTGATCAACGGGAATTATTATCATATTACTAGTAATAATAACTACTTTTATATGATAGTTTTACCTTGGGGGATAATATCTGAGGAGCTACAGTAATTGCAAATCTACTATCAGCAATTCCTTATTTACGAACATACCTTGTTCATGAGTATGGCGGAGGGGAGGATTAGCTGCAGATAATGCAACTCTAAATCGATTATTCGCGATTCTCTTTCTAATGCCATTCGTAAGTTAAAATGCTTAAATGTTCTTATAGGACGCGAGAACACCCTGTAGTAAATTTTAAGCATTTAAGCATCTCGCAGTAATATTTCACACGCATCATGTGGACGATGTGCTTACTTTTCCGTATTTTTTTATGTGAACACGCCTTTAAAATGAACAGACACGGGGGACAACAGGAGGGAAACGGCAATGTACTGCAGGTTGATCCATTCTGACACTATAACTTTGTGGATAATAACACGATTAAAATTAATGTGATCTTGTTCAATTGGGTATACCACTATGATACGAGCATAATCATGAGTTTGCACCGCGCATGTGAGATGCAAGGGTGAGGGCCCGCGGCGACTGGTGGCGATTTTATCTTGTAACTCTGATGTACTGGAGCGCCAACTTTGGTGCCAATTGGAAGATCTCATCTAGATCTGTCAACTTAATCCATAAGAGCCAAGTACCCATTTCTTTACTTTCATTCCATAACCCAAATAAAATACACTGAAGAGCCAAAAAATTGGTACACATGCCTTATATCGTGTAGGCCCCTCGCGAGCATGCAGAAGTTCCGCAAGACGATGTGGCATGGACTCGACTAAAGTCTGAAGGTACGCAGGAGGCAATGGCACCATGAATCCTGCAGGGCAGTCCACAAATCCACAGGAGCGCGAGGCGGTTGAGATCTCTTCTGAACAGCACGTTGCAAGGCATCCCAGATATGCTCAATAATGTTCATGTCTGGTGATTTAAATGGCCAATGGAAATGTCTAAAGTCAGAAGAGTGTCCCTGGAGCCACTCGGTAGCATCTCTCGACGTGTGGGGTGTAGAATTGTCCTGCTGGAATTGTCAACGTTCTCCGGAATGCACAAGGGACATGAATGGGTGCAGGTGATCGGACAGGATGCTTACGTATCTGTCACCTGTCAGAGTGGTATCTAGACGTATGAGAGGTCCCATTTCACGCCAACTGCAAACGCCCCATACCACGACAGAACCTCCACCAGCTTTAACAGTCCCCTGTTGACATGTAGGGTCCATGGATTCATGAGGATGTCTCCATACCCGTACACGTCCATCCACCCGATACAATTGGAAACGAGACTCGTCAGGCCAGGCAACGTGTTTCCAGTCATCAACAGTCCAATGGCGGTGTTGGCGGGCCTAGGCGAGGNGTCAGACCAGGCAACGTGTTTCCAGTCATCAACAGTCCAATGGCGGTGTTGGCGGGCCTAGGCGAGGCGTAAAGCTTTGTGTCGTGCCATCAACAACGGTACAAGTGTGGGCCTTCGGCTCCGAAAGCCCATATGAATGATGGTCCGTTGAATAATTCGCACGCTGGCACTTGTTGATGCCCCAGCAATGAAATCTGCGCCAATTTGAGAAAGGGTTGCACGTCTGTCACGTTTAATGATTCTCGTCAGTCGTCGTTTGTCCCGTTCGTTCACGATCTTTTTCCGGCCGCAGCGATGTGTCGAAGATGATTTGATGTTTTACCGGATTCCCGATATTCACGGTACACTCGTGAAATGGTCGTACGCGAAAATCCAAATTGTATCGCTACCTCGAAGATGCTATGTCCCATCTCTCGTGCGCCGACTATGACACCACGTTCAAACTCACTTAAATCTTGATAACCTGCCATTGTAGCAGCAGTAACCGATCTAGCAACTTTGCCAGACGCTTGTTGTCTTATATAGGCGCTGCCGATCGCATCGCGTTACTCTGATTGGTTCCATACCTCTGTTATTTGCATACGCACGCCTATACCAGTTTTTTTTTACTCTCCAGTGTACTACCTGCTAACGCAGCCGTCTTAATGTAAAACGATTTATTCTTATTTCAACGATTTATTACCGACTCCCAGTATGCATCCTCCGTGGCCGTGCCTGGAATACCAGTGAAGTCGCGTATGTGTATATCGTTTTATATATGCATTAAATGCATTAACGTAGTTTAATTTATTGAGCCCTTAGCCCATTTGACATTCGCCATAAAAACGGAGGTAAACATGAGCCGAATAAAAAGTTATCAGAACATTGATATGATTACACAAGATACCTGCCACAAAATTGAAACGGGGGAGTCGACGTGTATTCCTGTCACATGCAGGTTAGTCATCAATAAGGACGAGATGAAGCTGTTGTTCGCCAAACTGCGCAGTGATCGGCGAGACACGTATTTAAAGCGTTTTTGCGGGACCATCAAAGACAATTGCGAGCTATTAACTAGTTTCCCCAGAAAGGTAAAAATCAACTAAATTTATGTTAGCATTTAACAGAAGTTCAGGATGGTTCCGAGAATGGCTTCTCAGTTAGAATAATTAAACATGAGGTGTGCCACACGGGAAAGGGAAGGAGCGGGCTTGGATTGAAATTGGATTGGAAATTGCTTATTAACGTCCCCCGGTGTTATGCCTGAAGGCTTATCAGGTGACGGCTTACAAACGAACTTATGACCTAACGTAAACTGACACCCATGCCCCATCTGAGATTCGAACCCAGAACCTCCCGTAGCGCAGACCGGCGGCGCACCAACCGACTGCGCCACGGGAGGACGGCGAGAAGGAACGGTAACTTTACTCGCCGTGCGATGGCGCCACGGGTATTCGAAAGAATGGAGTGGAGAGATTTGAGTGGCTCTTAACATCGAGGTCTTGAGAACGGATGAGAGTGAAGTGAGGTGATAATGGAGTTGCGCCGGAATGCAAGGGCGGGGGAAACAGGAGATCCCTGAGAAAACCCGCCGACCAGCGGCATCGTCCGGCACGATTCCCATGCGAAAATCCGGGAGCGACCACGCCGGGAATCGAACCCGGCCCGCCTAGATGAGAGGCGAGCAGTCTAACCACTACACCACCGCGGCCCCTCAGCATGCGGAAGAAAGTTATTAGAGTGCTGCCTTGTGTTGGGCTGGAGAACTAGCTCATAAAAGCACGGAGAAAAACTCTATTGTTTTCGCTCCTTCTATAATACTATATATTCAACTTGAAGAGCGTCGACGTGTTAAAAACAGCCTTTGTAAATAAGGTGGCGGTGAAAACAGAAATAAAACTTATACGTCGACACTTCACATTACGGGAAATACGACCTCATTTAATGCATTTACTTTCCTCCTTTTTTATTTTGAATGGAATACGGGAAAAGAGAAAGAGCGAAAACCATACTTCGTTTCCGGCCTGTGCATTTTTCCAGCGCCAAAGCTTTTAGACCAATAAAAGGCAAAACCTTAAAAAGCTACGATAAAACGGCATAAAAAATTGAAACGAAACAGCTGGATCTCGCAATCATTTTATTTCAAAAGACTTTTTTTTTTTTTATGAAAATAAAGTTTACACCTTGCAATTTATTCCCGCATTAACAAATGCATTTTACAGCAAGAATAACCACAGGTCCTTCAAGATTAACTGAAAGCAGTCTTCGAAATAAAAAATCCCGGTCCATGTCTGCATCTATTATTATACGTAAATGCTGACTGAAAGACTAAGTACCGCCATCTCATTTAAAGCAGGTTATAGCGTTTAAATGGCAACAACTGAAACTGGCTTACATTAGTTTTATTACTCATATGAGTACCAAAAGGCGCAAACGTAACATTTATATATTTATTAATATTTCACACTGACGCACGATCGAAGCATGGATACGTAGTCAGTCATTAGTTACATGATAAAACTGATTCACTCCGCATTACGTGTGTCGCCATACAATAATCATTATTTGGCAAATGTGCTGAAAAGTAATTTCCTTACTGAATTACTGTGTCCACCCGCACTATGCTCCACAAAAAGACCGTTCTTTCTTAAAGTTAATTATAATATGTGCAATAAACGAAGAGTTTTGTGAGGTGTACAACAAATTTTGCAGTGGCGTATGTTCGAAATAATGTATTTTACTACTCACCTCCACCGCAAGAATCGGCCAGCAAGCACAGGTAAATAATAACTGTAGCACCTATTATGCATTATTTCTGACATATTGTATCAAATTTTGATATAAGCACAATAACTACTGCGATACTAATAATAAAAAAAAACAGCCAGTGTTGTGGTGCGTTGGCACTCTAGGCATACACCCAGCTGTGAAATACTTCGATAATTTCTGCAACGATTAGCTCAGGCGATGTTGGACTGTGTGCTACACAGTCTAGTCGAATTTGTGCGCAACACAGAAATGCCAGCGATGTACAGCATGTTCGCAAGGTAGCCGCGAATGAGGTTCCGGGATGGGGAGGCGCCAGGTCGGTTGGTCATACAGCTATTTGGGAGTAACCGGACGTAACACGTAACAGCCCTCGTAAATGGATCGCGCTGTAAACACGGAATAAAAATAGGATGTTTTGCGCATGCCATCTCCGTGTAGCGGGGCAAATTTAACGGCCGTTGTCTCCACGTGACGGACGTAACTATAAATATTTACATTGGATTTGTTTTTTAACAACGCGCTACGCATCGACGTGAAAAAAAAAATCGTCAAGTAAATGGCTTGCAATATTTCCGTGTGAGAGAGTGTGGGGGCAGCATAATTGGATAGCCACAATCTAAATTTAATGGAACAGAAAAACCCAACGGACAGCAAATCACAGCACCGGGCGAAATTCTGCCAGCACCAATGTCAATTGGATGTAAGAAAATTAGTCTTACTTTTCTTTGGTTTACGGCTTCGGGTACAGTGACACAGTATTAATATAAAGAGGCAGCGGTAGTCCCGTGGAGAGCGCGCGGCCCTCACACCACGGCGATACAGGCTCGGTTCCCGGCGGGGTTTCTCGGAGTACTCCCACTTCACCAGCTCTTGCATTATTCGCAACACCATATCGCTAAAGATGCTACAGAGCTCATTAGGCGCCCTCCTGATCTCTTAACTCAAATGTTATGTTAAAAACCAGGCGAAATAAAAAAAAATGAGCCGGATGACTTCCCGAGAATATCCAACAGGCTAACACACATATTTCGTAACTACTTTGCGTTACCTGGTGCATTAGCCGATTTGCAATCCGTCAGCTAGAGTGACCGAAATTCATACCAGGTATGGTACTTGACTTAACATTTTTTTTCCCTCCCTATCCCATGCGTCATAAAGGCTTTCATCCTCGAGCCAGTCACGCAGCATATTAATAAAACAACGTCTTATCACACTCGCAGTAACGGAAGTGTCGAGCTGCAAAGGTTAATTTTATGGGATACGTGATGGTAAGAACAGAACAAAACGTAGATACTAAGACTGAAATGAATTACACACGTGAAGTACGAATGTAATCAGCGTGTAACTTTCACTCATAAATCACAAACCGTCATAATGTAGCGATGGTCAGTTTAACTGTTCGCAAAAATGCACTGCCGCATTCGCCAACCAGAACTATATTAACGCTTCTTTCGTGTGAGATTCATTTTTCAGTACACTTGTTTGTATCATATCGAGCATGATGAGTGTTGCCAACATGTAGGGCGCTGCACCCGGGTTTTAAACGTTATTCCACTGGAATATAGTGCGAAGGGGGGGAGGATAGAGCAATAACACGAGACGATCTTTTTCGTTTAGTTTATCAATCTGAATACAAATACATGTTTCCAAATGGCCAAATTTAAGGTAACATCAGTGTGGTAACATCTCTGTTAATTCCATTAAAGTAATGCGATATGGAATTACAAATTTATCAGTTATTTCCATCTCAAATATTTTCTGCAATATTAACAATAAATTACGTTTTAGTTCCACTTTTAAGGGCGAGCATATTATAAATATAGGAATAGCTTCAAAACATAGGTCCTATTAATGCCAACTAAGTTTTATTGACAATATGCAACTGTTTGCCGATGTTATTAAGTTAAATCTCATTTACTGAGATACAAGCGGAGTTGACATGAAACATCACTAACTATATATATTGTTTACAGACAAATAAAATGTGTATATATTGTCACACGACAAAAAAAATAGATATATCCATTAATTCCAAAGTAAACACTATTGAAAATAGTATCGAAATAGTTAAGATATACCCTAACAAGACACACGTGGGGTTAAGTGTATTTCGTCTTATGGGCAGATTGTTGAATTAAGGCAGATTGCAATTGCATACACTCGTTACAGAAGACATGGCATCGCTTAACTTACGTCTGGAAACGGTTCTGCTGTCCTATCTCCTTTCGAACTGCCCGTGCAAAATAACCTACATATTTTTGAACACTGGGTAATAAAATTATACTTGTGGAATGCAGTAATTCTATTATTATATATAACATACGTACAGTATATATATATAAATAACATAAGTGTATATGCGGGACAGCTGCTTTCCAATTTAAATTTGTGTAAAAGTCGTTGAAAAGGATGCATGCGTTTTGATTTCTTAGTGCACCTGATTAATAATTTATTAATATTTTAACAAGCGTTGTAACTACCGACCTTCGTGACCTTGGCAGTTAAGGGGTTACCTCCGAATCACGAATTGCCGGGTTCGAATCCCCGAGTATGTTTGTGTGTGTGTGTGTGTGCGCGCGCGCGCGCGCGCGCGCGCATGCACAGATTTTGTATGTAAGCTTAGTTCAGTTTGCAGTCGCCCTAAAGTGAGGCCCGCCAATGTAAAGAACAAACGTAATATGCAAATAATAAAAAATTCTTAAATCACAATTCGCTTGAATATTCTACTAAATACCTATATGATTCGCTGACATGCCGTACTCATGTAGCCAATGTTTCAGATGGCATTTCTTAGAAAGTGTGTCTATTCGTGAAGGTGATAACGTGCAATACTGGGCACAGTTAGGCCGACCACTGGCTCGCTGCGACTGAACCGCTACAATGACATATTGCACTGGGAGGTTTTTGTTAATCCGATAAAGGCAATTTAGAGAACTACGGTTGTTTCTCAAATATGCGTGTTTATTCCGGCATTTCCTAACCGGAACTGTAATATCGGGTTAATCCACTATCTCTTTCATTACAATAATTTAAAAAAATTGAACACAGAGATTAGTAGTCAAAGGGGGCTGCTAGCACAAGGGCTGGGGGCTGAGAATTCAAGGATTCGTCCGCAATTTGGATTCTGCCATTCTTGATTTTCATAACATTGACCTTGAGCTGGCGGCCATCTTGTTTCAGGTTGCCATATTGTTTTCCATCCACCATCTTGTTTTCGACTTTTCCCCTCAAATTTCCTATTTTCCCCTCAAAATGTTACATTTCCCCTTTAAAATGTACAATTTTCCCCTCGAAACGTCTGGAAATTTCCTTCTGTAGTGGTAGAAGGTTCTCGTAAATTAATTTTTCGTTTTCCCGCCACTGCATCTGTGTATCCGCAATATTGACAGATCCCCCCAAAAAAAAAAACATCCCTGTGATGTTGAGCTGCTAAATTTATAGCAAAAAAATCTGCAAAATCACCCAAAGCCTCATTGCCAAAATCACTGAAAAATCAATAAAAATTGAGGCTTCTGGTATCTGAACAGTTCGATATCTTGGATTATAACACGATGCTGCAACCATCGATTATGAACAAGGATAATTTTATAAGTAAAGTTACGTATTTAATTTAAAATATCTTTGACTTTTAAAATAAGTGTATTGAGCGATATCTCTGCGGATTCGTATTTTCAAGGAGAATTTGATTATGTTAGAATATGTGATTATCTGACAGTGACCAGCGCCATATTGGATTTTATAAGCATACTATTTGTGTTAGTAAACATTTCAAGTGTTATATATTTTTGGACCCGTGTTTTCAAGCCGAATGCTAATGTAACAATGAGAACTTGTATTATTCGCATGTGTTGGACGCCATTTTTAATTTAATAGTCATAAACATGATCTTCAGTTTTTACAGTAATTACCTAACCAGCCTGAGCCACGAATACAGGGCCTTTCCTCAATGTTGGACTCCCACGAACCTAAAGGCATAGTTGGTCGTCATTCATCGAATGCTGAATAAAGTTGCATGCTGCATGAAATTTGGAACATACTAGACCGGTACAAGTCTGACCTTCCAATCAATACTAGGTTCGATTCCTGACGAAATCACCAGGAATTACGTATGTAAGAAACGTGGCTGACGTTGCCATCGGCAGAGGGTTTTCTCAGGGCATTCCTATTTCCGCACCCTTGCATTCCACCACTTCTCCATCTTTCCTTCATTTCACATTCACCGGCGCTCATTATTTCGCAGTTAATGCCAAACCAAACCTCCCACCACATATCCCACACTATTGATGTAATATCAGATTTGTATAGGCATATATATATATATATGTATGCATTATGATTTTTTGAAAATGTAATTATGGCGAGTAGTGTATTCCCGGCCGCGCCTTTTCGGGAATAATTCGGATTTCACGTCAGAAATGCTGATAATTCATGCTTTTAGTGATGACATATTATAATTTTATAAGCATATATATTAAATATTTTATTTAAAATTATATAGGGCCTCAGTATATCTATGGATTATTCACGCAAAAACTAATTCACGTATATATAAATTCCTTATTGTAATATTTTTTTTACAACCATGTTTTGAGGGCACTAAGCGTTGCATTTCAAACGCAAGTAAAAATAATAGTCAAGAGCGTCAAATCATGTCAAGTGACCACGAACTGAATTTGGCCGCCAGCACATCAGAAGGCTTACACACGCTGACATGAGGCTCAAAAACCAATTAGAAAGTACGTTTTATTTAATAGTACGTGTAAAACTGTTGGCAGTCTGGGTGTTCGAAACGAGCCGGGGATTTAATACGCAACTTGTCGCTGCGGCACTCATCTAGAGACGATAAAGTTACTACTCACATGTTAAAAGAATATAGCAACAGGCAGTACTCACGTACACTTCTTCCCGTCCCAGCATCTCAGGTGAAAGTGTTTCACTTGACGGCTGCGCTCATGCTAATTTTAGTCCGACACGTTGTAAACAGATTGCACACATGTTTTTAACTCCGGCACTTACTAAACACATTCCATTTGACGTAGGTGGCAGTGTCCTTCACTAGCAGTCAGAAGCTGGAGCAAGTAGAGACTCTTCGTGAACGAGGTAAGTAAACGGTTGCAATAAGTCGTAATTAGTTTTTTATATTTTAAGAAACAATGTAGTGCCGGTAATTATTGTTTTTATATAAATTACTGCTTTTAGAGCCGATTGCAAAATGTAGTCGTCTTCGTCCTCTCCACCTGGACTGTCTACAACCTCACAGCCTGCAAAGTTTGTCAGCAAGTCCTGCTAGTCACCCCCCCCCCTCCCTACGGGACAACTTATCGTACTCTCCGCACATTAAAACTTCCGAGTTCGAATCTTGTACAGAAATACTTTAGATTAAAAAATGTACTTTACTATATCAACTTCAATATATTTCCTCTCTAGCGAAGCAACACAGAACTCGCAAATCCTTGCGTTTGATTTTACGTATACGAGTTCACATTCATTGCTACATTAAGTACCCCTCATACACAGAAAACATATTCTGTCCTACGTGGTCCCTCACAATTCTCTTTCATCAATTTTTTTAATATAAAGTATTTCCGTTTATTATGGTTGCATAGTATTATTTGTCCAGCTACAACGTTTAAGCGTTTACTAGCGTGATCTTGTTGTATACGTATTTTATCGAACAATCTGTTAAGGTCAAAATCAGTTACTGCTTGCCAATAACGCCTTTCACATTTCTCTCTCAACAAGCTTGGGCTTTGGTGTCGCGCGTCTACGACCTACGCAACTTGTTGCAGTAGTTGTACACCGCAACTTTGAATACAATTATTTTATATAAAAATACGTTTCCGGATATAAGTCTATAGGGCTTTTTTGTTACTATTGGTCCAAAGAAACTATGTCTGGGGTTTAGGCACTGATTTTCCGAATGTTTTGTATAGTGTAGTGTGTGCATGACAACTGCGCATGACCACATGTGTCGCAACACTGAACAACTGTTTCCCCATTAGATACACTAAAAACATGTAGTTTACACTAAACTAGCACTATGTTTACTTAAATGAGTTCTTTGATATGCTCGTACACAACTTCTACGTTGTACCGAAAATATAAAATCAAATTTCGCAGAATGTTCCGCCCTCTTCCTGTATAAGCACGAGTTTGTTCCAAAGTCAAATGTAAACACACGGCACATCACTGAGCACGTGATTTTGAAACTTCTGACGGGAATTTCTGAACCAATGTTCATGATACGCGCAGAAAATTAAAATCAGTTTACTATACATCTTTAATCATNAACCCAATTACGCCTTAAGCATTAAACCTTGCCACAGAATACAGATAAGATGCCATGTTACTAGTTATGGAATGTCTATGGTTAATAACTGAGTCCAAATGCTTTCCAAATCCAAGTATTAAAAGATATATATATATATATATATAATTTACACGAATACCACTCGCCAGAAAAATAACAAATACGTAACGCGTAAGTATGGGTTTAACTTACCGCATACAACAAACAAAAAAGAGAGGGAGAGAGAGATCACGACAATAATTTAATAAACTCTTAAAATTGTTTCTTGGGAGTCACTGCATTGTTTATTTGTTGGCTGTATTGTACATCAAAAATATCGAAAACCTTGAAAAGAGCATTTATTTATTTATAAACCATTCAGTCAGTATGACCACTCGATTAAAGAAAGCTGTGTCCAACGCAGATATTTCAGTGAATAACTTAAAATACTACCATTTCTCTTCAATAATTTTCTATACTGAATATGTCTGCTAATTCTGTGGTACTATTTCAGGGAAGTGATTGTTGACGCCTAGCTGTAAATATGAGGTGATTACTGGAGGATCGTAAACTAAATAAAGAGCACTTCGTTTTACGTCTTTGCCGACCTCCCGTGGCGCAGTCGGTTGGTGCACCGCCGGTCTGAAGTGCGGGAGTTTCTGGGTTCGAATCCCAGGTAAGCCATGGGTGTTAATTTACGTTAGGTTGTAAGTTAGTTTGTAATCCGTCCCATGAAAAACCTTCAGGCATAACACCGGGAGAAAGACATTTACAAAACAAAAGTTTGTCTTGCAGTTAATACACCCGATTATCATTTGGGAGGTCACTGAATACGATACAGACTTGTTGCAATATATGTGATGTTCCCTCCCATACCCGGCGAATCAGGCATAATTCCTTTCGATGTGTGATACGTACATGCATAGTTCTAGTTAAGACCATAGTCAGTATTTAGGAGGAATGCAGGGAAGATAATTATTACGAATGCACTATTTACATTTGTTCGAGTTTTCCATACTAGGTACTGACGCCAGCAAAACCGTATTACCATGCAATTAAAATAAAAATGCGATGTGTATGCCAATATCAAGAGAACAAGTATAACACCACGCTCCGACAATGCCACGCCTTTTACAGGCCATAAAAGTTGCCGCAATCTAAGTTCTGAAGTTTGGATTTTACGTAGCACAGTTTGCTGCTCATACATAAGAGTTAATGTCGTCCAGCCTTCTCAACGTGTTAACGTCTCGTCGATAGCGAGGCGNCAGTTTGCTGCTCATACATAAGAGTTAATGTCGTCCAGCCTTCTCAACGTGTTAACGTCTCGTCGATAGCGAGGCGACTGGAGACGGAGCAAGTTGCTCAGAGAAGCAGGAACGGGACAGGAATCGGCCATGGTCAAGGAATCATCCCAGCATTCGCGTACAGTTATTTCGGGAAACAATGAAAAACAGAAATCAGGACGGCCAGACCGGGATTCGGACCCATGTCCTCCTGAATGAGAGTACGAAGGTTTACCACTGCGCCGCTTGGCATGGCCGAGATAGAACTCAAGCCGACAACCGCCACGTTGGAAAGCTGACTTGAGACCGCTACATCACCGATATAACTCTGGCCCCTGTCTCCACGTTGTGATTTAGCTACCCAGAGGGTATCTCCTGGTACTTTCCTTACAGAACAGTCGAAACCCCATCTCGAGACAATTTGGCCGTACGTAAATAGAATTCCTTGTAGGAGCAAATACAACTGCGCGCTCTACATCGTCATCTGTAAACACCACTCTTTGTGAATGGGTCGCATTCAACNGCGCTCTACATCGTCATCTGTAAACACCACTCTTTGTGAATGGGTCGCATTCAACTCCAGGACAACATGCAGTCTGTACTCCCCACTCCCTTTTCCCTCCTCTATTTTCTTCTTCACCGAACTTACATTTACCAAACCTCAAGGGATGTTGCTTAGTTTAGTGCCAGCGAGTATTCTGTACGGTTGAAGCAAGTAAAATTAAACTGTTTTCAATGATGCCAATTAACAAGTAAGAGATTCCAAAGGAAATTATTTTTCGTCAGAAAAGTTACAACAAAACGTTTGGCGCGCAGCGAAGTGAACTAAGGTGAAAAATTATATTTCTACGGAAGTAAACTGTCGATGTACCAAAAAACTCGATAAAGTACTTACCGTTAGTTTTTCTACGTAGAATTTTTACTGCGGCAGTAAAAACCAAAATGGTGATATTTACAGAGCTCAGTTTAGGTCCCGAAAAAAATAATAACAACACAAGAACCCTTTGCACATTATAGTATCCTAACCAAAAAAGAACAGCTAGATCCATGTCACAGATTCTATTCGCATGGATCATGATCATATCAATTAACCTTTTTCACATTTCTTTCGGGGCAGCCTTACAGAAAAGTAACTATTTCGTTGACGTTATACGAAGGACACCTGGCCAAATTGCAACGCTGCTTATGGGGTTTAGTTTCTTATAGTTGGAACTGGGAGATCTGGATAGTTCTGAACTAGCAAGGTCCAGGGAGATAAAGTGGAACGAAGATGGAGCAGCAACAGGACGTGAAGATCTGAGATACGGGGAACAAATAACCAGTGGCAACATCCGACACGTTTCTCGCGTGTCAAATTCGGGCGAGACTCGGCCGGTAATCGAGCCCGAATCGCCTTGGTGGGAGGCCACGCCACCACCGCGGGCCCTTTTGTTTCTTGAACACGATGCGGTGACAATAACGTGATAATAAGAACACCTTGCGTAAATGAAACAAACTTCACTTACGTAACACTGGCACAGAGGAGAAATTTAATCTCATTTCGAGTGCCTGCCATGCTTGCACTTTCAGTGCAGTTCACGAATGCCCCACCGAAAGCCCTGGTATTTGCCAGCACACGAATTTAGAAACTGTAATGAGTAACTGAATTTGGGGGGAAAAAACACGTGTGCTGGTATATTGCATTCACGATTACTTCCTACTTTGCTGAAGCCCTGCTGAAGTTCTACTTCCCGGATATTCCTCCACCTCATGCAAACACAACTTAGACAACTACACCAAAGGGACCAGGCACCGCATTCGTGCGCACTCAGTGTAACAATCTTTTGCATACGAACTTTTGCTTACTAGGCATTACCAACACACCTATTTACTATCTTTTTGTATTAAAAAATAATTACAAATGAAACTAATTTATCGATAAAATATAAATAAAGTTAAATTTCTCAAAAAACTAGAGAAGTTTTATTTTAACGGAAGTATAAAACGCTTGGAAGACATTACAAATTTAGGAAACCAAGCACGTCATACATAAAGTGATTTTTCAAAGGTTTGATTTTAAAAAGTGTGAAGAAAATGCGAATAGACCGTAGTCATGTTTTTCCTTGCCAGTTGTCACTCCAAAAAAAAATGCAAAATAAAAGTAAATTTTTTATTAATTTAAATAATTATTTATGCCAATTAAAATGTAAACAAGTAAACTAAATAATTTGACTGGTGAAAACCATTAAAAGAGTATTTTAGAATGATATTCAGTGCAGAACGCAAATGTAACTTTTTTTTTTCCTCATATCACGCAGTTCTCAGCTCGTCCTGAACATTTTAAAGGGAGAGTCACTTGCCACCTGATTTCCCTTTAAAATCACGCCTGCGCGCTTATCCCCGGACGTGATTAAACGCCTGTGAGACGCGTGAAGCGGCATGAACCTGCAAACACGACCGAACATAGCGTCGGATTGCCAGCGTGGCACGTGACGCGGGGACAACTCCGGCACACGGCGTGTTGCTGTGCGTCCTACAGGGACGCGGCGCGGCGGCTTCATCCCGGAATAACATGATCAGACGGNCACTTGCCACCTGATTCCCCTTTAAAATCACGCCTGCGCGCTTATCCCCGGACGTGATTAAACGCCTGTGAGACGCGTGAACCTGCAAACACGACCGAACATAGCGTCGGATTGCCAGCGTGGCACGTGGGACAACTCCGGCACACGGCGTGTTGCTGTGCGCCCTACAGGGACGCGGCGCGGCGGCTTCATCCCGGAATAACATGATCAGACGGGGGGGCTCAGGGGGAAACGAACCGAACAGGGGTCGTCCACTACGCAGTCCCGACATCCCGGCCGCTCTTGCTCTCTCTCTCTGTCGGCATTCACCACACGATCGCAAGCGCGGCAGCGCGTGCGCACTGCGATAGTGTCGAATTTATTGCTACACAATCATTTGAGGTAACTTTGTAACAATCAAAGGTAACATTGTACCGCACATGTGTGTCTATAACGTAGTATTTACAGATCCCACCTTAATGCATACTTCACTCCCAACTATTTTATTTGCAAGGTACGTGGCACTGTGAAGGGATTCTTCGAGCCTTCATTTAAATTAAATTAGGCCGGTGCGGTGGTACAAAGTTGCCTTGATGATACAAAGTTACCCTAAATGACTAGTAAATTCTCAGTTACCTTCACCCTTTTAGAATCAAACATTTGAAAAATCACCCGGTGTATGAAGCGTTTGGTTGTTTCTTAAATATGTCACGAACAAGTGTTGTATACTTCTGTTAACAATATATATATATTGGTTAAATTGATTTTTAACTTACATTTTATCTAAAAATTAAAATATTTCATTATAAATAATATTAATAAAAACCGGGAGAAAATAGGTGTGTTGGTAATGCCAAGTAAGAAATAGTTCTCATGTCAAAATATTATTACACTGAGTGCAGACGAATNTCATGTCAAAATATTATTACACTGAGTGCAGACGAATGCAGTGCGTTGTAACTTTGGTTTAATTTTTTCGACTTAGTTAAGCTTTGTTTGCATGCGGCGGAGGAATAGCCTGAAAGTAGAACTTCGGCAGTGCTTTAGAAAAATAGGAAGTAACTATTAGTGGATTATGTGGTTGCACGTCCCCAATTGTGTATACTGTGATTTTATGGTTAAATGACTATTTTAAAAACACTGCGAGTGTTCTTTCAAAACCATTTTGTATCCTTCCGTCAAAGGTAAAAATTAGCATCGCAAGGTACATGAACTCTTAACCTANTGCAGTGCGTTGTAACTTTGGTTTAATTTTTTCGACTTAGTTAAGCTTTGTTTGCATGCGGCGGAGGAATAGCCTAAAAGTAGAACTTCGGCAGTGCTTTAGAAAAATAGGAAGTAACTATTAATGGATTATGTGGTTGCGCGTCCTCAATTATGTATACTGTGATTTTATGGTTAAATGACTTTTTTAAAAACACCGCGAGGGTTCTTTCAAAACCATTTTGTATCCTTCCGTCAAAGGTAAAAATTAGCATCGCAAGGTACATGAACTCTTAACCTANGTTCTTTCAAAACCATTTTGTATCCTTCCGTCAAAGGTAAAAATTAGCATCGCAAGGTACATGAACTCTTAACCTAAAATAGTGGAAATTGATGAAAACCAGTGAACGTATATTTGCTTAAAGCCAGTTGCAACTAGCTTACTCATAAATTAAATGACTAAATTTCACAGATAAGTGCGCTAGGTTAGAGGTGTCGCGAAATAACTGATACCTGCGAACTGCGATAACCTTGTAAACTGAAACGTCTGTAATTAAATTATGAAGCACAGGTGCTGTTCCGTTTGTAAATTGTTGATGCACATTGTGCGTTCATTTTTAACATATGAAATATTTTTTGAGTGGCGCAACGCTTGATATTCCCTTGTTATAGGAAATAATCACTCGCACAGTTAGGTGCAGTAAATGAATCTAGTGCTCGCCTTGAGACCGCACGATGTTATGCAAGTTTCGGGCAGAGGTTCGATCCCAACAATCTCCACATTTTCTTTACGAGTTATAAATTACATTTCTTTGGTTAATAACAACAACCAATGTTAGTATTATTGCGTACAAAATATGGAAACCCCCGTTATAGGTACGAGCCAACAAAAAAAAACAGCCCTACGCCATGTCTATAGTCAGGGGTCCAGCGTTCGGGGACCAGGGGTCGCTGTGCCCATACTTGCAAAGCCACCACGTTCATGTGAAGTTACGCGTCCGTCTCCGACACAGCTCGATTTACGAGCATCCAATCGGAATACACGTGGTTCGAAGGTCATTAAGGTCATTAAATCCTGTAGATTAAGAGAAATTATTAATAAAAAAAATTCACTGTAAAATAAATTGTGTAATTTTACACTATGTATGAGGCAGCAGTGTTTCCAGTCTTCACTGATGTCGGTGTAATTCTACACCTACATGTCAAAGTTTTTTTAACTCTACATCCAAGTAAATTGATCCTAAAAATTAGTAAAATAACATTTACCTTGTTTAACTAACTTTACATTGAATGTGGCGAAATTACAATTACTATGTAGCAGAAAATAAACTGCAACATTTGCGTGTTTTTTTCTCCATGGCAAGTAAATTTACACAGACATCGCAATTGTAATTTCTCCACTGTGCAGGTCTCTTTTTTCACTTAAAAAAAAAAAAAAAAAAAAAAAAAAGGAAACTCGCAGATCCACTACAATTGTAATTACACAATTTCTGTACATTTTACTATGGAATTTTACCGTCAGTATATGTTCTCACTCACACACACACACACACACACACACACACACGCGCACGCGCGCACGCGCGCGCGGCATTGTAAAATTACAGAATGGAAGATGTACAACCTGACCTTGAGTGTTCATACAACGACCATGTAACAGTAAAAATACACAAGTTAAGGTTTTAATACAGGGAGTGTGTGTTTTTACACATTCTTCTAAGTGTGTAAATTAACACCAACAGTATTATTATTAAGCCATACATTCGCGTATTTTTACCAAAGACTTTTAGTACTCGCTGGATTCTTAAGAACATTAGTGTAATATTACACGTACTGTAGTTGTTCTTACAAATTCACATACAAAATGTAAAATTACCACACATTGTATGCGTAAATTTAAATTTATTTTTTACAGTGCGTACTTGCCAAGTCGTCACGTTCATGTGAAGTTTCGCGTTCATCTCCGACACGGCTCGATTTACGAGCATCGAATCGGAATACACGTGGTTCGAAGGTCATTCGGTCGTTAGATCCTGTAGTTTAAGGGGAATCCATAGTATAAAAAATTTCAAACACGTCAATGCTATCGTTTGGCCAAACGGAAGCAATGCTATGGGCTCTCCCAGGACTGCGATATGAATTCCTGTGAGGTTGAATTTCTCGCAGTATTAGTTCGGAAACAGCAGGATATTATTATACGCGATTTAAGCCAATGGCTTAAACTACAAATGCCACTTTGTACTTTTCCCCTTCCCCTTAAGGAAACTGTGCAGGAACACCATGTTAAATGTCACTTCAAACCATATTTATTATTTTTATTCTCTTTGAATTCATTTAATGGGATAAAGGTAAAAAAGAGGTAGGTTTGGTTAATTGTTTTTTTTTCTTTCCTGGAAATATTTCTTATTCCCAGAATATTTATTTACTGACATACGCATCTACGCGCAAACTCTGATTTTACGTACATTTTACTCGGGAGTTCCTTTTAATGCCTTTCTGTGCATGATCGTGCGTCGCAAAACAGGAGTGTGGAAGGAGAAGAGGGTGTAAAGTTTGGAAACTTCTCTCAGAGAAAATGGTTACAATTAGCAATATATATATTTTTGGGTGACTTTCCTTTGAATGTTTGACGAATGTAATCGCCATCTGTATAGACGTGTTTCGGTTATTTCGGAGTTTGTTTCATCGAAGAGATTCGCCTTTTTGTCGGAATTATTACCTTACCAATGAGCTTAATTTGTGAAGGAAAACATTCGTCGGGTCGAAGCGATAGTGGAGGAGGATCACATGAGAATGTGAAAAGCTCTTAAAATAAGTGCGGCCGGTCGATAAGTTCGGTCGTGTTGAAGTGCTGATGCCGGTTGGAGATGGGGAACGGCGGGCAGGAAGTTTGACGATGCTTGAGAGCAGTATCGGCGCGATGAAGGAGAGGATCTCTCAGTGGCGTGAGGCGGTCGAGCTCTGCTGCTGACGCTGATGGCCAGTCCTGAAGGTTGCAACATAGGGTTCTTAGTGACTACCCGACCTCTGTCACGTGTGTAGAACTCGCCCCCAACTCCACAACCATGTCATCCACGATTAGGATCGCCAACGGTTTTTCGGGGAAATATAGTATTTTTCAGACCAAGATATAAAAAATATAGTACACTGAAAGAAAATATAGTATTTTAAGGAAAAAGGTTTAAAAAAAAGTGTAAGGTATGCTTATTAAACACCAAATTTATTACTTATTTACAAAAGTTATATTTTTTGCACTTTGTGCAATTTTTAATAATTTATTATTCATAATAAAAGTATCAAATGCTTCATTGCACTCAAATTGTAAATGAATGTAAATCAGAAGCTCATTTTTATTAAGGTGAGACTGGCTCTATTTCTCTTTTGTGGACTATCCACTTTTTAGTAGGGGTTTACCACAGCGCACTTTCGCCTTCCATTGTTAACTTTAACAATTTATTACTATTTACTTCTTGTTAAGCAATTCTTTGTGACCAAAACAAAACCACATCACAGATGAGTAAAAACGCGGTAAAACCAACCAGTGACAGTGACAGTGACAGTTCTCTCGTTCGGAAACACGCACAACGCGTCAGTCGAAGCAAAGTCGTAAGGTGCGTTCATAAAGTTTGCTGAGTGGTGTTGCTATTTAATAAAAATTAAAACTAATATAGTAGAACTTGCCAACCCGAAGCACATTGTAAGGTCCGGCCGAAATATAGTATTTTTGTGTACTATATATTCCTTTATATAGTACACCGGGCCAAAATATAGTGCAATACTATATATTATAGTACGGTTTGCAACCCTATCCACGATGAACATACATCGGAGGCGAATACGAAAGATAGCAAAAAGTAGATCAGTAGCAGCCTTATGATATTCAGTTTAAGAGTGTCACTGTAGAAAGTAAAAACAAATTAAATTCCTTTTTTACTTTTGATTACCAGGCACCTCCTCTTTTTCGTTTTCCTCCACCCCACGAAAAATAAAAACAATTTTCAAAATTAAATAGCTTTACAAAATTTACGCAAAAATTAGATTAAAATATTTAAAAATGAAAATTCTTTAAAAACTTTAAAAACATTATAAAATGTAGAGGTTACAATAAAAATTTGCCGTTACAAAAATATGTATACAATTACTTAACTGGCAAAAGTTTCCCCAATTTACAATTTGCATCTCTCGAGTGAGACCCAAACCTCTAGGTGTGGCACTCCACAAGAGTAGATAGTGTCGGCCGTGGCTTAGTTTGCCAGGGTCTTTATAGTGAAGTTTTCGCAAACGCCGCCGTCCATCCCAAAGCTGTGGAGAACATCCTCGAAACGGAAGCAGATCTCCGTCCAATCCAATTCAAAGGCGGTGCTGACGTCACAAGGCGACCCCCTATCAGCCGCCGCTAGGTGGAAAGAAACACCGCGCGCTCAGTGTAGTTCCGGCCTTCATTGAACTACCAAGCACCCGCGTCGCGGAGTCAAACGCCTCTTCGGCTGACGTCAAAGGGCAACGGCGTGAGGAAGCATAACTCCGTTACAAGGTGCTAATGGCTGCCAGTCTTACTGCTGGAAGAGACGGCGATGCCGGCAGATTGCCGAAAGTTGACGCGGTGATGGCTCATATCTTCGACCCCCTAGTAAAATATCCTACCTAGAACGGCTATTCAAGTTTAACGTCCTGTGCTAATGTGCCGTAAAGGAGTCGCGTGGTTTTAGTAGCGCGAAAACTTCCCTAAATGGACGCAATTCCGCGTGCCGGTGCTATTGGGTTATCTTGAAACTTGGCCAGACAGTTTTTGCTGGCTCTCCCGACGCCAAATTAATTTCGGGAAACCCACTACCATTAACCGTTGATGTCAACTATCGCGAAACTATTGAGAAAGTGCGGTGCGAGCATTTCATGTTAGCAAACCAAACGAAGAACCAGCTACTACGGGAAGTGTTTGAAATTTTTGTAGCATTAAGTCACGCACATAATATTTGCACTGCGGCATGGCTATAGATCACGAACAACTTGGACTCCGTGTTAAAGGTCCCCAACACATCAACGCAGCAGTTTTATGTTCTTTTACATATCGTCTCATATTCGTTCCATAATGGAGACACTTATGACTCTTCCAGTAAGGTGTGCAGTACAGGCCCCCTCCTCCCAGAAATGTCAGCGATTATAATATAGGATGCAATAAAAAATTTTTTAAAAGATTTTAAGAATTATTTAAAGAAAGCAATGACAATGTTAAGAACGCTAAGAAAAATCTGTTTTGAAATAAAATTATTTACATGTTGGGACACGGAGAGCAGCCAGCGATATAGGTCTACCTCATATTTAGTCTGCGTGCAGAACGGGCCGCAGCAGTTCTTGTAGTCTGTATAGATGCGTAAGCCGCAGTCGGTTAGTGCACGTGCGACGCATAGTTCCCTTCGCCGTAGCGAGCAGAATTGTGTAGCTTTCTTCCCCGCTTCTTACCGGAGGTTCTCGGAGAGCTCATTTCCCGTCTTCCGGGAGTCTCTTGTGCTGATCCTCGCTGCCGAGTTTGCGGCGGGAGGGAAAAAAAAATCCCCTACTCACCCTTTTTTTTCCCACCCTCCCTCTTTAATTCCCCCACGAAAATCTCCACCCCACTCTTAATGCCACAGTCCGTTCTCTGCGAGGCGTGTGCCTGCGTCGCCCGGGGCCTGGAACGTCAGGGACGTAATGGACTGCGCGCAGTTCTCATCCCCTCAAGCTCATTTCCTCGGGCGTGTTTTCTCTGGCGCCATCGCACGCAATGTTGGCTGAGAAGGCTGAAGAATAGAGTTCGGGGAAGGGGAGGGGGAGGAATTCGAGATGCAACCGAAGCAGGGCGAAATTGGCGGAAGAGGTTTTCCGTTGGAATCGGCTGGAGTGTTGGTTCCTGTACCACGATAATTGATGGGGCCGCGGTGGTGTAGTTGGTCAGACTACTCGCCTCCAACCAAGACGAACCTGGTTCAATCCCNGGGTTCGATTCCCGGCGGGAACGCCCCCCCCCCGGATTTTCGCATGTGGGAATTGTGCCGGACGATGCCGCTGGTAGGCGGATTTTCTCGTGGATTTCCTCCCGTTTCTCTCGCCCTTGCATTGCTGCTCCGTACTCGCTTCGCTTCAGCCCTCATTGGCTCTCAAGATCTCGACGTTAAGAGCCACCCAAATCTCTTCACTCAGTCACGAGAATTGATCCACTGGCATGGTCGCGGGCAGTGCAGATACTGGAAAGAAAATTAGCGCAAGATCCCGGCTCTGTTTAATTTGATAATATTAATTAATGAGGTCGATACGTTTCCACTGTACAGGGCCTGCCAACCTATAGTTGTTTTCCGCGTTTGAGGTCGAGAAACGCGGGAGCATAAGGACGAGACTGCCACAAGTATAAAGTGCACCGTCACCGCTACGCGCAAGACTCTTACCTGGCGTGCAGTGTACTGACTTTTAACACCCATTGTAAAACAAACTAACATCGACAAATGGGACGATGATGAAGAAGACCTACGATAAAAGAATCATCCAATAATGTCTCGCATACTGTATGTGTGGAGTACTAGGAACTCTCAAACTCTCCTTCATTCTTTCGTTGCTAAAGTGTGTGTATAAAAACAGGCAACAGTCACTTTTTGTTGAAGCAATACTAAAATTATGTTCTGAATATAATCCCTCAGTCCTAGCTGAAATACTACAAGGTAAAATTTAAATTATTAAATTATAACAAATTTCTGCGCATGTCTTTAGAAAAAACAATAATAAGTAAAGATCACACAAGTAAAATTTTCAGATGAAAAATTAATGCATGCGTCAAGCCGAGAAAATTCAAAACGCATCACCCTGAACAATTTACAATAGATACTCCATAGGCATGCTATAAAAACTTCAATTGGCAGTTCACATCACACACAACACTACAGTAACAAGAAAAAAAAGGTGACTAAATAATTTATAAAGTACAGGTTGAGTATAAAAGAATACCCCCAACAAGGTCTATAATATCAAAACCAAACAACCTACAACCTTGGTTGACCAATCAAATGAACCGTGGAACCATGAAGTTTGTTTAACATAAATTTTCAAATTGACGACCATGAGCGGCCCGAACGACATCTACGCGATCATCAAACTCGTTCCACACTCTTATCAGCATGTCCAGTGTTACGATTTGGATGGCGTCCGTAATTCTCGTTTTGAGATCGTCAATAACAGCCGGCAATTGTGGACGAAACACATGATCCTTTATATACCTAGATAGAAAAAAATCGCAGAAGATAAGATCCGGGCTTCTTGGGGGCCAGTGATGAAGAGACTGGTCACCAGCTGCTTCTAGACCAATCCAGCGTTGCGGCAACGTCTCGTTCAGGTATACGCGAACAGTTAGGTGCCAATGGGGTGGTGCACCATCCTACTAGAAAATGGAAGTCCCCCACCGCCTTTTCTAACTTAGGAAACAACCACTCTGTAAGCATGTCCAAATAAGGAATTCCAGTAACAGTGGGCTCGTGAAAAAAGAAAGGGCCTAAAACAGTGTCTTTGGATAGAGCGCAAAACACGTTCACTTTGGGGGAAGCGCGCTCGTGTTCGGTGGTTTCATGTGGAGTCTCCTGACCCCATATCAGCACGTTGTGCCGGTTCACCTTACCATTTGTATGGAATGTCGCTTCATCGCTAAAAACCAGTTAAGACATGAAGGCATCGTCTACCTCGTTCTGGGCAAGAACAAACGCGCAGAAACCACGTCTCAGTTCTTTATCCCTTTCGGTACGAGTCTGTACAAGTTGTAACCTGTATGGTTTGTACAGCAATTGCTTTCACAGCACTGTCCATGCCATCGATTGAGGGATTTGCATTTCCCGGCTAGCTTGTCGAGTTGATTTTCTCGGACAGCGAACGAACGCTTGTTGAATCCGTTGCACATTCTCTGCGGACACACGCGGCCGCCCGGAACTTTTGCCTTTGCAAAGGCACCCTTTGTCACGGAACTGACGAAACCAACGTACGCTACTTCACCTATCGGGAGGACGGCGTCCATATTTGCGACGGAATTCACATTGAACAGTCGTAGCCGATTCACATTTAGCAAACTGAATAACACAGAACGCCTTCTGTTGTTCCGTCACCATCGTGATGCGGACTAACACACAACAAACGCTCACAGTGCGACGACAGACGCTCCCAGTGCCATCTCTCGGCATATGAAGGAAATATCAGACCGTCCCCTTCACATTGACGTGTCGAATGCGAGCTTGCTTCCCCCGCACCACCTCAAACCGAGCGTTACGAACGCCATCCAAACCGTAACACCGGACACGCTGACAAGAACGTGGAACGAGTTTGATTATCGCGTATATGTCGTTCGGGCCGCTCATGGTCTTCACATTGAAGATTAATGAATGTACGGTAAACAAACTTCACGGTTCCGCGGTTCATTTGATTAGTCAATCAAGGTTGTAGGTTGTTTGGTTTTGATATTATAGACCTTCAAAGTTGGGGTATTATTTTATACTCATCCTGCATACTACATTCACTCGGGTCCGAAATGGCACACGAAAAATATGGGTTATTAAGCCAAACATTAGACCAAAAATAATTCAATGCCACTCTTCAAACTTACAACACACACAATGGTAGTAATTATAAAGAAAATGTATATGGCAATGCATTAGTGTGAAAAAAAATTGTACTTACCTAAGTAACTTACCGGATGCTCCAACAGATGTATCCGATTCCCGAACATGTCTTCTTTGACTGTACATTCCACAAAAAGTAACCTCCTTACCGTGTATGATCCCGCTATTTGGCCGGTCCATGATTCATAGAAGATGGTTTCTTCATACGCGAATACGAGGATACGCATTAAAAAGTTGTTATTAACGACATCTCGAGAAATCTCCCGTAACGTTTATGTGTCAAGCTAGATTCCAAACACTGGCATGCTTATGTTAAGTTTAATGTCTGTACCACAGTCTGATACTCCCTTTGATAAGAATCATACATAAGACTACTCGTAATTGCATACACTACACGAGTACGGCAGACATTTGGTAAAACAAAAAATCTTATAACTATAACACCAAGCATTTCTTGAAATTAGTCAGAATTCAAGTAGACTTGAAGTACTTGTTATTTTGCCATACTACTATGATTGGGCGGCAGTTATTTAGAAACGCCCTGTGTAACTATGACCCAGTGGTAAAATAGCGTGACATCTTCGACAGTCCTTTGCAAAAGGTCTCGCACGATGGCAGCAACCAATAAACACACGATACTGACTCGAATAAACAGAGGACTGTGCATCCTAGCCCGATGCCAAATCAAGCCGGAAATTATTCGTGGCTCTACTCATAACTGATCACCGAAACAGATTAGGTGTTTGGAAACAAACTGGGGCATGTAATACAAAAACTACAATTTCTCTTGTGACACGGCTGGTGCGATCGCCTGGGTTAACACAATGCAACTTATGGTTGTCGGGCTACATGGATGGAGTTTTGTAACTAAAACACGACACAACATGAAAAACTAGAGAATGCAAGCAAGAAGTACGAGCCACGGTACGCCGCACACCTTCCATCGAACACGACGTTCATAACGCGCAAGAAGGCTGAAATGTGCTGTGAAATCAATAACATCTGCGAATGTCTGCTACTTCATTATCTACGTCGGTGAAATAATAAGACGTAACGGAAGTCTGTCCGGCATGCCTCCTCTTCTTCAGTATGAATTTACGCAGGCTGGGGCCCACATAACGTAGTCAAAAAATGAAAAATTAATTGCTTTGCAGAAAGGCAAGATTGAGGCTCTACTACACACTTCACACAAAGAAAGTCGCTTCGAAATTAACTCGTGGACGCGCAAAAGTACGGCGCAAGTATAATGTCACTGCGAAATTTGTTCCAAATAGACGCCAGCACTACATACATACTGCGCATGCTGGGTACCGATTTAAACACTACATTACCGTTCGACTAAAGAAAAAGTTTTAAGTCGTAAACTAGGGATGGTAGAAAAATGTACAGGTATCTTGTAACAAGACACTTGAATTAACGAAGCCATAATCAGTAGTTCACCCGGTTGTCGTCTTCTAACACATCAAATAATTTTTCCGGAGTTTTTCAAACAAAACTTAAAAACAGTACGTTGTTCTCGCCCGAGGCAGAGTCAGTATGGAAGAAACTAGCGTTAATGAAATCGTCAATGAAGCAATGGTGGAATGAAGAGAGAAAGAAGAACGGGAAAAACTTAAAACTACCATCAAGGTGACATCCGTCACACTTTACACATCAATCACATGCTATCGACCTTTGGATCTCAGTAGTATAAGGCTGGTCATTAACCACTGAGCCAATGGTGGAATCAACCCAAAACTTTCTATAATATTTTATATGCGAATACAATACCACATCGTAGCATACATTAACAAGTGTGTTTTGAAGCATACAATGATGCTGTTTTTAATGCCATGATCCAGTAAAAACACACGATATAAAACATTTTTTAAATACATTACAAGAGGCGTGATATCTTTAAACGCCAGATGCCAAAATTTAAGAGCAAAAACACGTCATTGTTGCTGAATTCAAGAGCATTGCAGCACAAAAAAATAACACATTTGCATGTAATGTAAACCTTTTATGGACTATATTGGAGATGTGAATGCAATTAAAATTAAAAACTTAATTAGTAATTCAATAAAAAAGTCTATAAAATCAGATATCACTGTAATGGAGTCATTTAATTTCTAATGCTGATATCTCAGACTAAACACTGATTTATATGGCAACTTAAGGGGATTACAGCGGCGCGGGAACTTAATCCCTGTTTATTCAAGTGGTGCAAATAATCAACAGTTTAATAGTAAATTCTCAAATTATTACTATCTCATAGGCTGAAAACGATGATTCACACTTTTAGTGTAAAATATAATAAACAACAAAATACGATTTTGCCGCGTTAGTAAAGATTCACTATATATATATATATATATAAATATGGATATATATATATATATGGATATATATATGGATATGTATATATATACATATATATAGGAGATCCACATAACGTGGACACCCCAAAATTTCCGGAACAGTTGCAGATCACGAAATGCTGTTTTCGCTAAATGAAATCACGTACGGGGGCAAGTAATTTGCCGCAAAGTGACTATATATATATATATAAAGTTATATATATATAGACACACATATATATATATATCATACAATCAAAAGCAAACAATATTCTATATAAAATTTCCGTTTATGAAAAGCTTTGTATACATAACTATAAGATTACAATTTTATGTTCCAATATCTTTTCTGATAGTAGCAGAAACGAGCATGTCACTTTTTATTGGCGAGTAAAATGAACTAAGATGTACATATATGTAAAAACTTAATACATATTACAATGTTATGAGTAACAGCCCGAATATATGAAAAAAAATCCAATACCAGCAGCGTTTCGTCTTAGCCTGCATTTTATTTTTTTCATTCCTTTAAATGTGCTTGCATGCATTTAGCTTAAATCACAAGTTGTACGCATGAAACCACATTCCAAAAAGTAATAATACATGCTCCATATCTCCGACATTTGCAAGCAGAAGCCAAACATGAGTGGATAACTCTTTATATCATGCTACGTAGCTTTAGAATACCTTATCGCCCGCGAGATCACCGCACCTCGGCTGCATTATGTCCCCACGAGTGTTTATGTCTTTCTAATGTCTAGTTTTCATCTGTGTGTATTTATTTATGCTAGACCGTTGCCGTTTCATCTCGCCACATGAACGTGATGCCTTAGGAAATTCCGGCCATTGAAACCTTAAAATGGAATGAAATAGGCCTCTGTACTTAAAAAAAATTAGTGTGGTAGGTGAATACTAAATGCTGACCAAAGGTAACGTGCAAATTATGTGTACTACATTTCTGAACAAAAATTGATATTCAACGTTAGTTAAAATTAACCCAGAGAGCGCCATCGAGCTATGAGTAACGCTGTAAAAAAATTTCTGATAAACCTTGCAAACTGTAATGGTAGTTTTTAACCAATACATGGTACAGAAATAATACATGTCCGACTGCAAATATAGGAATGTTGGGCGTCGTTACTATACAAGGTTGGGGACTTCCCTACGCATTTGACTGTTTCGTGAGCGAATGTAGGAACAGTAGCGTGGATGTATGGGAAAATAATTTACCATTCACCACATCTAACTATTCGTATACATTGATATGGTAATTTTAAGATACATTTCTTAGAGTGTATTTAGTTTACTTTATCAGTTTAAAATAACACAACTTTTACACGAACGTATACATTTATTTATTTGAGCAGAAGGTAGGTAACATGGTGGAAAGATGCAAAAATACGATGAGTTTGACGTGATGACTTTTATTTCCGCTACACAAAGATAAATCGTGGTATATTTCAAGATCACTTTCTCGCTGATTAAGAAATTTCGAGGATATAAACATTACATGTGTTGAGAATATGTATCGACACTCCAGTTCTCCGATCGCATGCATCTTGTGATAATCAACACTGCAAGCGACCATCTGCAATGGCGGGTGAGAATGTCCCGTAAATGTCGGTTAAGAACGTAAATATCAGCAAAATGCCATACTTCAATTGTCTTGCAAACTAGGTCAGTTTAAAAACCATAAAAATGTACCCACAAAAGAGTAGAAGTATAAACTGGTTTACAACTTCACTGTTCAGCATTATGATTCTGCGTATCACAAATACGTCAAAACAGAACAAACCCGGGTGAAGAAACTTCACGAGTGATTAATAGTCAAGGCAATTTATTCACANTATAAACTGGTTTACAACTTCACTGTTCAGCATTATGATTCTGCGTATCACAAATACGTCAAAACAGAACAAACCCAGGTGAAGAAACTTCACGAGTGATTAATAGTCAAGGCAATTTATTCACAAAAAAAAACCACACTGGTAGTTTTGTGCCCGGCAATACCTTTTTTGAATAGCTGTCAACTGTGCAATTATTCGGAGTCTAGCTTCACCAAAAATTAACAACTTGGAACAAGTACTATATTCATAGAGGTGTACCGGATGCAAAAGACCGCCCTTCATGAAAGGGCGGATCGTTGCTGACTAGCTCGTGGAGAGAGTGTTCGTAGTTAAGACAGCTGATGAAGTCCGGAAACCTACTCGGTAATGCACAAGCCAGAGGATGATACAGCTTATATTCTTGACGCGCAGGTGGATCAGTCCGAAGGAATGCAGTGGTCTTTCTTTCAGAAGAGAGATAAGAATATGAAAAATACAAATTTGGTTACGGATATACAGAAGGAATTTAATGTTAATGCGGTGACACTTGTGCCGATCACCATCCCCTGGAAGAGCATATGGCACCCCGAATCTATTAAAGGCATTAAATAATTAGTAGCAAGCAGGTCCTTGTTATGTGCCGTCCAAACCATGGTCTTGTTTAGGACTCGTGTGCTGGCGGAAATACTGTCACGCCACTGGGCGTGGATTGGCCAGGTGAGAGGTAGGTTATCTTTTGTTATTTTATCTGTGTGGTGTTAGGCGGGCCATCGCCAGCCCTGGTGTTTCTTCCATAGTGCTGGGAATTTTATTTATTCTTTTTTTATTTTACGTGTGTTGGTCACTCTTGGAGATGACCTTAAATCTTCATTCAAGTGAGGCGAGATCTCACTCGGTGTGACAGTGTTTATAATACTTTCTGTCACTATGGGGGCGTGACACTCTTCTGAGACCCCACTACTTTGATGAATGTCGCCGTCCTTATCCTCCATGGGTGTCAGCAGCACTCGGATGGTGTTTATTTTAATTTTGTTATTTATCCACGATGTTTTGAGGGGATCTCTTTTGTTTTTATACTCTTGATATTATAAACACAAATTGGTGGGAACATAAGTAAATGACACACTAGGTTTCTACCCCACTGCTTAAATTCCAAACAGGTGATAAATAAGATTAAGGATCATGGTATACATTTATTTATTGGTTTCATTGTACTAGAGGAAGATGGGTTCTAGTGCCTTTGAAGCATACACAGTAGGTACATCACGGCTGGCCTTAGCCACACCATTTTAAATTAAGACGTTGGTTCCTGTTGGGACCACCAGTTAGGCTGTTCACGGTAAAGTGAACACTTTTTAGCGCCGTGCTTAATAGTTCCTTCCATCTTATTTGAATCCTTTCGCGAATTGTTAATATAAAAACTGCCGTTTAACCAATAAACACAGCGTTATCATTTTATAGCTCCCGAAATGTAATGTCCAAGAACACAATAAAATATATACTTTTTTGATTATTATGCTTTCTGGAAGGGCCATAAAGAGTGCTCACGTTACCATGAATAGCCTACACCACAACACTGGCAAATTCTGCCCACGCATATCAATACACCCAAACACTGTACAATAAAACACGTCGCTACGTCTATATCGAAAAATGCATTAAAAAGTAAACAATTCGGAATGTTTCTTCTCTTAATAGCGTTAAGTTTGCAATGGTATGTTGAGGAATTTTTTGGAAACATCAATGAAGGAATTACGAGATGTCTAACGTTTACAATAAAGCCCTACTTACAAACCAATAAAAAGCCTTCACGTTTATCAGGGGTCTTGCATAAAGGACAGTAAACGCCACGATGCAGGGAGCATTAATTCTTGTTCAGTCAACAACAAACGCATTCCACATGAACAAAAATCAGAGAAGCAGACGTGAATTTTGTTAATTAAGCAACGTACGGGCAAAAAAATTACGGAAAGGCACGATCTCAATGTTTTTTCATGTTGTCTGGCAAAAGTAATCGTGTAATTAAGTTAAGTAGTAAATAAACATTATGAATGCTGGTATTCACAGTATTCTGCAAACTACTCACAGATTGGCGGTTTACAACTTCAATGTTCTGCATCATTTAAAAACAGTAACATTGGAGCTCTTAAGTTCTTAAAAAATCCCGTGCATCCAAACACAATTCACTTCCTTTGAAAGGTGGTGCGGTTATTTGTACATTAAGGCAGCGGAATATTTACACCAGTAGCACAGTAACTTTCTCAATATTATTCATGAATAAAATAACGTATTTAAATCCTCAATATCAAACCCCAAAAAACAAGAAACTGTGACTTAACCGACTTTTCAATGTAATAATGCGGAGCCATGTACCAACAGCTGTGCGGGTAAAACATGATTCGAGGACGAGAAGGGGGAGAGAGTGAGGGAGAGAGAGCCATAGTATAGAGTTACAAATTATACTCTCTCTGAAAATTAACTTCTATTTCACTTGGCTAGAAGTATTTAAGCCAAAAGTCAACCTTCGTCTGCCTACGGCAATGTGTGTACAGCTTAAAAAAAAAAAAATGAAAAACGTGACACGCACACACTCCAGAGGATTACGCAGATTTCACAAATGACGCTAAGTAGCGCACTTCGCCCGTCGTGATTAAAAAACGACAAGGTAAGGTAATACAGGCGGTAATTAATCATTTCCGGCAGACACGCAAAGTTAACTTCTGGCTAATAGTGTTTGCTGGCCTCGTAGGCGTCAAAGCAGCGAAAACTCGAAGACAAAATTTCCCCTACAAACATTGAGAAACTATTTTTAATATGAATGAAATACTATTTTAATATAAATCTATATACAAAATTTATTTTGTCTGAAATAGACTACAGCAATACACACACACCACCCGCCAATACTTTCCCATAAGGATGGTTGAACAATTTCGTGGTTATCATTATCTAGGTACTTTCGCATTAAGACGTGTCAAAATTACAATTTTAGTGTTTTACAAATAATAACCAATTAACTTACTTAACTGACATGATTTACACTAAAAAAAGACACCATCAGTTACTTTAAGAAATTTTTAAAATCACAGTATGAAATGTTTCCACGATTTTTGAAAAATAATTAAAATAAGAAATTTTTTTATTTTTTTAAAGAATTCTGTGGTTTTTTTGTAAAGTAAATTTTGCTTAATATACTTTAAAATGAATTAAGACATGACCTATAAGTAGCCCTAACATTTTATTTTATTATATTTGTGTGTCCCAAAACACTAAAACTGTAATTTTTACGCGTCATAATGCAAAAACTATGCAATATAAAACAAAATTTATGTTAGGAAAGAGTACAAGGATGGGTAGTGGAAAGTTTCCACTGGAAATTTTCCTTTTCAAACTTTCAAAAATTGAAAATTTCAACCCCACGTAGAAACTTAGAGAAACATTGCATTTTTCAGCAGTGCATCATAACTTTGGGGTTCTTCCATGAAATAACTGCAGAGTAGAAATCGTTTGTTACCATATTAACCTTTATAATTTAACTACACTTGCAAACTGCATCAACCCCCTTTTTTTTTACTTATGTGAAAGCCAACATTTTCTTCTTTTCGCTATTATCTGTCACAAAATAAGTGCGAGATACTACTTCACTGTCAGATATTCTAAACCTGGTACATAATATTTTCAAAACACGTACTCACTATTCTGTTTCCTACTGCCCGCCCAATAAATAAATTAAATATAAGTTATTCCTAGTCTACACAAAAGTAAATAATCCAGTCATCTTCAAACATGTAACCACTCATTCTGTGAGGTAACTTGTTTCATTATCCATCCCTCCTGCACTCCCATCACTAAACAAGATTTGTAAATTTTACTGTAACGACAACGCAAGGTTATCATTGTCACTGATATACAGTATGTATATACCTAGATGAAACAAAAAATTTTGTTTGTAGCAAACATACTTCGCAGTGGTTCATAATTAGCTATACATTTCTTTGTGGCAACAAACTTTTGTCGCAGCAAAGGAAGTGTTTTTAGTGTGCGTATCCTTGGTTTGCATCACGTTGATCGCTCATTTATTTTATACACTTACTCCAGTGCAATGTTTGCAGTGTCTTAGAAATAACAGGTTTGTCAAAAATTTCAGTAATGACAAGGAGGAATATAGCGAGTATGATTTTTTATTAATATTGTAGTAATGCACACAACAAACCAAATTTAAAAAAATAACGAACCAGAATTTGAGGNACCAGCTATTTCAATTGCTATTTCATTCAAACACAAAATATTGTTTACTTCTCTAATCACAAAACTTAGTAACTGTAAGGTTTTTGTATTTATTTCTACACAGTTAAAAAATTATAATTTTCAATGCATTAAAGAAAAATGTTTATAACGAAAATAGGAGAGAGTCTTCGTATTTCTACATTTTACAGATAATTGTTAAACAGATAATGTTTACTCAAATGTTATACATTTGTTTTAAGGAATCGCTAATGAGGCGGTTTTACATAGAAAAGCTATAACACAGAAATATAAAAAATATATAACATATTGAATATTCTGGCGACCAGCGCCCTTAGTGCGTTGTTATATGAGAAGGCTAGTAACTATCGCAAGACACCTCTCATTCTCTTACTAAAGCCGGGAAAACACACGCGCCAAGGTGGAGGAAAACCGCTCTTGGCACTCTTAGAACGAGAAAGGACGATGTCTTGTGACAAAGACTTACTTGACTTCCCGCACAACGGCGCCACGAGCACGCAAGTCGGCCGCACAGCTATCTTGTGTCAAGTCCGTAAACTGTAATACAAAAAAAAAGAGCGTAGAAAATTCGCGACGGCTTCGTTTCTTCTTCAGTCTGTTTGTTCGCTGTTGACTGAGCACTTTGGAAAGATACGCTTACGCTCTGATTTTCTGCTTATCTTCTATACTTCTGCATTATGTAAAATTGCACTGCATTGACCCTATTTCTAGTATTCATGCACAGAACTGTGGAACTGTCACAAACGTCAATGTTTTACCAATACGCCTGTTTCTGCACACACGTGCACAAAACAACGTTAACCCAAAATAAATAATTTTTGTGTCCATGAATTTAAACATGGATATGGTCTTTTAATACGACAGTAAAGTAAGACGATATTGAACCAGGCAGGATGGCCACAATAAACCTATTTCAAAATTCCCTGATATTTTCAGTTTTTTCACAAATTCTTATAGCGTTCAGAGATGTTAAAATCAAAACGAAAAGAACAACTTACACGAACATAAACACATTAGTTATGCTTTAATATAAAATGCTATTTTATTTTTTTAACTGAAATATAATAAGAAACGGTAATTCTGGCTTCTGATACAATATTTTTTGTTATTTTATACGACAATAAAAATTCAAGTTCTGGCAATGCAGTGCACATCCAACCAGCATGCACGATTGCTCGTTAATAAAACCGTATTTTCCTATCTCATTTTACATTACCAATAGAAAGTGATGATGGAAAGCGATGAGCTACTCACACATCTAGATTAGACAAAAGTTATTTTTGTACACTTACACCAAGACAAAAAAAAAATATCAAATTCCATGATGTGTTCTAAACTTCCCTGGTTTCCCCCTGATATTTTTCAAGTATAGGCTGTTCACATTTAATAGAACACTTTTGAAAGCCCTACTTAGGATATACTTTCCCCTCTCATTTTGTATCTTTCCGTTATATGAAAGAATAACATTTCAATGGACCGTCTCACTTTATTGATGCGTCATCCTAACGGGAACCAAAAAATTTTTTAGGAAAGAAAATGTATTAATAATTTGCAATTTGGTGTTCTAATGTGTAGGTAAGTACCTCAATAGCCATAAATTCACATATGACACTCTCAATACGCCAGGCCTAGAACTATTTTAATTAAATCGCTGCCAACTTAACTGACAGCCTGCGTGCCAGCTGTACTCTAGTAAACGAGTAGTTATGGGCAGAAATTTTATTTTCAGAGGTTGATTTTAAAAGTAATTAATTGACCGTGATCAGCATATAAGAGGAATTCCCTAATATTTATATATTTTGCAAGTTTTCCAGGTCTGTGTGCCGACGGCCATACCGCCCTGGTAACCTCGTGTTCTTCAGATGTTTATTAATGTAAAAACTGTGCAATTCCTAGTGTAAATCGTTGTAAACATGCCATGTGCAGTATAACCGAAAGTGCCCCAGGGACACAATAGTTTTTAAGGTGTGCCCATGTAAGCGCAACAAAGACAAACCACCACGTATTTATAAGTATTAGAGTGTAATCAATGTATATAGAGGCTAAATCACCACGTATATGTAGTTATTTGTTAAAATGTAACCATTAGGGTGTTTTGCTTTTTTCCCCCCCTAAATTTGTAAACCATTTCTAGACAACAATGTAATAACCTGTGAAAATGGGTAAAATAATTGTAAATATACATCTACCACAAGAGCCCAAGGGGCTGGTATGGTAATATTTGTCATTCTAAGTCACTTGCTTGCATATCTTTAGAATCAATAAAATGTTTTTCAATTGTCAATTCAGATCACCGTGGTTCAACAGGGTACGGCGGAGTCAGCACTTGGACGGGTGGCCGTCCGAGGAACGCCCCGTAGCCGAAGGCACAAACACTAAGACAGGCCCAATAGGGTCATCGCAAGGTTAGACATGGAGGTGACGTAGTGTCGACCAGGCACTCCATACAACCTGTCCCAGACTGGGACACCGGGTCACATGTCTGTGATCTCCCTGTACTGGGAACATGCAGTTTCATTTTCCAAACATAAATTTTAATCAACAGCCAATCAGCAATGTTAGACGTCACTCTTCGCATTAAGCAGTGTTAGCCAGCCAAGGCGAGGTGCGGCCAAGGAGCATGCCGGGTGAGGCGAACACGAGCAACTAACCGCCGCGTCGACGACGGACTGCCGCCTGGTGGAGGGCTGGCTGGAGGACAGCCACGCGGGCTTGGGCGGCCTCGGAGGGGCGTCGTCGGCGTCTGCGCCGTCGCACTTGCTGCCCGCCGTCCTCGCGAAGGCTGTGGGACGCCCGTCCACGAAGCACGCCTGCTGCTGCTGGCACGCGAACATCGGCTGCGGCTGCCAGTCATGTGCAACAATTACATTGTGGCTCGTCGGGAGACGCTTACGAGATACACTTCGCCATACCTATACTTAAAAATATGCTACACGACCGGGATTGTAACCCAGAAATCCTCGGGGCCAAGCTGCTATTTAGTCCATTCGCGGTTACTTCGCACTTTTCTGAAGCCTTGCTAAAGTTTTACTTCCAGGATATTTCTCCGCCTCGTGCAAACAAAGCGTAACCGAGTTAAGGTTACTTCTACTCAGGTTGGGAAGATTAATGTTAAAAGTTGGGCAAATAAAGTTTTTCGCCACCAGGTAAGCGCTAGTGTCGCACGTGTACCCGCTTTTCTCTATTTCCTACGTTAAAAAACAGTCGTCATATATATAAATAATTTTGTAACCACGGAAAATATTTCACTTTTATCATTCACGTAGATTAAAATTTAAATTAAAAGTTACCTTTTGGAGCACTGCGCACCTAGCAGCGGAAATTTTCCCAATGCCAAACTCTCCCATAAGAAATCTCATTTTGTTCCTAACATGAGTAGGATAGACCTTAACAGAGTCTATAAAATTATACCAAAAGGACAACGCACCGCACTCAAGTGCACAGTTTAATAACATATTGCATACGAACTATTTCTTACTAGAAATTACCAGTATAGGGCCTACATATTTTGTCAATTTTTATTCATATTAATTATAAATGAAATATTATACTTTAAAGATAAAAAATAAGTAAAAAATTAATTTACCCACGAATAAGGTACTTTTATGTTAACACAAGTTTTAAAAAAAAGTGTTTTACGTGGCANGAGATTTTTCTAAGGTTTGATTAAAAAAGAGTGAAGATACCGCGAATAGACTATAATAACCAACTACGCCGCGGTGATGGGGGGGGGGGAGGTTTAGACGAATATTAAGGCAGCATGGGACATAAATTAACGCAATAGAAGTTAGGCATAATGGTATTTCACAATTTTATGGAAGACCGCAAAGAAAAACTCACAAAAGACAATTATACTTTGTTTTTAAAAACGACGAGAACAAATATTTTACCCGAGGGATGCATTTTGGCCGAACTATTTCTGATGACATAAATTATTATATTTCATCGCGACATGAACATATATGCTTCATCCCCTTTTAACTTCATTAAACATGTTCAACATTTACTAGTAACTGCTTTCTTTAATACATGCAGGAGTCTGCACGCTATTACAGGAAGGTCTCGAAAAGCGGTAGAAGATTTCTGAACGGCCTGGTTATATGGTGAAATTGTTATAAACGTGGCTACCAATAACACAAGTAAAAATAGTGGGCAGTTTATACACAGTCGAATCACATTATTATGACCACCTGCTAGAATCCAGAGTAACCGCCCTTCGCAGCACGGGCATCACGATCTAGCAGTGACTTAGTCATGTGGTGATAGGTCTCCACGGGTATCTGGAGCCATGCTGTCTGCAATGCGTCCCACAACTGTTGAAGGGTGCGTGGTGGAGGAGACAGACGGCGAACACGACGATCGAGGTGGTCCCACAGATGTTCAATTGGATTTAGTACGCTTTCCGAATGCGTGAATGAATATTCAATGGTCTTAAATAAGCTTGCAAAGACTACTGATCGAAGTCAAGAGTATATTTAAAAGAGAAAAAAATACATTAAATGGAGCTCTGTGTGAACGTCTGTACAAAAAAAAGTTCCGTGGGTTAAAACATAAATTAAAATTAATCCCAAAACTCCGCGACGTAGGACTCGAACTCAATACACTACTGTTTGCAAGCTGGCACTCTCTACTCAGGACACATCAATAGGCGCATTTGGATTAGACTACAGGAAAAAACTTACAGCTTACAACTAACAGCTCCTCAACTTCGTCACTTCTACGAGTAGTTTCCCTATATGTCCCATTACTTTCTCAAAGAACCCCAAACGCGCATTATGCTTTTATTTTCTCGCATATTTGAACCCATCTGTTCATGATCAGGTTCAGAGGCGTTGGGACCTTCCTCAGGTTACGTTGAAAAGGGGGGAGGGGGTCCTGTGCAAAATTTGGCGCCCCTGGAGTTAAATAAAGCGTCCCTTCCAAAAATGATATGTTTAAAACAAATATGTCAGTGTTTACATACACATGTTGCATCCTATCAACACATAAACCAATACCAGTTGTACAAAAATGCCATATAATATTATTTAATTACCTCCCATCTTATAAGATACAAGTAAGGTATGAACATCTACAGCTATACCACATGAAGTCTTTGGTTCCTTTTAGTTGATTGTGGGAGGGATAACTTCCCTTGCCACCCCTCCCTTTTTCAGACTTCACTGGTTAGGTTAGATTGAGATAATATGAAAAAAGTACTACTTGACTTAAATATTTCTATCGGTCAGTGTGTGCACATTGACAAACATTTTCATTGAATGAAGATCCATCTCCGCCATATTGGATTTATTAATATTTTTCGGCCTAGGTTCCATTACAAAAGGTTTGAGATTTTCTACACGTCGAACCATTAATAGCCGCTTCTCGAACTTTACAGCTTCCCTGATTTTTGACTGACGACAACCAAGAAGAAAAATATGTGATTATTTCTCACGGGCGATTATGTAAACGATATAAATAAAAAGTCAATAAATTAAAAAATGTAAAACGCACTGCATTTTGTTTTTTTGAGCCATAAAACCAAAATAATGAACTGCCGGCTGCGGCGAAAGTTTTATGGGTCCAATATGGATACATCCCCAAGCTAAAAGGGAGGCAGTAAGAAAACACTCGACGAAGTGACGAGCTGGCAGAACTGACGTTGCTCGATGGAGAAAGACCCAAATGGGTGGAATGGACACTTACCTGGTACTCGACGCAGCGTTGCGGCGGCTGCCACGCGTACTGCGGCACGGGGTAGGCCCAGGCCTGGGGCTGCGCGGCCAGAAACTCCGCCGGGGGCGGCGCACTCGGAGATGGCCCACCACGGCGCTCTATCACCACGTCCCAGCCGCCGGNTCCCAGCCGCCGGACGACACGGGCCGCGGCGCCGCCCCCACCAGGCTCGACTTGCGGCGGCGCACGGGTGGCGACGGCGACGGCCGTAGCCGCAGCAAGAACGTCACCTCCTCCTCGTCCTCCTCCATCGCTCGGCTTCGCTCAGCGGCACCGCGGTCAACAAGGACTGACGTCGGTCAGGGACGGAAGACGTCGGTCAGGGACGGAAGGAGTCAGTCAGGGACGACGTCACGACAATACGTCAATCAGGGGCAACGTCAGTCATGGAAGGAAGACGTCGGTCAGGGAAGGAAGACGTCAGTCAGGGGCGACGTCATTCAGGGGCAACGTCAGTCAGGGATGACGTCAGTCAGGGATGACGTCAGTCAGGGATGACGTCAGCCAGAATCAGCTGGGGCGGCGTATCACGCTCGTCAAATGGACCGTGAAAGACGCCGGAGGGCAGCGGCAACGGAAGCCAGAGGCAGTTTAAGTTGGCGGCCACGGGAGTCAGCGGTGGTGAAAAAACGTCAGCATAGGCCACAGCTGACGTCGCAGGTCAAAGGCGGCGTCGAGAATCACGGGCCGCGGCGACAGAGTTCGTCGGGGGCGGCGTCCGTCAGAGGCTTTTCGGTAGTGACTCATTTTCCAAGATTCGCCTCGAGGCTCATCTTCTGGCACTTCGCCACCCGTCGCCCGTGACTCTACCGGCACTCCGAAGCCCGTCAACAACATGCATTCGTGACAACCACTCTCGACGAAATGCTGGTCTCTTCTATGTATGCGGTCTCCGAGTTCAAGGTTATCAAACACTCACTGAGATTCTTTAACGAAGCTGTCACCAAGGAGACATTCAATAAGAAAAAGTTACATAAACGTCACTTTTACACTATCGCCACCATCTGAAGAACTCTACAACAATCTCTCGGGTATGTAGTACCTGCATACAAAAAAAAATGCTCACGCTCTCTTTTACCACGCAGAAGTAAGTATAGCATGTTATACACTACATGGTATAAAATAGCTTTACGTTCGCTTAACGAGAAACGAGCGTAACTTCCAGTAACATTAACAAATAAACTAAAAATGCCCAGATTACCATAAAGGAGAAATTTACACAATTCTGAACCATTTTATGAGTTTATATAAAAGCCATGAAAGCTAAGCTTGTTTTTATTGTCCGGGACATTGATTAAAATAATAATATAGGGTAGAGGGATTGAGGAAAGAAGGGAACCAATCACGAGCTCAGGCCCAATGACGTCCCCCAAGCACATATGGAAGACACGACGCTAACACAGGTATCTGACCTCGGACAATGGGACCGGCTCACCCTCCCTAACACGCAACAAACGCACGCGAATGAGTGGACAATACCCCGCTTCCTGGCCTGGACCGGACTGGACCACGACTCAACAAATCCCACATGTATTCGAATACCCGCACCCTGGCTTGAATCCACTCCCCCACCATTCCCACGTTTTTTAATTTTTTAATTGTTTTTTTTTCAGTTATTACTTCCGATCACAATTGTTCCCCAAGATATTCAGACACGTTTTCAGAACTAACTCGAGTGATTTTTGCGGGATAGGACATTGATGTGCTGCAAGCTTCGGAACGCAGTCGATTAGCATGCTACAGACTTTTCGTGGTCAACCGAGCACTTCTGAAATCCATGTTTACTTTCTACTTGATATCCACTGTGTTTCCTATTAGTGGTTACTTTCAACTTTTGGAAGACCTGCTTAAATTATAATTTCCGGCTACTCATTAAGTATCCCTCCACCACATGTAAACAAAACCAACAAGTCTGGAAGAAAATACTAAGGAGAAACAAACGCACCGTATTTGCGCTCGACAGTTAAAAATAATTCGTTTTTATACACAACAATTAAATGTGTTTCCGACGTTGCCTTCCTGAAAACCTAATAAGGCCAGTTAAATAAAGATTAGGTTACAAATAACGTAAAATAAACTCAATTTAATAATATCATAAAGACTACGAAACAAATACAATTGTTTAGAAATAAAATTAAGTTAATGTTAAATTTTACCCCCTACCCTTTTTTTTTCTAAAAAATAAAAAAAATTGAACAGAAGCGCGAAAATATTGTGATAAATGATTTGTTTAGGGAACAGATAGAACAATGATATTGACAAACATAAATGGCTATAATTATTCTGTCTACAAAACGTAAAGAACCAACAACGGTGGCCAACAACTTAAAACATTTAACTGTCAACAGGACAGCAATATTTGAAACTACTTTTCAGAGTTCGCTGCCAACTTTAGCAGGATAACACCCTATTCTCGTCGGCGGTGTTTACGTTAAAATATCGCGTGGTCACGGAAAGGGATGTTCTTTTTCAGGGGTTGACTTCCAAAGTGCTCTAACCGCGAAGAGTCAGAATCAGCCTCCTTGTTAGCCGGAAGTGTTTACGTCAGGTGCATTAACACATTACTATTGCTGGTTCGCAGCTGAACAGCTATGAAAACCCCACTCACTTTCGTTATTTCTCCCTACTGTATACCTCTGCTTCACAAATACAAATGAACACTGCCATGGAAAACGTGTTGGTCAACTGACACGGTGGACTGTTAGAAAAACAAAAACGTTATAAACCATAATTATCACTCTACTGGCTACAAAATAAAATAGAAAACCGGTCCGCTAATTTTTGACATTACGCTTGCATACATGTAACAACTACTTTTCAGTCAGTGTTTCTATTAAACTACACGCAGTCGGGAGCAGAGATTCGTTTCAACAAGTGTTGACTTTGGAAGTACTCTAAATAGCTGCAAACCAGTTGTACATTATTATGAAGCGAAACTAGACGCAAATTCGATTTAACCATTGTCAATTTACACATTGCAACAGAAAATGTTTTTCTTTTCTGGAAGTAGAAACAAGTATACAATGAGTTTGGGTAACGCCGCGGTGGCGTAGTGGTTATACTACTCGCCTCCCACCTAGGCGAACCCGGTTCGATTCCCGGCAGGTCACTCCTGGATTTTCGCATGTGGGAACCTTGCCGGACGATGCAGCTGGTCGGCGGGTTTTCTCGGGTGGATCTCCCGTTCCCCCGCCCCTTCATTCCAGCGCTGCTCCAAACTCACCTCGCTTCACCCTCATCAGCTCTCAAGACCTCGCTGTAAGAGCCGCCCAAATCTATCAACCTCAGTAAATGAGGTTGTGAATGGCACCAGGCTGCAGGAAGGGGTGATACAGTAACAGGGGCTCACCTGGGCGCGGCACCGGAAGACGATGTTGAGGATTGAAGACGACGGGGCACCCCCGGAAGTGGCGCTCGCCCCATGGCCGGGGGGACGACAACGACACCTGATCGCCGCCACACGACGGCACACGCGGCGCGGGTGAA
>NQII01000014.1:562772-583226 GCA_002778355.1 Clitarchus hookeri
GTAGAAGAGGGGGCAAAACAGGACCGCGACCACTTTGTCAGCGTTTTGCACACAGGTTCGTTTCGTAGCCCTTACTGACATGGTGTGGCGTGGGTTAAAATTACACTGGTGTTTTTTCTTCTATTTTTGAAGCCCTGCACTCATAAATAAGATCCTAAATATATTTTGTAATTATGCATTTAACAGGGAACATGGCAAAATTACAACAAAGGATAACGTGCTCTACAAGGGACAGACCCACGCCATTCCAGTTAAGGGTTAAAACCATAAAAAGTGTAGTCCTGTGTAGCGCAGTGTAGTACAACTGCACCAGCTTTCCTTCTCCGTGCCGTGTAATTACAACGGCAGAGTTGAAACGAACAACTATTGTGCAGTTTCCGCCGCCATTTTGCTGCACAATCGACAACGCGTATTTTTGTGGCTGATGTTTTTTCGAGAGCACGAGTGAATTTTATTAATTTATTTTCACACTCACAAGCAGTTGAATTAAAGACACCTGCCGTGTTGTCGAACTTGCGCGGTGGTCGCCCCGTCGAATGGAATAGTGCCCAGCCACGCTTGACTAGGATGTCACCAGCCCTTATATTCGCAATCTGAATTAACAGTCGAGCAAGATCTCAGCTCATTTTATCGCAGCCAGATCGTTGGGGCCAACGCCACGCAAGCACTTGGATTTCCATGGGCCACCGTGTCAAGGGTGTACCGCGACGTGAGTTCATGGATTCTGGTAAAAAAAACCGCCACCAGAGACAGCTGCCGTGGAAGCTGCTGGAATGCGGACACAACAGAATACGGGAACCTAAAGCATCGCCGAAAATATACGCAAACACCTTCTCACAGGGCACCCGATGCATCGGGTACATTGTACAAAAACTTTTAATTTTTACTAGGAAATTCTTTGTAATTTTACAAATGCTTGTAACAGTACAAAGATTTCTCATGTAAAACTACTTGTTTGTAAAACCTACAAGGGCCGTGTTGGTAATATACCTCAAGTAATGTTTGTACTATACTGACCCGTTTCCACAAGCTTCGGAAATATAAGTTTTTTTAAATAAATTTTTAAATAATGATTTTATAATTATTAATAATTTATGAAAGATTAAATTATTTATTTTTTGGAGGATTGTATGATTTTTGGATTCATGGAAAAGGGTTAAGTTCAAGGTCATGGAAGCCGGTTGGTTCCAGTACCCCGTCCCCTCTAAGCTAAAACACTCTAAATTTTAATTTTTTATAAATTTTATAAATAGCATTTTTAAATTTTTTTAAAATTATCTTTAAAAACTTTCATAATTTTTTTGGAAATTTTTTTGGAATTTTTTGGGTTCAAAATTGTCTTGGGTCAAGGTCAAGGTCACCTGGATCGATGGTAGCAAGTTGGGTTGTCAGCGCAATTTTTACCTCGGTTCTTAATTTTTTTCGATTTTTTCAATTTTTTTTTGGAATTTGTGGGTTTTCAAGGTTAATGGTAACCGGGGCCAAGGTCACCGACATACAGCATGGCGGACGAGATGGACACTGGCCAACCTGGCGAGGCCCGGTCATGACCTTTAAATAATTTCTTAAAATAAAGTTTTTTTCAAGTTTTTGAAATTTATTAGGATTATTCGATTTTTGAGTTTCAAGGTCATACAAGGTCACATACACAGGGTCAAGGTCAAGATGATACGTAAAAACGAGCCCCCCAAATGCTTCTGATGGCCTGTATTTTGAAGAAAAAACAGGGGGGCTCGTTCTTTGCAAATGGGGGAATCGGTGCTTTTTAAGGGAAAAACGAGAAATTTGAAGAGAAAAAAGGGGAATTGCGAGGGAAACAAGAAAAATTTAAGCGAAATATTGGCCGACTTCAAGAGAAAAAAGGGAAAAATTAATTTCGAAATGGCGTCGACCAGCTCCTACGCCAGACGCCGACGCCGACGCCTCAGACTTCCCATAATCATAATACTGTGATCTCTCACATTCTAAAGAAAACACTATTCCCTACACATCTGCATTGGCAGGTCATAAAGGCAAACACTCATATCAGCCGTGTGTAACACTCGACCTTAGCACAACTCCTAGACTCGCGACCCCTCCGTAGATTGAATACTACGAGGCAATACCCCATATTTATAATTCTCGGTCGCTTGTTTAAGTAATATCGTTCAAAACAAAATTTCTTTAATAAGCCGTTAGTACGCAATCTAGTTGTGCGACCTTGATGTGAAAAGAAAATACCATCACATTTAGTGAAACAATTTAATCTGTGAATTAATTTTATTACTGAGAACTTTGCAATACGTGAGTAGCGCACGCAAATGATTTATCTTTGAAAACCGTAAATAAATTATGTTTGTGGGAAAAGTATAAATCTTCGGCAGTTATTCAAGAAAACCAATTACAAGAAAACGAAAATGTGCCTTCTGTGAAAAGTTATTTTGTTTCCAAAGTATACACTGAGGCGAAAAAGTCATGAGATACCTCTTAATATCGTGTCGGACCTCCTTTTGCCCAGCGAAGTGCAGCAACTCGACGTGGTATGAACTCAACAAGTTGTTGGAAGTCCCCGGCAGAAATATTGAGCCATGCTGCCTCTATAGACGTCCATAATTGCGAAAGTGTTGCCGGTGCAGGAGTTTGTGCACGAACTGTCTTCTCGATTATGTCCCATAAATATTCGATAGGATTCATGTCGGGCGATCTTGGTGGCCAAATCATTCGCTGGAATTGTCCAGAATGTTCTTCAAACCAATCGCGAACAGTTGTGGCCCGGTGACATGCCTCATTGTCATCCATAAAAATTCCATCCTTGTTTGGGTACATGAAGTCCATGAATGGCTGCAAGTGGTCTCCAAGTAGCTGAACATAACCGTTTCCAGTCAATGATCGGTTCAGTTGGACCAGAGGACCCAGTCCATTCCATGTAAAAACAGCCCACACCATTATGGAGCCACCACCAGCTTGCACAGTTCCTTGTTGACAACTTGGGTCCATGGATTCGTGGGGTCTGCGCCACACTCGAACCCTACCATCAGCTCTTACCAACTGAAATCGGGACTCATCTGACCAAGCCACGGTTTTCCAGTCGTCTAGGGTCCAACCGATATGATCACGAGCCAAGGAGAGGCGCTGCAGGCGATGTCGTGCTGTTAGTAAAGGCACTCGAGTCGGTCTTCTGCTAGCATATCCCAGTACNTAAAGGCACTCGAGTCGGTCTTCTGCTAGCATATCCCAGTACAGCCAAAGTTCGCCGTACTGTCCTAACGGACACGTCCGTCGTACGTCCCACATTGATTCCTGCTGTTATTTCACGCAGTGTTGCTTGTCTGTTAACACTGACCAATCTGCGCACACGTCGTTGGTCTCGGTCATTAAGTACAGGCGGTCGGCCACTGCGTTGTCCATGGTGAGAGGTTATGCACTGAAATTAGGTATTCTCGTCACACTATTGACACTGTGGATCTCAGAATGTTGAATTCCCTAACCATCTCCGAAATGGAATGTCCCATGCGTCTAGCTCCAACTACCATTCCGCGTTCAAAGTCTGTTAATTCCCGCCGTGCAGCCATAATCACGTCAAAAACCTTTTCACATGAATCACTTGACTACAAATGAAAGCCCAACCAATGCACTACCCATTTATACATTTTGTACGCGATACTACTGCCATCTATATATTTGCATATTGCTATACCATTAATTTTGTCACCTCTGTGTATAATGAATGTAAATATGCGCATTATAGACTAACACAACCTCTGAAAGCTCACGAAACCAGAATTTTATAATGTATAGTAATCTAGGAAATAACATCTCACGAAACAAATTCTTTACATCGACGTATTTCTGCAGCTTCATTAGCCGCTAAGCTGCTTACACAAACTTGTAACTGGGCATTTTATGTGACAATAAATGACTGTAGAGTGCCAAACATAGTCGGAGGAACTTCACGGCGGGAATGAGCATTCCTCCTTCTCCTCCTCCTACGAAGACAATGGTTACCTCCACACAAAAGCATTATTAACTTATATAGCATTCGTCTGACAACACACTCCTATTAACTTTCTTTGTTAACAAAAAAAACGCCCGGCGTAATGGATGCGGTGAATTAACTTCCTTCGCCTGAAAAAAGAAAACCAATCTACCTGTACTGTACTGAGAACAATTTTGCCTGCATGTGCATGTAATTTTTAGTTTAAACAAAGCCCACTACCACTACGCTTTTGAAAGTGCCGGCCATAAAATTTCTCCAAAATTAGTGAAATTACAAACTAGTGAAAACAGATACACTTCAATCACTGAACATTTACTGATTTTACGGCGATTTAATGACTTTTAAGTAATTTAACTTCCCCGGGCAGTAGTGATGTCTGACAATACACTGAATTGCCGATAGGTTGAAGCATCTGCATACATATGTCGTGCGGAAAGTCCCGTTACAGCAACCACATTTGCTTTAACTGTCGCCAAAAAACACATTTTGGACATTGGAGCAAAATGAATGGTATCCTGAAGAATATAAGAGACCGGGGTCATTTGTCTACGGACAGAGGTAAGCTGACACTGCTTATGACTTAGGAAGTTCACGTACTGGACTACGTTGCGTGCACAATGAGTCCTCAGATCCTGAAAATTTCAACGGCCAGCATCTAAGCACGTAAGCTACAACTTTTTCTACTTGTTTTTCCCCCTTGATGAATAAACGTTCGGCGATAACATGGTTATCTTACATTATATTGGATTACGTATAATTTCTTTACACTGGTTTCTTCTTATGAACGTGTAAAATATAGTCTTCACTAATAAATAACTTCATTTTAGATAGTTATTACACATATACTAAACACCATGTCTAGTCCAACAATAGCAGCGGGGTGGTAAGCAGACTAAGAAAGGGGCAAACTGGTACGTAAGCCGAGCTTCACATACATTTAAGTTTGAATTTTAACCTTCCAAGTCAAGCGGCGTTGATGCAAGTATAAATTACTAACAAATTTATATAATACTGTAGCACTGAAAAACACCGACATATAGTATTGTATAATATAGTTTAGATGGTTAAAATAATATATATGGACAACCCGATATGCTTGGTTAATTTTTTGATTTTAAATGAAATTAATGTGCGTACATTCTGAAAAACGACTGATAGAGTTTAAACTCAAAAAAAGTTATACACTGAAGAGCCAAAAAAAAAACTGGTATAGGCGTGCGTATGCAAATAGCAGAGGTATGGAACGAATCAGAGTAACGCGATGCGGTCGGCAGCTAGATCGGTTACTGCTGTTACAATGGCAGGTTATCAAGATTTAAGTGAGTTTGAACGTGGTGTTATAGTCGGCGCACGAGAGATGGGACATAGCATCTCCGAGGTAGCGATAACATTTGGGTGTTCGCGTACGAGCATTTCACGAGTGTACCGTGAATATCTGGAATCCGGTAAAACATCACCTCTTCGACATCGCTGCAGCCGGAAAAAGATCGTGAAAAAACGGGACAAACGACGACTGACGAGAATCATTAAACGTGCAACCCTTTCTCAAATTGGCGCAGATTGGATTTGTCCCTGCAGGATTCATGGTGTGAATTGCCTCCTGCATACCTTCAGACATTAGTCGAGTCCATGCCACGTCGTCTTGCAAGACTTCTGCGTGCTCGATATTAGGCAGGTGTAACTCGATATTAGGCAGGTGTAGCTCGATATTAGGCAGGTGTACCAGTTTTTTTTCTCTTCAGTGTACAAGCAGTTAGAACTGTAAAAATCTATGGGAAATAAATTAAGAACGTGGCGAAGGTTTTCAGGGTTTACTTTAGAATAGAATTTCCATGAATAAAAGTTTAGTCGGTCGGCACGAAAAAAACCGTCCTATGCTGTAAACTTATTGTTTTGTCGTCATCTAAAGTCTTAGCCACTTCAGTTAAACATTTCCGGTTGATAATTCAATTTTATAAAGTGTACCAACATGTCCTTTGATGTGTGCCAACTTCCCCTGAAATAGGGCAAGTTGGCACGCTTGCAGGACGGTTCATTATAAATACAATATTTTTGAAAACTATAGTCGTATCAATCTAAGGGTGGACTTTTTATTTATGTGTTGACATTATCATATTTCATATAACAAAAAAATAAATAAAACATAAAAATATTTAACTAAAAGGTGCGTGTCAACATGCCCAGGTTTCCACTTATCCTACTATATCGTTACGTACGTGTCAATTACTGGTCTTTGCTTTGATACGTTTTTTGTAAAATATATTCAGTGCCATAAAAATGAATGCACCAAAATGGAGCCATTGGATGCAAAGAGATTTTATTGTGTGAGGGTATCGACGAAAAAATATTGCATTGTCACTATATCATGGCAATGTACCACCCACATTAGACACGAAAAGGGCACGTTTAGTACCTCGTCAGACCGCCCCCTACCTGGTTACAGGGGAGTTTAGAGCGGTCATAAAATTAACATACACAGCATGTTATCTTAGGGCAGATTTACCCACAGCTGTTATAAATCATACTCTAAACACGTACACCTCGATATGAAGGAAACTGCGTCCCATTTGATCGACAGATGTTCGATGGCTACAAATCTGGTGACCTGGCAGGCCACAGAAATGTTCAAATTGGAACATTTTTGAGAAACCAGAGCTATGTGAGGGCAAGCGTTCCTTTGCTGGAAAGTGGTTCCTGGACACTCGGCTAGAAAATATATAACACGTGCCCGCAGTATATATCCATCGTATCACTGTGCACTCAATGGCCCCTGTATCACTAGCAGTGGGGGACGACAATTACATGCGAAGTCTGGGGAGCTCCCAGACTTCGCCAGTAGCAGGGGACGTTTGCTAGACTGTAGTCAGCCACTGATTGTAGCCGTCACTTGCGGTCTAACGAAAGTCATACAGAGACAACACGTTACAAGTACGCAGTACTTCAAATAGATCTCTGCTAATGTCAATGCAAANCACGTTACAAGTACGCAGTACTTCAAATAGCTCTCTGCTAATGTCAATGCAGAAGAAAGCGACAATGTCGATATGTTAACAGCATAATACGTAGAGGCCGTCGGGAACCCACATCTGTATGTACTAGGCACCTAGAAATACTTTTGGTAAGAGATACAGCGTTCTAGCAAAGCTGTTACACGTCGGTGGATGGTGGACAAAGCAGTCGCTGGTTCTGTTCAAACCAGTCTGACAATCAAACAGTCCTCCCTCATCGCAGCCTGTTGGGTCGTCCAGAACCGGTACGTAATGTATAGGCACCTGCTACGAACTCAACCTGAATGTTAAGTTAGGACGGTCCAAATTACGGGAAATTCGACACCTCGATCACCCTGCCTTTCTAACCATGTTTTATTTCGTGCGGCTGTTTCGCACGACTTATCGACACGTCTATCGCTCATTGATCGTAATGTAATATCGCATGTGCTGTTCTGAGGTATGTTTATATTTACCATAAATATTAACGGTAAAGCCCTCGTGCGACGCATGTGCACTTGGCAGCACTGAAACTTTAATCACTTGCATGCCATCCATCGATGTGCCTATTTACCAAACAGAATTCTATTTTTACAGGTGCGCAAATGTTATAGCAATAAGTGTAAAATCTTGACTTGCACTAAAATCCACATATTTACGGTATGGAATACCGCTGAACAAAAATACACCACTCTTGCAAAGATTTTGTAAACGAAGTTTCTATAAAGTGTTACGTAGGGTTACTTTGCTTATATTTCTTGTCAAATACATATAAACATGGATATACATGTTGTAACAAATACGCATCTACCAAGTAAAAAGCATCTTCCAAGTACTCTTAACTGAATTTTAAGTTATCAGTGTTTCACTTACTAATCCCACAGGTTCAAGTTTACAGTGTGACGCAATAAACGTGATGTTCTATTTGTGATTTCAGATTCGGTACTTGGTTTCCACAGAGTTGAATTTATTGGTTTGGTTGGTTTATCAATAGGAACTAGAGTCTCACTCGCCCCCTATTTTATTCTGAGTTCGCAACATTCATTCCAAATCAATGGAGGACGAGAAATTTTAGAACTGAATTCTCTTGTGGGTGGTACGGTCAACAATCTCATTAGGCGGGAATATTTTCTCGGAATGCACTACTTTTCTTACAATCCTCGTTACTCTTTTCCCTTGACTGGATCTCGTTCACATACTACCAATTATTCGTTACTGAGGGCATTTACCTAATAAAATTCGGCAGACAGCCCCATGAAACATTTACCCAATTACCAGGAAACGAAGAAAGAATGATTATTTTCATTTTTCAAACTTGTTGAATTACGTTTCTACGTTAAAAAAAATCCTTAAGCCCTGAAGTTATTATACTTGTATTATTAGCAATTCTGTATAAACTAGACTTCTTACACCACAAAACTACAAGACAATGATTTATATAAAACAAATAACTAGATATTTCCAAAAAGATGCGAAATAATTTATAAATTACTTCCTTTAAAGCACGCCGTAAAAAATTTATTTTACGACAGACGGTTGTGCATAGAAGAGTAAAGACGAAAAGACGAAGGCATTTACTCATTACAGCGAGTTCCATACCATTTTTACCCATTTGCTGCAGTTGTTCAAGTCGGAGGAAGAATTACGTTTGTGACAGGCCTTATTATTCTGCTGTCTAAATAAAATATATTTTGGATGTATTCACGAGTGACGAAGATGATATGCCCCTGTGAGGATTTAAAAAATGTATAGATATCGAGAAAATTTTAACAATACTTTCTCTCGTACTTACTCATAACAGAAAAAAAAAATTCGCGCAAACTCACCGTAGGTGAAGGAGGAAGTATTATTAGTTTCGCAAAAAACTTATTTATATTACTCTGTATGTCTTGTAAACAGAAATCCCCGCCCATATCAATATGTCAGGAAGTACAAATGATACCACATTTATTTATAAAAAATTCTCCTTAACTTATATTTCATAATGTTATCTAAAAAATGTTATCTTGCATTAATGTAGAACTAACTGATTTTCTGAAATTGGCGTGTGTGGCTGCTGTTATACATACAACCTTCCTTTCAAATAAAATGTCTACGACAGATAAAAATGGAGTGTCTTGTAAACTATTCTAAAACAAAACTGTACACTGCATTGAACTATTACCGTGTTACGGTTACGAAAACAAATAAATAGTAACCGGACTTTTTTGTACTTTTAACGGCCACCAGATTGACATCTGCGAACACATTTTTTGGTTAATGACGTGTTTCGAGACACTAACCAGATACATTTTTCGCCACAGTCATGAAATGATAGGAAAATTTTCAGATGCTACAAAAGGGGCTAAAAGTCAATGTATAAAACTTTTTTTAGAACGACCACGTATTTTATGGAACAGTATTTAAGTTGCCACATAAAACGACAACCTTTTTCTGATATAGTATCGATCATTTTGGTACTATTGGCACCTTCCTTTTCCGCATGTGTAAATTAATGATAAACCTCTTTTCAGCGACATCTGCTCCATGAAACACTTTCGAACAGAAATGCATTGACTAAATTCGCGGAAACGTAATGCGAACAAATTTCATTAGAAAAAACAGAGCCTCCCCAGATTACAATTCAGGGCAATATCCTCTTTAAGTAGCGTGACTTCCGTAGCTAAGTCAGTAAAAAGTCTTCTGGTCATAAAGTTCCGGATTAGAATCCAGATAAGCCGCGCGAGTGGGTGAATTACGGTCTTTGGATTTATGTTTAGTTCATTTTGTAAGTCACCCTCCCAAAAAATTAAACATTCCCACCTAAAGCTCAACGAGATAATAACCCGAATATGGTGACTACTGAGAATGCCAATTTTTCATTTGGAAGGACTCAAGAGATCACGTTAGAATATGTTATTTTAATCATTCTTGCAATGAGGCTAACACACGAAATGAACCATTGCACACACACCATTACAGGGGTCTCATACAAAACCACAACAATGTGCAGAGAAAAAACCAGAGAGGCACCGAATATAAGCCAAGTTGGGCTGTCGTCAGTGGATATACAAAAACCAACACACAGAATTTCGGACGAGGAATTAAGTCAGAAAGACACAAGAAAACGCAAGTGAACACGAAGAGACAAACTTGAACAAAAACAATAAGTATGGACAATACAACGAAGATAGTACAGACGAAAAACTGTGCCGGGAAAAAAAAAGATATGTACAATTACTGAACGAAACAAGCGAAGACAGTGCAGACGAACAGAGTGGCATCCTACGAGTAAACAGATGCGACGTGCCTTTGTGTTGCGTTTCTTTTATCTATACACTATTCTGGTTTTCTACAAGACCCACTGTTTCGTTTTATATCACGTAAGAAGCTGAACAAATGTTACGCCAAATAGTCCTATGTAAGTAGACCACTGTGCCGTGACTCCAGCTGTCCTTAACCCCCCCACTTTTTTTTTCTGTCGCCTGGAATCCGCGAAGGCCTTCACACAACTGTCGCATCGTCTGGAAGAGACTCGGTAGAGTGCGCTCCACTCTCATGAAGGTTCGCACAGGAAAGAAAACACAGCGACAGCAACAAAGAAAGGCCGTGAATGAAGACTGCACGAGAGAGAGAGAGAGAGAGAGAGAAGTCGGCAGCCCCGAGTCTACCCCGGCACTTAATAACGACTAAGTGCTGGTCTCCTCGCTGAAAGGCAATTTACTTAGCGAGCGCCCCCGCCTCCCCCTCCACCGCGACCCTCGCGCTATGACGCCAATCTAATTTGACGCCGTCCAAGATTGCAGTCCGCCTCGCTCCGGCGCGCAGCAGCAGCGACAGCATCCACAACTCGGCAGAGGGCGCTGTAGTCTTCCGCGCGCCAAGGAAAGTCGTAAATAGGTTACACCCCTGCTTATAACAGTGGGACATAAAAGCTGCGGAGGGAAATTTCATTTCGCGCTCTCATGCCTGGCGAACAGGGGAATAACAATGACAAGAGGGGGAGGAAACTGAATTCTTTTCTCTCTGCCAGACTCTCGCTTTGCGCTTCCTCGGGCCTCGTATGAAAAAAAAACCTTCGTAAAGCATTCCGTTCGACTGGGAGAGGAAAAGGGCAAGCGAATAAAGTAAAAGGAGGGGGGGGGGGAAGAGACGCGAAACATATCACATACCAGATCTGGGCACGGACGGAAAGAATGTTTTGATCGATTATGCGCGACAAGGATTTCTTGACAATGATTAATATCCGGCCTGCACGTCCAAAGCGATAACCCACCCCCTCCCCCCTCACGGTTAAAGTAAACTGTGGGTGCAATATAATTTCCTGATTTTGTTGAAAACTGCGAGGTGCATCGAAACATAACAAAAGACGTTATTGCTAGCTTCCAAACAAATACATACCAAAAATACCTAAGTTAGACGATCAAATCATTACAAATTTTCCTGGTTAGCAATATCAGTTATAATTTAGGCTTGTCACGAAAGTTCGGACACGATCGGAAGAATTTCTGAACAGCCAAAACGCAATATACAGAAAGCTTTGAAAGAGCCGCATTTTTTTGGTCTCCTGTAGATTACTGTATGAAAGTNCAGCCAAAACGCAATATACAGAAAGCTTTGAAAGAGCCGCATTTTTTTGGTCTCCTGTAGATTACTGTATGAAAGTACCAACATACGTTGGCTCTAGTTATACCTAGGAGAAGGGGGAAAAGGAGTGCGGTGTAGGAGGAGCAATACCTTTCTTTTGAAGGATACTGTATAATTGTGCGCCATTATTACAATAATTTATCTTGTTTTCAACACATTATTTTTGAAAATAAGCTTTTCGAGGCTAACCAATACGCTACGAACAATGAAGCCCCAAAACAATATCCCTCACAGTTGTGTGTTGCATGACGAACTAAAGTAATTCGAGCCAACGATATGCTATGTGCTTGCACGGAACTGTACAAGTATTTGGATGCACGTCGGAAAATACGCTCCATCCTTTGTTGCTCGATAATATGCCTGGTCGACAGCATCATATTCCTTTAGGCACATTTACAGTTCTCGAGATACGGGTGCTTATCACAGCTGCGTTACACTTTTACGCCTAGCATGCGACCCTTGTATCGTCAACGTACGCAGAACTGCGTGTAATTAAGAAACATTTAAGTCGCTGTTGTATCTCCACCGACATTTTCAAGTGCTGTTACTGCTAATAGTTATTATCTTGTAGCGTGACAAATTTTCTTACTTCACTTTTTATGAATACTCAAATCTAGTTTGCATTCAGTTTTTACTAGAGCTGAACAACTCAGACTCGATTAAACATTACGGCTGTTCTAAAGCTGACAACTTCGCATCTGATCAATCTCAAATGAAAACAATAAGTCGTTAAAAATTTTCAGTTTTCCAAGGCGTACTCACTTTCATGCCGAATTATCTTGCGCCATACTGATCCTTACTTACATTTTCATACACTCTAAAATCGAAACAGTTAAAAACTCCAAAACAAATAATTTGACTGCAGATTTAATGGATCTGCTCCACTTCAATCTGTATAATTGTACTGATCATTTTAGTTGCTGGTATTCACAGATTAAAGAGTGATTTTTACTGGTTCCCAGTGAATTATAGTGGCCTGACAGTAAAACCTCCGTCAAATAATTATAATGATTGAAATCACTGATTCAGATTTAGAGATTGCATGCTGAGTCACGTGATAAACACCCCTTGGAGCCCACACAGTGGCGTCTTTTCTCTTTCGAAGTCAGGGACGCCCAAACAATCAGCCACCTTGCCTTCTGCGTCGTGTTGTCATACGCACTTTGTTTACTGAAGTCGCAATGCCCTAATTACTATGATCGCCAAGGCGTAAAGTTTCATGACGCGAAGAGCTAGCATCAACGACGGTTCGAGACACAGCCACGACAGACTCAGAATTGGAAAACCGAATACCACCATACAGTATTCCGATGTAACTACAATCACGAAGTCTATTAGCCTTTAGCTTTGCTATGAAAAATCATCTAACGTAAATAAAAAAAAATAAAAAAAATTTATTTTCCCTAAATTTAATTTAATAAAAGTAAAAAATGGCGGCTGTAGATAACAGTTTTTTTTTCAACTTTCTCGGGGAAAAAAACATATTTCCTGACCAATTATTTACTGAGATACGCGTTTAAGAGCAAGCACTGATTTTACAGGAATTTTACTAGGGAGTCCCCTTAGAATAGGAATTTCTCGACAGGAGAGGCCATGGCTTCAGACGATTACTACGGGCGCCAAGAAAAATCCTAGTGAAATTCCTGTAATAACTACATTTTTACAGACTAACTCACACTTGTTATACTTATCCGTACTTGATCCGGCTCTCAATTATAACTGTACGACACATCATACGGTCCAGAGCATAAATTCCAAATTACGGCTTGGAGACCACATGGGTGCACTATTCTTTCTTGTCAAGTTAAAACTTTTTGAACAAAAGCAAGCGTAGTGACAAAACAAAAAATATTAGTCATAACGTACGTCAAACAAGCATCAAAGAATCAAAATGGTCGCGACTCTTAACATCGAGGTCTTGAGAGCCGATGAGACTGAAGTGAGGTGAGTATCGAGCAATGCNCAGCCAAAACGCAATATACAGAAAGCTTTGAAAGAGCCGCATTTTTTTGGTCTCCTGTAGATTACTGTATGAAAGCACCAACATACGTTGGCTCTAGTTATACCTAGGAGAAGGGGAAAAAGGAGTGCGGTGTAGGAGGAGCAATACCTTTCTTTTGAAGGATACTGTATAATTGTGCGCCATTATTACAATAATTTATCTTGTTTTCGACACATTATTTTTGAAAATAAGCTTTTCGAGGCTAACCAATACGCTACGAATAATGAAGCCCCAAAACAACATCCCTCGCAGTTGTGTGTTGCATGACGAACTAAAGTAATTCGAGCCAACGATATGCTATGTGCTTGCAAGGAACTGTACAAGTATTTAGATGAACGTCGGAAAATACGCTCCATCCTTCGTTGCTCGATAATATGCCTGGTCGACAGCATCATATTCCTTTAGGCACATTTGCAGTTCTCGAGATACGGGTGCTTATCACAGCTGCTTTACACTTTTACGCCTAGCATGCGACCCTTGTATCGTCAACGTACGCAGAACTGCGTGTAATTAAGAAACATTTAAGTCGCTGTTGTATCTCCACCGACATTTTCAAGTGCTGTTACTGCTAATAGTTATTATCTTGTAGCGTGACAAATTTTCTTACTTCACTTTTTATGAATACTCAAATCTAGTTTGCATTCAGTTTTTGCTAGAGCTGAACAACTCAGACTCCATAAAACATTACGGCTGTTCTAAAGCTGACAACTTCGCATCTAATCATTCTCAAATGAAAACGATAAGTCGTTAAAAATTTCAGTTTTCCAAGGCGTACTCACTTTCATGCCGAATTATCTTGCGCCATACTGATCCTTATTTACATTTTCATACACTCTAAAATCGAAACCGTTAAAAACTCCAAAACAAATAATTTGACTGCAGATTTAATGGAACTGCTCCACTTCAATCTGTATAATTGTACTGATCATTTTAGTTGCTGGTATTCACTGATTAAGGAGTGATTTTTACTGGTTCCCAGTGAATTACAGTGGCCTGACAGTAAAACCTCAGTCAAATAATTATAATGATTGAAATCACTGATTCAGATTTAGAGATTACATGCTGAGTCACGTGATAAACATCCCTTGTAACCCACACAGTGGCGTCTTTTCTCTTCGAAGTCAGAGACGCCCCAAGAATCAGCCACCTTGCCTTCTGCATCGTGTTGTCATACGCACTTTGTTTACTGAAGTCGCAATGCTCTAATTACTATGATCGCCAATGCGTAAAGTTTCATGATGCGAAGACGTGATGACATCAACGACGGTTCGAGACACAGCCACGACATGACTCAGAATTGGAAAACCGAATACCACCATACGGTATTCGGATGTAACTACAATCACGAAGTCAATTAGCCTTTAGCTTTGCTATGAAAAATCAAGTGACTAAAAAAAAAAAACCTAAATTTAATTTAATAAAAGTAAAACATGGCGGCTGTAGATAATTAGTTTTTTTTTCAACTTTCTTGGGGGGAAAAACATATTTCCTGACCAATTATTTACTGAGCTACGCGTTTAAGAGCAAGCACTGACTTTACAGGAATTTCTCGACAGGAGAGGCCATGGCTTCAGACGATTACTGCGGGCGTCAAGAAAATCCTAGTGAAATTCCTGTAATAACTACATTTTTACAGACTAACTCACACTTGTTATACTTATCCGTACTTGATCCGGCTATCAATTATAACTGTACGACACATCGTACGGTCCGGAGCATAAATTCCAAAGTACGGCTTGAAGACCACATGGGTGCACTATTCTTTCTTGTCAAGAACAAACTTTTTGAACAAAAGCAAGCGTAGTGACAAAACAAAAAATATTAGTCATAACGTACGTCAAAAAAGCATCAAAGAGTCAAAATGGTCGCGACTCTTAACATCGAGGTCTTGAGAGCCGATGAGACTGAAGTGAGGTGAGTATCGAGCAATGCCGGAATGCAAGGACGGGGGGAAACGGGAGATGCCCGATAAAACCCGCCAATCAGCGGCATCGTACGGCACGATTCCCACATGTGAACCTACAATAATAAATTTAATTTAATTCTCGACGGAGCCAAATCCCAATTTTTCGGCATTTGGAAACGTGGCGGACGTCGCTGTTGGCCAGAGAGTTTCCCCGGAGTTCTCCAGTTCCCACCATCATTAACATTCCGTCACTGCTCCATGTTTACTACCTCACTTCACACCAATCGGCACAACAGAGAACCGCCGAAATGTTTATCACCAACCAAACAAATAGCAACTTCGTATATTCGTAGGCGGCCAAGTTAGTGTCTTCCGAGTAAAACAAGATTTGGAGTTGGCTCGGGGGAGGGGGAACAGCGTAATGTCGGTCTTGGGTTTAAAAACGAACATTGGATAGCCATAATCTCTTTGCAAGTGATTTGTATTATCCACTTCAATTATATAGGAAAAAAAGTGTTAAGTCGGNAAACAAATAAACTCGATTAATTTTATTACTGATACTACTACTCGCGCACTAATCTCAATCACGCGTGTCGACAAGCAGCTAGTTACTTCGTCCATACTCTGTCGCTGGTCAATCTTTCTCAATGGCGTAACAACTGGAAAAAGGGGGGCAGAGTAAACATAATAAAGGCCGCCATAATCAGACGGAGTAAATGAGCATCCAAACTGTGTTTGTTCACTGAGATGCGTTGATGTACTGTATACGATCTATAATGAATTGTTATAGTGCACTTCTGATATTTTTATATAAATCTTCGCTTCTGTCTATATTCTCTCTATATTTCTATATCTCTATATCTCTAGACTTCTCTCTATATTTCACGCAGCATTAAATTTAGGTTTATATCGCATTAAGATTAAATTTATAAAAGGAGCAAAAATTTCTTACGAGAGGCGCCCGAAAAGTAAACATTTGTGAACGCTNGCATTAAGATTAAATTTATAAAAGGAGCAAAAATTTCTTACGAGAGGCGCCCGAAAAGTAAACATTTGTGAACGCTAAAATATTTTATTTTCCTTTTTGTTTTTTTTAAAATGCATACAAGTGTGTGAATAAAAACATTTGCAACACATTTGCTCTTCTAAAAAATTTTACAGTAGCCCTTGACCGACGCACGAATAAAGTGATCAGGCCCGTGGTAACATTAATTGTACATATGCGGGAAGAATACATAATGTGCATACAAGTATATATCTAAGGCAGGGCTTTCGACAGTGCTAATTGTATCGTGAACAGCCTGTAAGGACATGCCCCCTCGTAAGTTGGAAACGCTGTTTCGCCACTGATCTGTCTTCCTGGTCACGAACTTCCGACGGATTCGCCCACCCACCCGAGTCGCCGTACCGCTTCGTCGTCTTCTCGTGGCGCCAACAAGCCCCTATTTCANCGACGGATTCGCCCACCCACCCGAGTCGCCGTACCGCTTCGTCGTCTTCTCGTGGCGCCAACAAGCCCCTATTTCTCTCTCTCTCTCTCTCTCTCGCTCTCTCTCTCTCTCGCTCTCTCTCTCTCTCTCTCTCTCTCGCTCTCAGGAGGCAGGAGCATTCCCCAATAATAAAGACATCACAGAGCACCTGGCGGCGAACCTCTCTTCCTTCCAACCCTTTTATTTTGTTCTCCACGGCCGTTATTCGCAGTCCGATACCCCTATTGTTCTGCAGCGGAGAGCGACACTTTTTCCTGGCAGGTTTTCCAAGTCCGCCGTCACAGACCTGAACAGTAAACTTCAAAACACGAATAACGAATAAAAACAACGCAAAATCAGGGAGATTTTAGAGAAAATAATGTGTACCACTAAAATAAGTGAAACACTGCTTATTGTTGGGGCCGCGGTGGCTGAGCGGTTAGCCTGCTCGCCTCTCACCAAGGCGAACCTGGTTCAATTCCCGGCCGGGTCACTCCTGGATTTTCGCAAATGGGAATCGTGTCGGACGAAGGCGCTGGTCGACGGGTTTTCTCGGGGATCTCCAGTTTACCGCCGCCCTTGAATTCCAGCGCTGCTCCGTTCTCAACTCATTTCACCCTCATCGGCTCGCAAAACATTGTTGTTAAGAGCCGCTCAAATCTCTTTACTCGCTGCACTAATGCTTATGTTCCAGTGACGGAATTTCACTGAGCATATCATAACTGACAAGGCAAATTTCGATTTAATTTTTCTTGTTAACCTGATATAGGCTGTTCACTGTTAATTAAGCACTTTTCAGATACGTTTGAAAAATGCCACTGTCCATATCTCCATATATTTTAACGGACACAATAAATGGCATGCGCCCAGTAAAGTTGGTAACGACAAAGGGAAAATAGTTCCATGGCTTAACGTTGAATTAAAAGTGTCGGGCAAAAATTTAAGAATACTAGTAGTGTGAAAAAGCAAAGTCTGTTGCAATGTATTCTAAATGGAAGCTGTGCGGTTGGCGGTCTTCGGCTCGACTCAGGGGGTGCTCGGAAGCCGTCGACTCGGGTTTGTCGAACGTACCCGAAGGTGCTCGGCAGTNTCGACTCAGGGGGTGCTCGGAAGCCGTCGACTCGGGTTTGTCGAACGTACCCGAAGGTGCTCGGCAGTTACGCCCGCTAATTCTTCAAGCATATGTTTGTTTCTGGTAGCCATATTGATTGTATAGGTATAGGTTATGTCAAATCGTAGATCTGTATTTATTATCCAATATTTAAAACTAATTTCCAATTTTAAAAATTTTTATATTGTGTCGAAATTATACATAAGGTTTTGCGGAAACATGCAACAGTCTCTCTTACTCAATTACTACATTTCCAGTCTCCTCTCTAGAAGACTGATAAATACGCAAAGCCAGAATCTGCAAATAATTCACTACCTCGATTTATTTTTTTTGGGAATAAGTATNGAAGACTGATAAATACGCAAAGCCAGAATCTGCAAATAATTCACTACCTCGATTTATTTTTTTTGGGAATAAGTATGCTACTCAAATTTTTTTAATGTATGTATATATGACTAAACTAAGCCCATAATACTAATAGCGACCACACGCACGAGTATGTGATAATCATGGTATGGATTAGCATCTACCAACACTTTTATAGGCTTAGTTGGCGTTAATTTAAATGACTTGGAATGTACGAGGGTGATATAGAGAGTTAAATTGCATGCTCTTCTTGACCACCAATCCATCAAACGTTCAATCATTCCATCGATATATGTATCAATCCATTAATCTTCCAATCTTTCCATCAATTTTTCGCAATCTTTCCAACAATCTTTCGCAATATTTCCATCAATTTTTCGCAATCTTCCCATTGATATTTTGCAATATCTCGCAATCTTTCCATTAATCGTTTGCAATCTTTCCATCAATCAGCACCGCAATCAGCACCGCACGCACTGTTATATTTCAATCTTTCCATCAATCTTTCGCAATTTTTCCATCAACCTTTCGCAATATTTCCAGCAATATTTGGCAATCTTTCCATCAATCATCAATTCATTTTCAATTCATGGGTTTTGTCGTCTGTCTGTATTAATACACATAAAAAAACNATCTTTCCATCAATCATCAATTCATTTTCAATTCATGGGTTTTGTCGTCTGTCTGTATTAATACACATAAAAAAACCATTCCCCAACTGTTTCCAAAATTTGTACATGTCGACAGAATTTATGGTTTTGTATGTAGTGAATTATNAAAAAAACCATTCCCCAACTGTTTCCAAAATTTGTACATGTCGACAGAATTTATGGTTTTGTATGTAGTGAATTATCCGTGCATTTTTATACTTAAGTCTTTATTATCATTCTATATGGAGATCTTTCCATTAATAGTCGAGTGCTCATAGCACCACTTTAAAGTTGTGGGGCNTCTTTATTATCATTCTATATGGAGATCTTTCCATTAATAGTCGAGTGCTCATAGCACCACTTTAAAGTTGTGGGGTATAAAAGGATACGACACACAAAAATATAGAAAAACAATTATTTTATAATAATTTATTATTATTATTTTGTATTTACAATTTTAGAAGAAAGCAGTTCATCACATCATGCGATATATCGCCGTTCATTCAGTTTACTAATGATTGAAGATATCTCAACAATGCGTGAGAAATATCCACGTTTTTAAAGGTCAATCAAATATCTGAGTCTTTCAACAAGTTCATTCCGGCTTTCGGGAAATAGGTAGCCAGTATTCTCGGCGTCTTCTGCCTTCTTCGTGTCGCTCATTGCAGCAAATTTGTTGGAGAGGTGTATCAGTGCACNCATTGCAGCAAATTTGTTGGAGAGGTGTATCAGTGCACAGTGCATCGCGAAAATCGCCACCATAGTCTTCAACATTATCACTGTATTCATGTTATTTTCATCTGTGCTATATTCATGATAGTCTTCATTTCCTGTTTTATCCTCACTATTAAATTTGCTTTTCTTTGTAGCAGGAGTTGTATGCTCATCATTATTTAGAGACAGCTGTTTATTTTGAAGTTCGTGTACTTCATGTGAATTTCTTGCAAGTCTAAAATTCCACACAAACCGACTCTACTGCACTCACTCCGTCTTTAACATTAACTGTCTCGTCACAATCGTCTGTGGAATAAGTACCCACCGATGTAGCAGCGGGTGTGGATGGCATCAGTTGCTCGCTCTCAAAAGACGAATCGTTACAGTTCTTGATGTGGCTCTTCAATGTATCACCTTGCAAAAACTGCGTGGGGCAATTGTCGAAATTCTTCCTCATGCGAAAAGGACTCTTCGTACAGGTGATTCTTTCATGTCGACGAGCATTTTGACCCAAGGTAAAAACTCGACCGCAGAATCGACACAGTCGGCAAACAGACAGCGATGATGCAGGTCGCGGCCCCATGTTAGGAAGTCAAAGAGAGACTTTCGTATTCACAATTCATATTCACTGTATAGCGAGAGAATGC
>NQII01000014.1:583284-619873 GCA_002778355.1 Clitarchus hookeri
ATATATATATATATATATATATATATATATACACACACACACACACACACACACATTCTCCCATCGCTCGGAAAAATCGCCAGTTTTTTCAAAGACCGAGATAAAATTAATATTCCTTATCATTTCAGGCTTAGAACTCAGGGCCGTAAGCCATGCATCACCTTAGTAAATTGCTTAAAACTTTATATCAGCTGCGCATGAATATTAAACAGTAAAAAAATTAATGTACGAAATCGCTATTTAAAAAAAAAAACAGCAAAAACTCGGGCCATTAATCGAATTGCGAACCACTTATCTTACACTGATCACCATATCCTATTGCTAAAACCATCGTTTCGCCTTTATTATGAGTTCTTAAAACAGTCTCTCTGAAATTTTTTCTAACTCCGAAAGTGAATTAATAATGGCTTTTGTAGTTTCGGGTCTCAAACTCAGGTCCCTACACCGTAACTCACCTTTGGAGATGACTTAAATCCATAATCAGGTGCGCATGAATACTTAACAGTAACAAATTAATGTACGATCATCGCTAAGAAGGCTTCAAAAACTCGGGTCATCAATCGATTTGCAATCCTATTATCACTCTGATTCCTATATTCGATGGCTAAAACATCCGTTTTGCTTTAATATAAATTCCTATTATATTCACCGAACACTGGGAAAAATTACCATATATTTTCTAAGTCCGATAGAAAATGAATATCTTTTTTATAATTTAGGATGGTGTAAGCACTCTACTATTAACGCATGGCACGTACGATACGTTATTCATTGCACATGTATTTACCAAAGAATTAAAAGAGCAATGCGGGTTAATAACATCGCTAAACAAAAGTTGTTATCAAGGGCAGATGAAGTAAGGAAGCGGTGGGGAACACCCTTAAAAATTCATAGTCGATCCCCAACAAAATGAACACAATCGGACAAACAAAAAAGTGGAGAAATAATGATTCTATGTACGGAAAAATAATTGCAAAATTAACTATTGACTAAAATTTATGATACGAAAAGGCACGCAAAAAATTTTTTCCGAAACAGTTCATAAAACAATTAGTTGTAGTATAATTTGTGCAATGTGATGAATATCCTTCTTGTGTATACCATAATCCAAATGCTGTAATATAAAGAAAATGCATACTTTTACAAAAAAACATAATTAAGCTATTCAATCATCTTTACAAAATTAAGGACAAACGTTACTTGAATTTACATAACTTAGCAAACGTTCAGTAAATTTTCGGACTACATTTTAGTTTAGTTTTGTAGTACTTGAAACAATTTAGTGGATGTTATATTGGCAAATGAAATATGTCTGGACATGTGCACACATGCCTACACTGGATTCTGAATACAAAAACAAATATTTGCTGGCCAATTAAAACGTTAATGGAAAACATTATCATAGAAAAAGTAAAAATAATGTGAACAAAACTTGTGAAGAAAGCAGTTAATTTCGACTTCGTTGGCGGGTTTGATGTCATGAGGTCTAAAAGAGATGATTTTCGTAAACGATAACTGTTTTAAGATGTGTGAANCGGGTTTGATGTCATGAGGTCTAAAAGAGATGATTTTCGTAAACGATAACTGTTTTAAGATGTGTGAATAAGCTAAACGAATTTCCTAAAAGCCAGAAAAACTATCATTTTCTAGGCGGAACTCTGACGAAAGCGTTAAGTACCTTTGCTTACCGTAACGTTAAAATAAAAGTATTTAAAACGGAACCAGTAGGTTGGTCAATCCGGAGAAGGGGAGGANTCTTTATTATCATTCTATATGGAGATCTTTCCATTAATAGTCGAGTGCTCATAGCACCACTTTAAAGTTGTGGGGCATAAAAGGATACGACACACAAAAATATAGAAAAACAATTATTTTATAATAATTTATTATTATTATTTTGTATTTACAATTTTAGAAGAAAGCAGTTTATCACATCATGCGATATATCGCCGTTCATTCAGTTTACTAATGATTGAAGATATCTCAACAATGCGTGAGAAATATCCACGTTTTTAAAGGTCAATCAAATATCTGAGTCTTTCAACAAGTTCATTGCGGCTTTCGGGAAATCGGTAGCCAGTATTCTCGGCGTCTTGTGCCTTCTTCGTGTCGCTCATTGCAGCAAATGTGTTGGAGGGATGTATCAGTGCATCGCGAAAATCGCCACCATAGTCTTCAACATTATCACTGTATTCATGTTATTTTCATCTGTGCTATATTCATGATGGCCTTCATTTCCTGTTTTATCCTCAATATTAAATTTGCTTTTCTTTGTAGCAGGAGTTGTATGCTCATCAGTATTTAGAGACAACTGTTTATTTTGAAGTTCGTGTACTTCATGTGAATTTCTTGCAAGTCTAAAATTCCACACAAACCGACTCTACTGCACTCACTCCGTCTTTAGCATTAACTGTCTCGTCACAATCGTATGTGGAATAAGCACCCACCGATGTAGCAGCGGGTGTGGATGGCATCAGTTGCTCGCTCTCAAAAGACGAATCGTTACAGTTCTTGATGTGGCTCTTCAATGTATCACCTTGCAAAAACTGCGTCGGGCTATTGTCGAAATTCTTCCTCATGCGAAAAGGACTCTTCGTACAGGCGGTTCTTTCATGTCGTAAAGCATTGTGACCCAAGGTAAAAACTCGACCGCAGAATCGACACAGTCGGCAAACAGACAGCGATGATGCAGGTCGCGGCTCCATGTTAGGAGGTCAAAGAGAGATTTTCGTATTCACAATTCATATTCACTGTATAGCGAGAGAATGCTTCCAAATCGATGTTAAGATCTCGACGCCTGAACATCAACTAAGGTATCAGCATGCGTCAGCGATATACACACACACAAACACACACACACATTCTCCCATCACTCGGAAAAATCGCCAGTTTTTTTTAAGACCGAGATAAAATTAATATTCCTTATCATTTCAGGCTTAGAATTCAGGGCCGTAAGCCATGCATCACCTTAGTAAATTGCTTAAAACTTTGTATCGGTTGCGCATGAATATTAAACGGTGAAAAAATTAATGTACGAACATCGCTATAAAAAAAACAGCAAAAACTCGGGCCATCAATCTAATTGCAAACCACTTATCTTACCCTGATCCCAATATCCGATTGCTAAAACCATCGTTTCGCCTTTATTATGAGTTCTTAAAACAGTCTCTGAAATTTTTTCTAACTCCGAAAGTGAATTAATAACGGCTTTTGTAGTTTCGGGTCTCAAACTCAGGTCCCTACACCGTAACTCACCTTTGGAGATGACTTAAATCCATATATCAGGTGCGCATGAATACTTAACAGTTACAAATTAATGTATGATCATCGCTAAGAAGGCTTCAAAAACTAGGGGTCATCAATCGATTTGCAATCCTATTATATCACTCTAATTCCTATGTTCGATGGCTAAAACTTCCGTTTTGCTTTAATATAAATTCCTATTATATTCACCGAACACTGGGAAAAATTACCATATATTTTCTAAGTCCGATAGAAAATGAATATCTTTTTTATAATTTAGGATGGTGTGAGCACTCTACTATTAACGCATGGCGCGTACGATACGTTATTCATTGCACACGTATTTACCAAAGAATTAAAAGAGCAATGCAGGTTAATAACATCGCTAAACAAAAGTTGTTATCAAGGACAGATTAAGTAAGGAAGGGGTGGAGAACACCTTAAAAATTCATAGTCAATCCCCGACAAAATGAACACAATCGGACAACAAAAAAGTGGAGAAATAATGATTCTATGTACGGACAAATAATTGCAAAATTAACTATTGACTAAAATTTATGATACGAAAAGGCACGCAAAAAATATTTCCGAAACAGTTCATAAAACAATTAGTTGTAGTATAATTTGTGCAATGTGATGAATATCCTTCTTGTGTATACCATAATCCAAATGCTGTAGTATAAAGAAAATGCATACTTTCACAAAAAAAAAACATAATTAAGCTATTCAATCATCTTTACAAAATTAAGGACAAACGTTACTTGAATTAACATAACTTAGCAAACGTTCAGTAAATTTTCGAACTACATTTTAGTTTAGTTTTGTAGTACTTGAAACAATTTAGTGGATGTTATATTGGCAAATGAAATATGTCTGGACATGTGCACACATGCCTACACTGGATTCCGAATAAAAAAACAAATATTTGCTGGCTAATCAAAACGTTAATGGAAAACATTATCATGGAAAAAGTAAAAAATAATGTAAAGAAAGCAGTTAATTTCGAATTCGTTGGCGGGTTTGATGTCATGAGGTCTAAAAGAGATGATTTTCGTAAACGATAACTGTTTTAAGATGTGTGAATAAGCTATACGAATTTCCTAAAAGCCACAAAAACTGCGGAACTCTGACGAAAGCGTTAAGTATCTTTGCTTACCGTAACGTTAAAATAAAAGTATTTAAAACGGAACCAGTAGGTTGGTCAATCCGGAGAAGGGGAGGAATAGACAATGGACTGTACCAAAGAACCATCCCAGCATTCGTCAGGAGTGTTGTCGGAATAAAACATGGAAAACAGAAATCTGGAAAACGGATCGGAAATCAAACCCGTATCCTTCCGAATGAGAGTCCAGTGAGATAAGTCACCACTGTACCACCTCGTTCAGTGCGTTGTTTAACTGACATTATTAGTGTTCAAGATCCTGAGCTATATATATATATATATATATATATAAATTCACTCTCACAAACACTCACTCTCAAACTCTCTCTCTCACACTCACACTCACTCTCACTCACACTCTTACACACTCACACTAAAGCTCACTCACACTCACTCTAACTCACCCACTCTCTCTCACACACAAAACATTTGCGTTTTTTTTCGTTATAAATTTACAGGTATTTTTAAATCCAAAAACCCAATGCGGACCTCCAATATTAACTTACAGCACAGGGGAAAATCTTACCATATGAAAAACACGTACAAGTAAAGCTTAAAAACGTCTTACAGACACGCGCTTGTTAACGATTTACATTTCTAAGAATGACAACGTGCAAAGGGAACATTCAATCTCGACGAAACTTTGTCAATAGTTCATTTACATGCAATCCAGCTACCAGATTGTACACAGAAAGTTCACAGACTACGCGTGTACAGATTTTTAGGAATGGAATACTATGCCTTAAACTAAATTCGAGAAACAATTTTGAGTAAAGTGGTACTGTGGTTTTAGCATCTCGTNTCTCACACACATTCACTCTCAAACTCTCTCACACACACTCACTCTCACTCACTCTCACACTAACTCTTACACACTCTCACTCAAGCTCACTCACACTCTTACACACACTCACTCAAGCTCACTCACACTCACTCTAACTCACCCACTCTCTCTCACACACAAAACATTAGCGTTTTTTTTTTCGTTATAAATTTACAGGTATTTTTAAATCCAAAAACCGAATGCGGACCTCCAATATTAACTTACAGCACAGGGGAAAATCTTACCATATGAAAAACACGTACAAGTAAAGCTTAAAAACTTCTTACAGACACGCACTTGTTAACTATTTACATTTCTAAGAATGACAACGTGCAAAGGGAACATTCAATCTCGACGTAACTTTGTCAATAGTTCATTTACATGCAATACAACTACCAGATTGTACACAGAAAGTTCACAGAATACGCGTGTACAGATTTTAAGAATGGAATACTATGCCTTAAACTAAATTCGAGAAACAATTTTGAGTAAAGTGGTACTGTGGTTTTAGCATCTCGTATAATACGCTACTTTGTAAGGCGAGAAAAATGCTGCAATTCAACTCTCCCAGAAAGGCAGTGATAGAGGCTAGTACGGAATCCGGAATGAACTGACTACAGACTGTTCCTCGGAGCAATGAAATACCTCGTTTAGGAGTTGAGACATCTGGGCGGCTCTTGGTGGGCTCTAGGCGCGTCCTTGCATAGCGATGAGTCGCCACCGGCTGGTCGTCGGCGCACTGTGCGCGCAGAGACTATTACTCCCGTTCGTGGGGCCGCGTTGGCTGAGCGGTTAGACTGCTCGCCTCCCACCAAGGCGAATCGGGTTCAATCCCCAGCCAGTTCACTTCGCATTTTCTCAAGTGGGAATCGTGCTGGACGATACCGCTGGTCGGTGGGTTTTCGGGGGGATCTCCCGTTTCCCCCGCCTTTTCATTCCGGCATTGCTCCATACTCACGTCGCTTCACCCTAATCGGCTTTCCAGACAAGGGAAGAGAAATCGTTGTGGTGTTACTAGCTTTTAAAATGTATTCTGCAATCATTATCGAAGTTTCTTCTTTGAATAACATAGTATATTACTCAGAGTATTGAATAAGTGTTATGTCAGGGGTGTGCATTTTTTTTGTTTATGATTTGGAATACATCGAAATTAATAATTTATGAATGATAATGTTCTGACAATTACTTCAGACGCAATAGTTGTAGGCCTACTAAAAGTAAAACGATAACTGTCTCTAAAATATAATCAAATAATGTTCAATACCCTAATTCTTGTTATATTTTCTGTCCAAGGTGTTCTTTTGTCCTAGGTTGGTAAAATTTTCGGCGTTGTAACCCGCCTATACAGCTCATTCTTCAAGCAACATGGAGATTTAAAATATATGTTTTATATCTCTTTAGTACTGTAAAAGTGTACTGTATTGCTCCGTACCCAGTCGGAGAACCACGCGCATGGTTGCTTTAGCAGCCATACGGGTGGTGGTATAAAGTGGGAGGGCTACGCCGAAAATTATATCAGTTCCAGAACGAAATATGGATGAGCAGTTCCAAACTAAAGGATGGATGAGCAGTTCCAAAACCGAAGGATGGATGACCGGCACAGGAGAAAGAAATGTCTTTAATAAAAAAAAAAATTATATGTAAATAAAAACGGAATAATAAAAAATGTATTAAAATGTATCTTATTTCTAAGGTGCACCTTTTCATGATATTTTTTTAAAAAGAAAACACTTAAAAAGAAAAAGATACTTAAAAAGAATTATGACTATATGAAAAAAAAATATTGGTGGTCTATGGCTATATGAAAAACTCTTATTGCTGGTCTATATAAACTTCGGACAGTAAAAAAAAACTTATATAAAAATTTATTACTATGCATTTTAGTAATCTAGACAAAATATTTATTCGTCCCCCGCACACACATGCTATTACTTCTTTTAAACCCTTGTCCGANAACTTATATAAAAATTTATTACTATACATTTTAGTAATCTAGACAAAATATTTATTCGTCCCCCGCACACACATGCTATTACTTCTTTTAAACCCTTGTCCCAGCACATGTCCCGATAGTCGAGTGGTCTAATGAATCTCCATGCCAACCAAGGGCTCGGAAGTTCGATCACGCCCTCCTCCAAATGATAATCTGAGCTCTGCGAAAATTAAACAACAGCGCCCCTAGCACCCAACTCTAAAAACAACATGGCAGACACACACCAGCACTCCGAGCAAGCGATGAAGGAACTACTGAAAACAAAATGGAGGTGTCGAACGAAGGTAAGTAATAGGGTGGCACACTCTAGCGGCAATAAACAACCATACAGGGATATGTGGTGCACTCTGGCGGACGACGAAAGAACAACAGCATGCGACAGATGCGAAGGTGAAAAAAATTGGAAAACAAGATTGTGGCCAGAAATAAGATGTCGGACACAAAACAAGATAGCGGAATCCAAGATGGCGGCGGAGGAACATTTTCTACCTGCTAATACTCTCAGATAGTTTTACGCGACCATATACCGCTCGAATGAGGCTTTGCAACCCGCAGGCAACTTGGCGGTAATAGAAACCGGGGGTAACTGCACGAGGGGTAAACAAATATCAGAAACTATTCAGTGTGCTTACTACAGTTAAAAGAAGCTCAAGATACTTAATATCAAGCTGAAACTGTGCGATGCACTCACTAGTTCATTCATCTTTAAAGTACTTAGCTGGAATGTTCGTTAAAATAAGGAAAATAGAATCGCGTGTTTACAGTAGAATTTCAATCTTAAAAAGCGAGATCACATCACAAATTCACATTACACATACAAATGGCTCAATATGGAAAATAAAAGGTTCAGTTCACCACAGTTAAAAATAATCATAGGTACGCCAAGTTCCAAAATACTTGTCTGAAAAGCTAGCTAAATTCGTCTCCGTGCATCAACTCAATATACGAAATAAGGACACTTTACAAATTCCATTTACAAACGTTCCTTCATTTACTGTACATGGTAGACAAAATTTGAAATGACCCCCCGGAAGATTTGAAAAACACTTCACATCACTCGTTCAGGTGAATTAATGAATCCTTTGTGTGTCAGAACGTTCAATGAGTGTTTCCTTGTAAAATCCTAATAGCATAAACAATAATTTCGGTTAATACTGTTAACATAATATAGACTACCTTATCTGCACCCTATATAAAAATAATGTTTTTGTGATTTTAACAATTACATTTGGTAAAAATTCGTAGAAATTGTAAACCAGCATAGTGGTGAACACGGCTGCGATTGATTGATTTAATGATAGCATGAATGGATGTAACTTTTATACATGTATTTTAATAACTATGATATCGTGACCATTCTATCAATATTAATCATCCTTTCCATATTTGTATTAAATTCATAGTGTCAAACTAAAAGTTCTAAGAAGTAATTATACTGCTTCGAAACGGTCGCATTTTGAAGAGGAAAACACATGTGTGAAATTTTAAATTAAGATGAAGAAAAGTAAATGAATAAATGATACCCGAGCAGTGTGACACCACGTTATTGCAGAACCTCATTTCGCCCACCCAAAATCAACGAGGTAAATGCTATCGTCCAATGCATTCCACTATACTGTGCTGGGATTTACACTGCACGATTGTGTACAGAAATCTCGAGGGCAACAGTACCTCCGGATTATAGTCGACCACAAATCATAATACTGCCGACATGGTGCTCACAAGCTGCGACAATACGGGAGGTGCGTACTTAACCATCACTATTTCGACTTCCTCACTGCACTAGCGTGAACCTCGGCAATCATTAACAACCGACGAACTACTGGAGAACGTAGCTATAAACTTCGTGACACATATTCTGAGCTATGGTATCTNCAATACTGCCGACATGGTGCTCACAAGCTGCGACAATACGGGAGGTGCGTACTTAACCATCACTATTTCGACTTCCTCACTGCACTAGCGTGAACCTAGCAATCATTAACAACCGACGAACTACTGGAGAACGTAGCTATAAACTTCGTGACACATATTCTGAGCTATGGTATCTTTACAGGAGACAACCTGTGTGTGGAAAGAATTAAAAAAAAAGTAGTAGAGACTCAAGATTTTTAAGCTCATCCAGACAATCATTATCTAAGACTACTAGGGTGTAATACCTCCCCGATCAAGAATAGCAACAACGATACGATTTGTCGGGTTGTAGGCGACATCAGTGTTTAGCCACGCCTGCAGCAAAGAGTTGCGCAGTTCGGACACATTTCATGAATATCTACCCCGGCGTTTTCATCTTTCCACACAGTCCCACAGAATTTCAAGAGAATTTTGTGGCATATTCCATATGTAAGAATAATCCTGAACGTTCATCATGCCAATTTGTCACATCTGCAGCTCTATGAACGCGAAGTATTTCTCGGAATAAAGAAACATGAATGCTAATGATCCTCGACACGACGATGAGCAGAAAACAAAGCCTAGTTACCTAGCAGCTCAATGTAGTCATTGTGGTTCAAATTTCCTGTCACTTCAACCACAGGACCCATCTACAAAAGAATTACCGAGGACAATGACACGGCTCTTAGCATCATTCCCATACAAGCAGAGAAGAGATTCATCTGGACGAATGATACATTCCCAGTCACGAATATTCCCATGTTCGTCACTCTTCGTCCACTGTATCCACGTAAATTTTTTGAGTATAGATGAGCAAAGTCTCTTGGATGTCAGTATGCAGTAATATTTAATGAACTATTTGTGAAGGACCTGCGTTGATATTTTTCTGGCAACAATTCCTGCCTGGAAGCAAAGTGATCTTTATTCACAAGCTGGCGGTCCCTATCCATCAGAGCCATCTTTCGGCCACAATTTTGGCAAGAATTTCATCAAGACTGGGAGTTCTGCCACTGGTGGTAGACTCGCATGACCGTAAGCTTCAATACACTTGCAAATTCGCCTACTTTATCAGAACTACGGTTTTTGGCGCGTACGAATGCAACCTCTCATTTTGTCCAACCGCTTTGTGCTCCTTTTATTTCTGCACATTAGACGAGACATTTACTGCATTGTATCACATATTCGCAATCTGTGAAGCCNTTTGTGCTCCTTTTATTTCTGCACATTAGACGAGACATTTACTGCATTGTATCACATATTCGCAATCTGTGAAGCCTGTACCACAACACGCATATATTTTACAGGCAGGTCATACTCGTGCAGTTCATCTACAGGAATATGAAGTTGATAACACCTTAAACATGAGCTGTGACTATTTCCTTGGTTTGCGGAGCTTGGGATTTTGAAAGGGGTGGAAAAGGGGAGGTTATCAAAATAAGAACTGGACTTCAGAGAAAAACCAACGGGAAGACCTACCAATGTAGGTAAAAGTTGAAGGCAATGGAAAGACGCATGGTCGGCATGAGATGCCTCGAATGAAAACAGCGCAGAAGCGGCTCAGACAAACAGCCTGTGGGTTAGCAGAAACGGCGAGGAGAGAAATAACAAACTCTTGCCGCTCGGCTTAACCTGCGGTAAACAACTGTGTTGGTGATGGGGAAAGAATTTTTTTTGTGCTGGGCCACACTGAACACACCAGCAATCAACAAGGCCCAATGCCTACCAAAACGATGCTTTTAGAGCACAAAACACAACACACCTTTATATACTTGGAACGGGTAAAATAGCTCATGTGGATGGTGTATATAGTGAAAATAGTGAGATACAAGACTCGGCAACATTACTGTGGGCAGTTTAAACTTCCCGCCCACGTTGCAAAATTGGTTGGCAGCACTGGTGCTGCCATTTCTGCCAGAAGCGGCCAGGCCGAGTCATGCAAAAACCATAGAGGTGAGTGGTTGTGTTTCGCGTCACTCCGNTTTGTGCTCCTTTTATTTCTGCACATTAGACGAGACATTTACTGCATTGTATCACATATTCGCAATCTGTGAAGCATGTACCACAACACGCATATATTTTACAGGCAGGTCATACTCGTGCAGTTCATCTACAGGAATATGAAGTTGATAACACCTTAAACATGAGCTGTGATTATTTCCTTGGTTTGCGGAGCTTGGGATTTTGAAAGGGGTGGAAAAGGGGAGGTTATCAAAATAAGAACTGGACTTCAGAGAAAAACCAACGGGAAGACCTACCAAAGTTGAAGGCAATGGAAAGACGCATGGTCGGCATGAGTTGCCTCGAATGAAAACAGTGCAGAAGCGGCTCAGACAAACAGCCTGTGGGTTAGCAGAAACGGCGAGGAGAGAAAAGACAAACTCTTGCCGCTCGGCTTAACCTGCGGTAAACAACTGTGTTGGTGATGGGGAAAGAATTTTTTTTGTGCTGGGCCACACTGAACACACCAAGCAATCAACAAGGCCCAATACCTACCAAAACGATGCTTTTAGAGCACAAAACACAACACACCTTTATATACTTGGAACGGGTAAAATAGCTCATGTAGATGGTGTATATAGTGAAAATAGTGAGATACAAGACTCGGCAACATTACTGTGGGCAGTTTAAACTTCCCGCCCACGTTGCAAAATTGGTTGGCAGCACTGGTGCTACCATTTCTGCCAGAAGCGGCCAGGCCGAGTCATGCAAAAACCATAGAGGTGAGTGGTTGTGTTTCGCGTCACTCCGAATCGTTTTGTATATTAGTAATGGATGTTGCATCATGTTTAGTTACAGTTCTCTTGTGCCATGCAACAATATCAAAAGAAAAACGAAATACGACAACAATGCAGGCAACCAAACAACGCCCGTTTAAAAAGACACAAGAACACGCAAAATCGCAATGCAAACAAGAAAGCAGGTGACAAAAGCACCATGACGGGCAATCAACAACATAACGAGACCCAGTAGGACAGGCGATGAAAACAAATTTTAAGGTTCCCGCCTGCCTGTAGCTATTTTCGCGTTCGAAGCCTCGAAACGCGTGAGCTATAAGGCCTAATCTTGCTCACTCAGTACTTGCCTCATATCCTCTAAGCACAAGGCGCTCGGCGTGCAGTCTTTTCACCAGTGACTCGCCTGAACGTGACTTTAAGGTGGACGCCTGGTTGAAGGAATTTTGCACGTCTGAGACCTAAAAGCGTGGGAGCGCTACAGGCGACCGAGACAGGCGCCATCAACTCTCTCATCGCCTCTACGCGCAAAGCACTGAACTGGCGTGCAGTCTCGACGTCGATAACGCGACTCTCGGAGACTTTCTGCGGAGACCCTACCATTTTATGACGTTACAATAAAAAAAATTTGACGCAAGTCCCTATTACTTTTTTCAATGTTTTGAACTGGAATGTCTATACCTAAAAATGACCGTGAAAACGCCCGTCTGAGCCATTTTCACTATCACAAAAACGTGCTTTAGAGAGAAATCGAGGAACTGAAAAACATATATAGACGCGTGGCGTTTCTTAAATGCTGTTCGTAAGCAGCCCTCACTCAAGATACGTTGGACGGTTTTTTAATAAAACATTTTCTGCTAGAGCTCTTCACTCCGTTCGGCGGGCTACCCAGGCGGTCACCTTAACCTGTGACCCAATATTTTTATGGCAAGCTAATACACTGAAGAGCCAAAAAACNGGGCTACCCAGGCGGTCACCTTAACCTGTGACCCAATATTTTTATGGCAAGCTAATACACTGAAGAGCCAAAAAACTGGTATAGACGTGCGTATGCAAATAACAGAGGTATGGAACCAATCAGAGTAACGCGATGCGGTCGACAGCTAGATCGGTTACTATTGCTACAATGACAGGTTATCAAGATTTAAGTGAGTTTGAACGTGGTGTTATAGTCGGCGCACGAGAGATGGGACATAGCATCTCCGAGGTAGCGATAACATTTGGATGTTCGCGTACGACCATTTCACGAGTGTACCGTGAATATCGGGAATCCGGTAAAACATCACATCTTCGACATCGCTGCGGCCGGAAAAAGATCGTGAAAGAACGGGACAAACGACGACTGACGAGAATCATTAAACGTGACAGACGTGCAACCCTTTCTCAAATTGGCGCAGATTGGATTTGTGGACTGCCCTGCAGGATTCATGGTGTGAATTGCCTCCTGCATACCTTCAGACATTAGTCGAGTCCATGCCAAGTCATCTTGCGGCACTTCTGCGTGCTCGGGGGGGCCCTACACGATATTAGGCAGGTATACCAGTTTTTTTTTTGGCTCTTCAGTGTAAATATAAAAGAATGTATAGTGCGCTTCTAAAGACAGTTCTGAAGTTTCTGAATAGAAAATTAAGCGCCTAGAAGTGATTCTGAAAACACCCGTTTTAACCATTTTCACGCTCAAAAAAATCCCTAGAGCTGAAATGAGAACTTGAAACACNGGCACTTCTGCGTGCTCGGGGGGCCCTACACGATATTAGGCAGGTATACCAGTTTTTTTTTGGCTCTTCAGTGTAAATATAAAAGAATGTATAGTGCGCTTCTAAAGACAGTTCTGAAGTTTCTGAATAGAAAATTAAGCGCCTAGAACTGATTCTGAAAACACCCGTTTTAACCATTTTCACGCTCAAAAAAATCCCTAGAGCTGAAATGAGAACTTGAAACACNTGATTCTGAAAACACCCGTTTTAACCATTTTCACGCTCAAAAAAATCCCTAGAGCTGAAATGAGAACTTGAAACACTGGTCTTCGGGCACGAAACGTATCTCAAATGCTTTTTGTGTATTAGACATCACTACCAAATATCCGGCCGTATTTTAATCGAGCAATTTTTTTTACCAAACCTATGCAACGCACTCGCGCGTCAGTAGGGCTTGCCTAGTAAAATAATTTTAAACGCCTTATGTCACATCCGACAGTAAGTAAGCGTTGCGACGGCGATCAAAGACAGCATAGACACGCTTCGCGTCTGTTATTTTTCCTCCGAATTTAAACCTTTGGCTATGAGGTCTTAATACATCAATATGTTCAGAAAAAATACAGCATTGTCGCTATAGTTAAAAACACTGTTTTAAAGAAGAATAAATATCGTAAACAGAGGGCTATTTATAGCAATTTTAGCTGACTGGCACGTTTAACCGACCACATTTATGTTCCGATAACTACATTTATGGAATGGCAACAAAATATCGAATTTCATTTCTGCCCTGAAAAAAAAATTTACGTTGAAATATTTTATTGGTTTTTAAAAATTAGGAGAGAAACAACTGCTCACAGTGAAACCCATACGGCAACATGGGTCGTGGTGAACAACTGTATTGTAGCAGGAGAAAGAGAGAGTCCGTGTGCATGTGTGCAGCTCCCGGCGCGGCCATAACAACCCGGCTGAGCTGGCACGGAACATCGCCCGCACGCGGAGACGAGCTCAGGCGCAGCCTTCAATCGCCGCGTCCCGCTGATCCGGGCCAGATCCGCACAGTCTCCTGCAGAGGCCCTATTTCACATCCGCCGCGTCTCCAAANCCGCGTCCCGCTGATCCGGGCCAGATCCGCACAGTCTCCTGCAGAGGCCCTATTTCACATCCGCCGCGTCTCCAAAGACAAGGATTCCGGATACGTCCCTTGCGGAGGCGTGCACGCCGACTTCGGTGTATGGCAAGAGCATGGCTGTAGAAGGCGTGTGTGTCAGAGAGGACAAAATAGGTTACTTAGGGCTTTGAGTTGAGCATAAATGAGCTACAAAAGTGGAAGATATTTTTATTGCATTACAAATGTGTTAAAATACACTCACCGACATTTAAAAGCAAAAGTAAAACACCAAATTTTCGCATCGAAGAAACTATAATAATTGTGGTTCGGATAGGAGATAGTGGCTGCACCTATAATTTTGTAACGCAATGACACCTCTTCTTTCCTGACCCGTTTTCACAATAACCGACCATAATTAGCATAAACGGCGCATTGAAATAATGGCTCCTTAGAGACAGTTAACCCTTTGAAAACTGCGATGTAGTTGAGTGATCGATTCTTTAGGGCGTGGGCACCATGACAAACTCGCATTCGAGAGATAGTGTGTGTGGTCCACTTCGAATAACTGCGCTCTTCTCGTAAGCCTACTGTATGCGTAAAGGGAACTACGGTCTATCATAATACTTAAACCAAATATTCTTACGTGCGTGGAAATTTTAGTGAAATTTCTTGCAAACGTTTTTTTTTTTTAGAAACATTCAATTTAGTTATGTTTAGGGACAAAACAATTACCCCGTTACACGTTATGTTAAATTACAATCAAATATTAAAAAATCACAAGATACCTAAAAAATTATAGGGAATTATAAATAACTAAAATAATTACAGGAATAAAAAAAAAAGTAGCACATAAGACTTGACCATTACTCGGCGATTCCTAATAAGTTAAGGTTTATAAATCAACACAGCACGAGCTCAACTCTCCCCATCACCCACTTCCCCCAACAAATGTCACTCCAAATGCCATACCAATCTCCGAAGTGGATAAATGTTTTACTAAAATGGAAGTCGGCACAAAAAAAATACTACTGTAACTGCAGTGTTGAATCAATGGCACAACACGTGCTTCCTCTAAAAATTAAAACTTATTGTATTACCAGCACGTACCTGCTTGTAATACTCACGAACGCTTGACCCCTGGCTTCCCATTTGTACTTTCCATACAAAGTCAATTCAAACCACACTCACGACCAATCATTTTAAGTTGGGTTATGCTATGTCAGCCATTCCATCAATAGTAACAGGGTGGCTAGCGTCAGGGAAAACAGCGAAAAACTGGAAAAAGTCAGGGAAATTTACATTTCTGGAAAAGTCGTCACGGCTAATTATCAGCGGAATTTATGTGAGGTCGGGGAAGTCAGATAAAATAATTATAAATGTAGATACTTACGAAAATCAATATTGGATTCTAGCACTTATGCCACATTATATCTGGAGAATCGTATCGTCGTTTTATTTAAGTCCACTTTTGTTGGCAGATTTGTATGCTTGGAAGCACTTGTCCCTGTATGTATAATAATAACTACTAATATACACATTTTCTTGCCTGAACGTTTTCCTTATTGATACAGCAAACATTGGCCTAGTGTAAAATGTGATATTAGGGGCAAGCGTAACATTTTACAAATAAGATATTATCTGAAATAACAATTAGAACACTTTTAGTAGTTCTCAGTCAGTGAATTGATACATTATATTATGTCTTACCTTTGTATCATGACTTTGTTTCTGGCCGCAAGAAAGCTATAGTTTTTCATCTTTGCGTCACCTTTGCCCGTGTGCCATCTCTTTAAATACGTTTTTCAAGCATTTTATAGATAGTTGTTACTGTATAGAAAAACATGTACAGAAGAAGGCTCGTTAATTTTTTTCTAATTTTTTAGAAAACCACATTAAATAGTCTTAACTTTTTCCGCGTATGTTGGTCACAGAAAAGTAACAGGCAATTTGTTACTGCTAGCCACCCTGAATTATTTGTGATATGAAATGGTTGTTAATATAGCCACTACAATTTATTTATTTTTTGTTCTTGCACTGAATAAACGGGTGGATGTTAACAAAGAATTTGCAGAAAACATTGCAATAGGTCTATTAAAGACTGTTCAGAGTAAAGTAAGCGTTTTTTTTTTTTCAAATAAATCTTCGAAAAAAAAATATCACTGTATGCTACAGTAGACACCGGTAACCAGGCTACCAATNGGGTGGATGTTAACAAAGAATATGCAGAAAACATTGCAATAGGTCTATTAAAGACTGTTCAGAGTAAAGTAAGCGGTTTTTTTTTTCAAATAAATCTTCGAAAAAAAAATATCACTGTATGCTACAGTAGACACCGGTAACCAGGCTACCAATTAAGTTGGCAACGAATAAAAATGGTTGCAAGAATTGACGGTTTTGCAAGCGTAATATTAAAATTTATTGCCACTGAATTCGTTATTTGTTTCATACGCATCAGTGACAGCATTTGCATATTGTTAATGTATTTACATTCCTAAAAAAAAAAAAATTGCTGCGTTTTACTTGATAAATGCATTAATAATGTGGTCAGGGCAACGGTAGGATACAAACCAGAAGAAAAATACATCCTAAGCAGGGCTTCCAAAAGTGCTCAACTGACCGTGAACCTGAACAGCCTATACAGTCCAGTCGCTGTTAACTTCAAGCCCTGTTCTACTTTCAGGCTATTCCTCTGCTTGATGCAACCAAAGCTTAATTAATTAAGTCTAGAAAATTACACCAAAGGGTAACGCACCGCATTTGTGCGCAATCAATTTAATAATATTCTGCAAACGTACTACTTATTACTAGGCATTACCAACGCACCTACTGTCTCTCTGTTTTTATTTGTATTAACTACAAATACAATTACACAATTTATAAATAAAACATGCGTAAAGGTTCAGTTTAATAAAAAATTAGATACTTGTATATTAACAGAAATATAAAACGATTGTGACACGTGACATATTTAGGAAACAACTAAACACGACATACATGGGGTTGATTTTTCAAAGGTTTGATTCAAAAAGTGTGAAGAAACCGCGAATAGACTACACCAACATTTAAATTTAACATTAACGTCAAGATGCATGAAACTTCCGAAAATTAACTACAAGTATGTCGACTTATGTTGGCTGGTAGTTCTAAAAAATAAAGCATAAATAAATGGCGTTTTTATAACTTCTCCGTACAATAAAAAAGTCCAAAACAACAAAATGTAAATATTAATCCGTGGCGAATTTCGAGTTCACAAAAGCCAGAGCGCTGCAAACAATAATATCTGGAATTCAGTCATTTGTAAGGACGCTCGGAAATAAATGCATGAGATACTCAACGACCAAATACGTTGAGTGAATGGAATACATATTCGCAGTTAACGCATCAGTTATCAAGCGTAAACATATGATTTGCGCATGACGGCACTGGGGTCACAAGAGAAATAAATGATTGTTAAAGCTGTGCGGCTCAAATGTTGGGGGAGAAGAATAAAAAAAAAACATAGGAAGTTCAAATATGAAATAAAACGCGAATGAGATACTCATATAAATAGGCTGGAAAACTGTATTATCTCTCAGGAACCCATGTCACTTGAAAATTTTCGTCTGCTATGAACTTCGCCAAGGCATCGGGATTCAAACCGGCAACCAAGAGGTTCGATTCCATCCTCTAAATGATGCTTAACCTATATGACACACCACGGAAATACCACACACAACAGGATGTTACACAAAAAGACAGAAATGTCCATCTTCCCGTCACGTTCTGAAGATGAAGCTCGCAAAGTGTTTCTGCAAGTTCGATCATAAGTTTAACCAAGTTCAGCTTCAGTTGGTGCATAGTTCAGTACGAAAAATATGTTTACCGTCAAAATTTTGACGTGTTGTTATTAGGGATCGAGAAAAGTTGAAGTTAATTTCCATGAANTTTTTTTTTTCAAATAAATCTTCGAAAAAAAAATATCACTGTATGCTACAGTAGACACCGGTAACCAGGCTACCAATTAAGTTGGCAACGAATAAAAATGGTTGCAAGAATTGACGGTTTTGCAAGCGTAATATTAAAATTTATTGCCACTGAAGTCGTTATTTGTTTCATACGCATCAGTGACAGCATTTGCATATTGTTAATGTATTTACATTCCTAAAAAAAAAAAAATTGCTGCGTTTTACTTGATAAATGCATTAATAATGTGGTCAGGGCAACGGTAGGATACAAACCAGAAGAAAAATACATCCTAAGCAGGGCTTCCAAAAGTGCTCAACTGACCGTGAACCTGAACAGCCTATACAGTCCAGTCGCTGTTAACTTCAAGCCCTGTTCTACTTTCAGGCTATTCCTCTGCTTGATGCAACCAAAGCTTAATTAATTAAGTCTAGAAAATTACACCAAAGGGTAACGCACCGCATTTGTGCGCAATCAATTTNGCAACCAAAGCTTAATTAATTAAGTCTAGAAAATTACACCAAAGGGTAACGCACCGCATTTGTGCGCAATCAATTAAATAATATTCTGCAAACGTACTACTTATTACTAGGCATTAACAACACACCTACTGTCTCTCTGTTTTTATTTGTATTAATTACAAATACAATAACACAATTTATAAATAAAACATGCGTAAAGGTTCAGTTTAATAAAAAATTAGATACTTGTATATTAACAGAAATATAAAACGATTGTGACACGTGACATATTTAGGAAACAACTTAACACGACATACATGGGGTTGATTTTTCAAAGGTTTGATTCAAAAAGTGTGAAGAAACCGCGAATGGACTACACCAACATTTAAATTTAACATTAACGTTAAGATGCATGAAACTTCCGAAAATTAACTACAAGTATGTCGACTTATGTTGGCTGGTAGTTCTAAAAAATAAAGCANAAGATGCATGAAACTTCCGAAAATTAACTACAAGTATGTCGACTTATGTTGGCTGGTAGTTCTAAAAAATAAAGCATAAATAAATGGCGTTTTTATAACTTCTCCGTACAATAAAAAAGTCCAAAACAACAAAATGTAAATATTAATCCGTGGCGAATTTCGAGTTCACAAAAGCCAGAGCGCTGCAAACAATAATATCTGGAATTCAGTCATTTGTAAGGACGCTCGGAAATAAATGCATGAGATACTCAACGACCAAATACGTTGAGTGAATGGAATACATATTCGCAGTTAACGCATCAGTTATCAAGCGTAAACATATGATTTGCGCATGACGGCACTGGGGTCACAAGAGAAATAAATGATTGTTAAAGCTGTGCGNATCAAGCGTAAACATATGATTTGCGCATGACGGCACTGGGGTCACAAGAGAAATAAATGATTGTTAAAGCTGTGCAGCTCAAATGTTGGGGGAGAAGAATAAAAAAAAACATAGGAAGTTCAAATATGAAATAAAACGCGAATGAGACACTCATATAAATAGGCTGGAAAACTGTATTATCTCTCAGGAACCCATGTCGCTTGAAAACTTTCGTCAGCTATGAACTTCGCCAAGGCATCGGGATTCAAACCGGCAACCAAGAGGTTCGATTCCATCCTATAAATCATGCTTAACCTATATGACACACCACGGAAATACCACACACAACAGGATGTTACACAAAAAGACAGAGAAATGTCCATCTTCCCGTCACGTTCTGAAGATGAAGCTCGCAAAGTGTTTCTGCAAGTTCGATCATAAGTTTAACCAAGTTCAGCTTCAGTTGGTGCATAGTTCAGTATGAAAAATATGTTTACCGTCAAAATTTTGACGTGTTGTTATTAGGGATCGAGAAAAGTTGAAGTTAATTTCCATGAANGAAAAATATGTTTACCGTCAAAATTTTGACGTGTTGTTATTAGGGATCGAGAAAAGTTGAAGTTAATTTCCATGAAGCCACATAGCCAAAAGTTTTGTTGGCTTTTCTCGACCGAAATTGATTCGTATGCAGATTTGCGTCCGCGATCAAGGGCTGCAGTCTAGACCGACTTTTCCAGGGAGTAATTATTCCGACAAGCGAGTTTCCATTTCCACAAGAGTGGATTTGTGAAATTAGCAGACTACGGTAATCAGAAGTTGAAAGTACACAACTTCCCGAAAAGAATCTCTAGCAGCATAATCATAATATGTACTCTGAACGATATCCCAATAGACGTCAACCATCTCGACAATTGTTTACGAACCTATTTAACCAATCACGGGAAACTGGAAGTGTAGCACCTATAAAACGAAACAGAAACAAACGAGTGACCAGAGACGTACACGTTGCAAGAACGAACAGCTTTATCTCTACATCCGCCATATACCCTGAGCATGTCGGGCTTTTTCTGCCTAAGTAACTACCATCTTCCAGCACGTCCTACGACTATGTAGTATGAACTATCACAAAGAGCTGACAAGGAGGTCCCAATGCAATCAGTGTAACAGAAACAGAATCTAAACACACACATTAACATTGTAGACTAGTAACTAAGCAGATAATGGAGCAGACAACTGTCGGTATTTAAAAGTGCCATATTGGGACAGCACGTTAACTACCTGCACTAGAATCCTGCTAAAAAAAAAACCCACTGACATTCTAATTTCCTCTAGTTTTAATTTCTTGAAGTGAATAGGCATTGTTCCATTTTAAAAATGTAACTTTGTTCAAGAAATACACATTCTAATAACTAATACAATCTGTGTTTGGGCTGTAATTAAGAGCCCTTGTCTAAACTTCAATTCTGTGAAACCAACACAATGGCACCTTCCGTTTTAATTTCCGAAATATTTGCGGTGCAAGTTTTAGGTGATTCGTCCTGTATATTCAATAAAAGAAAGCCGCCGTAATATATTAAGTAGTAAAATTTCTGTTCTTGATTTCACATTTCGGGAATTCGTACACTGCGGATCTTTCCATAACCCTTAAAACAACCATCATGACATATTTAGGAATTTTAGACGATTTTGTTTACAATCTGTACTAATAAATTTAACACTTTAATACGAAATATGAAATGCAACAAAGGGTAAAATTGATAAATCAAAACGGTATCCTAAGAAATGGCACTGAATTTCGTATCATCGCCAAAAAGTTAAGGGGATTTTCTGTTCGCGGTTTTCTGTTTGAGGCATTGTGCCGTTTTAAAATACGTCACCATTATTTTTACTGTTAGGTCATTATTATTGTACTGTTTTTAATAATTTTGACACTTCATTTTCAGTATTTAAGTCTATGAAAACGACTGCGAGTAATATTATTAATTGTTTCGTTATCTTTTTATTTAATTAATGCAGTAGGTAAATAATGCACCTAATCTCCATTTGAGCAATCCATGATTAATTTAATTATTAACTATATTTGTCCGGTATTTATTTGTGATATAACTCATTATGGTAACTGTTTTGAATTAATTTTATTTTACTATATATCAGGGCGTAATAAGACGTTATTTACGCAATTCAGTTTATTTAATCATTGTTTGTCCCTATTTTACCGCTTACATATTGTTTCTCGTTACTTTGATATCAATTCCGTTTCGGTCGTGCGTGCATGGGTAAAGTACTGTATGTTCACGAGTTTTTACAACGGTACGCTTCGGTATAGATTGTTCACTGATAACTTAGCAATTTTGAAAACCCTGGTTGGGATCTTCTTGCATGCACATTTCGTATTCTTCCGCCGTGTGTAAAATTAACATTGCTGAGGGTCTGATCTCTTTGTTCATGCGTCGGTCAAGAGAAACTGTGAAATTACCAGAAAAGTAATTACTATGCTAATGTTCTAATTCTTACACCAATGAAATGAATCATTCCAGTACTCACAAAAGTTTACCTTATATTTCGAATTCAACGTTAAGAAACGGAACTACTTTGCATCCGTCGTTACCAACTTTACTGGACGAATGCCTGCCGATGTTCGCATTAAAATATGAGCAGATAAGGGCAGTGCAATTTTTCAAAGGTTGATTTCATACGTGCTCACTTTACTGTGAACGGCATTTAACATGACCGCGGCTGCAGCGTGACGGTTGTCGTCGAGAAATGGAAACTGCGCGAGTGAAGAGATTTGGGCGTCTCTTAACATCGAAGTCTTGACAGCCGATGAGAGTGAAGTGAGGTGAGTGTGGAGCAGCACCGGAATGAAAGTGCAGGGGAAAACGGGAGATCCCCCCCGAAAACCCACCGACCAGCGGTATCGTCCTGCACGATTCCCACTTGAGAAAATCCGGGGTGAACCGGCTGGGGATTGAACCCGGTTCGCCTTGGGGGGGGAGGCGAGCAGTCTAACCGCTCAGCCAACGCGGCCCCAGGAACTCTGCGCGCACAGTGCAGCGACGACCAGCCGGCGGCGACTCATCGCTATGCAAGGACGCGCCAAGAGCCCAGCATCCACGCGACAGCCGGACGAGCGGTGGGCGTGCATCCGGCGTTGTTAAGGGCGGATGTCAGGAGTTCGTGGTCCGCCGGACGCCACTGACATAGACTGTTCACCGTATACTGGGCACTTCTGAAAACCCTGCCAAGTTCTAATTGCAAACACTCCGTGTGTTCTTCCACAATATGGAAAATTAACGCTGCCATGGGCCTGATCACGTTATTCATGCATCGGTGAAAGTGAAACTGTCAAATTATTTGCTTACAAATGCGCTTATAAAACCAGTAAACAAATCTTAATTTAACACTTTTAACTCAATGTTACGAGACATAACCATTTTCTCTTCGCCGTTAAAGGCTGTTCACGGTAAACTGAGCACTTTTGAATGGCCGGCTTAAGATATAATTGTATGTATATTTCGTATTCTTCCACCATACGTGAATTTAACATTGTCATGGCTCTGATAACTTAATTCATGTGTCAGTCACGTGTAACAGTGAAATTATGAGAAAATGTAAATATTTTACAAATTTGCTAATTTTTGCACTTCAAAACACATTAAAAAAGCAGAAAGCAGAATAAAACATTACAGTATTCACCAATGTTTGCCAAACACTTTTGATTCAACGTTAAAGCATGGGCCTACTTTATTTTCCGTCGTTACCAACTTTACTGAGCGCATGCCAGTCAGTGTGCCCGTTAAAACATATGCAGTAGGAGCAGTGACATTTTTCAAAGGGTGATTTCAAAAGTGCTCATTTAACCGTGAGCAGCCTAAACGGGATGTTTCGTAATTGTATGGGCAAACCACACCTGNTGATTTCAAAAGTGCTCATTTAACCGTGAGCAGCCTAAACGGGATGTTTCGTAATTGTATGGGCAAACCACACCTGGGTATTCGTCACGAAAAAATTAAGCTAAACATACATAAGACATATTGTCTAAAGTGAATCCCAAGGGCGATACACCCCCTTGAAGTTGCAGCAAAAAATACAAGGTAATGACACAATTCTACAAAACAACAGTTACAATCAAACTATGAGCTTCTGGATAATGTGTGAATGGGCAAAAATCTGCGACCAATAGATCTGTCCCAATTATCAAATTAATTCTTGGAAAAAATATAGGTGTTGAAATCCTGATTTTGCAGAAAGTCTGTGATGCTTAATTTTTTACCGATTTTCACATGGCAGATTATGAATTAACAAAATCAAAAAATTTGAAAGGTATTATGCGTCATTCCACTAAACCCAACCGGTTCCGAGAAATTCATGCATAAAGTTCATAACTAAATAAACAAAAGGAAATAATTCATAAAAAAAAAAAANCAACCGGTTCCGAGAAATTCATGCATAAAGTTCATAACTAAATAAACAAAAGGAAATAATTCATAAAAAAAAAAAAGGAACGGGATTATAAAAAAAAACTGTTGTGAACGTATTTCGTAGTTTAAGGCGGTGAAGAAACCACTTTACGAAACAATACGTGACTAGCGCAGCCTTAAGTTTCAGATCCCAGTATGACNTTTAAGGCGGTGAAGAAACCACTTTACGAAACAATACGTGACTAGCGCAGCCTTAAGTTTCAGATCCCAGTATGACGAATTGTGAATTTGGCCAAAGTTGGTAAAGTTAGCAGCCTTACACCAGATGATGTTTTTAACGCACTCAGTAGCGGACAAAAATGAAAAACATCGACACACACGCAACTAAGTTCTTAAGAGCTGCGGTTTCTTCGAAACTTTTTTATTCAAACCTTGAGAAATTACCCCACTTATGACGTGTTTGGTTGTTCCTAAATATGTCATGTATGACACGCGTTTTATACTTATGATAAAAATTAAGTACCTTATTTTTGGTTAAATTAAACTTTCACTTGTATTTCACCTACAAATTATAATTTTTTATTTATAATTACAATGAATAAAATCAAGAGAGAAAACACGTGTGTTGGTAATGCCTGGTAGGAAATAGTTCTTATGCACACGAATGCGGTGCGTTGTCCCCTTGGCGTAGTTTTCTAGACCTAGTTAAGCCTTGTTTGCATGAAGCAGGGAAATATCCCGGAAATAGAACTCAAGCAGAGCTTCAGAAAAGTTGGAAGTAACCGTGAATGGACTGTACTTGTAATTAAAAGCTGTTTACACAACAGCCTACTCCAAGACTATCTACACGAAATAGTTGAGATATTAAGCATAACGTGTCGTATCGCGATTTAATATGCACGGTTTTACACAATACGGCAAAAGTTGGCATGCACCTTAATAAAAGTCAGCTTCTTAACCAGATACCCCGACTCAGTGTTCAAATTCTACATGATAATATGTATTTACTAGGGCCTCTTCGCTACACAAGCGTGATAAGTTACAGTACTCTTATAAACGTACATTAAAAAATATTAGGATTAAATGGTCGGGATATTTTCTAACAACGCTAAGATTAAATCACCAGCAATGTGTAATCAAGCGTCAGATAAGTTAATAAATGCATAATTTAAAAAATGAACAAACTGAAACAGCTCGCAATTGTTTATATGCCTTTATACAGATAAACNTTAATAAATGCATAATTTAAAAAATGAACAAACTGAAACAGCTCGCAATTGTTTATATGCCTTTATACAGATAAACTGCCACTTATTGAAATCGCTTAAATATTCCGCAGTAATTTTACTAGTCCGTAAAAGTTATTTCGGAAATGCGTACTTCCATAAGTAATCTTCCCGCCAGGAGCACTATGAAACCCACGACGGATAGAANAAAGTTATTTCGGAAATGCGTACTTCCATAAGTAATCTTCCCGCCAGGAGCACTATGAAACCCACGACGGATAGAACGAACGAGAGATCGCATGTCTTCGTGATGGTACAGTAAGTACCTTGTTTCGAACCCATAATAGTATCGGCTTAAACAAAAGTAATATTTACTTGGTTGGGCGTTTTTTGCTTCCCGCTCTGTGATGTAATCTCCCAGCTGCTCGATCTATACATAACTCGCCTGCAGGCGTTAACTGGAGCTGTTATTCCGTTCATAGTTTACATTTCCTGCCTGTTTTATAATCCCAGATATAAGATGGTAAAAATACTTTTTCTCACAATTTTGTTTTGCTATGACCAAACCGTTCTGGACAATACTTCCAAGCATTTTTCTTTATTCCTAAAAAGAGTTTTCATAGCCGATCAGTAATAAAAAAACCGGAAAATGTATATTAGAATTTCTGACCTTCTGTGACTTATTTTATTGGACTGGGCACTTCAAATTTGAATGTCCTGCTCTACTGGCTCACTAGCGCCCTCGTAACTACAGTGGCGCCATCTTTAATGCTGTTGGCCAGACTGAATTTCCCTGTGCAGTCAGTTGTTCATGGACCGTCATGGCGGCGAGTGGTGCAATCGAGCACTCGTTCGGCCAGTCGACAATATTACTTGTAACCGTTACGTACAATTCGTTTGTTTTTGCTGTCCATGTATATTTGCGTGATGAAACAATGAATATGTTAATTTCATTACGATTAAATTTTAAAGGCTAAATCACAAATTGGCGTGAATGATCGGCCATGCATTACCCAGGCAGCCATGCACTGGAGGAAAGTTATCAGGAGAGAAACCTCCTTTCCATGAACAGCGAGGCGAAGAATCTGGCCCCACACACACTCTCTTTCCTTCCCTACTCCCATTTATCAAACACCTCTTTCTCTCACGAGTATTGCGATACATCAAAGAAATTACGCGGGTGGCATTCAACAGGTCCCCGGGGCGCGCTCTGGACCGTGGTAACTTCGCTGTCAACAAGTGGGCCGTTGAGAGCGATGACGGAAGAAGGAATAAAGAGGCGCGAAACTATTTTCCACGAGCAACACAACCTCGCTGGTTTCTCACGAGTTTTCGGAACACAGTCGCCAGAGCCGCGCCTGAAAACACTCATTCTGCCAGCTTCTAGAATCTAAATTACGCGTGGTTATTTCTGGCAAAGAGCAATCATCTGCGACACCACACGTAAAAATATAGCGCTTGGCTTCACATATTATGCAGAAATTATTGATTATCCTGTCACAATTTCACCTACAGAGTAATAATAAAAAATAAAAAATTGTATGACTAAAGAAAATTTAAATTTTACGAATAGTTAGTTTATATTATGCTATTTGTGATAAAATTTTACGTTACGGATTTCATGCCTGCACTGTAAAGTAAGGTAAATAGCTTAGACGTTTATAGTAGTGGTTTTAAACATTTTACATCACAAAAACTTAAATTAGCTGGAAATGAATGAATACGTTATAGTGGATGACGCTGAGCTAAATTTTGTCCAAATAATTAATATTATTTTGAATAGAACATATTTACAGACCGTGATGGCTTGCAAAACGTTAGGATTCTCGTTAATTCCATTCTTTCGGCAATCGTGTCGCCTTGCTGTCCGATGTATTGGACCATTACGACGACGCTTTTTCTTACCGCACAGCTCACGCGCGTTTTTGGCCGTCACTTCACGCGCAAGTTTCCATAGGACAAAACCGACGACGATCGTCTCTTCAGTCGTCCCGGACGCGTCGACGAGCAGCAGCCGACGAGGGTCCGCACGCACACGTCATCGAAAAATGGACCGTCCGCGCGCGGTCGAGGGCGGTGGCGCGATAAATCCTGTGGCCGCGCCGACGCCACGACTGTCTGCATGGGGGGAATGGCTGCTGCTGCTGCTGCCGAGGGGACCGCAAGTCCAACAGCCAGACCGCCCAGAGAGGGAGAGAGGGGGAGGCAAAAACAATTATTACATCACCGTCCGCCACGTCCTTCGTCATCATCATCTTCCCTCGGTGCGGAGGACGGGAGCATCTGCCGCCGTCTGGCGGCTATGTAGCTCGACCTAGTCTTCAGCAACTCGAATGGGGGGGAAAAAAAAACCAATCCTTATAGTCTATTCGCGGTTTCTTCGCACTTTTTGAATGAAACCTTTGAAAAGTCACCCCACGCATCACGTGTTTGGTTGTTTCCAACAAGTGCCACGCATCACGAGCCTTTTATATTTCTGTTAATACAAAAGTGCCACATTTTTGTAAAGTTGAAATTTTACTCGAATTTTACTATAAAATATAACATTTTATTTATATTTACTTTGAAAAAAATATACAGAAAATAGAAGTGTTGGTAACGCCTAGTAAGGAAATAGTTCTTAACGCAAAATATTATTACAGTGAGTGCGGACGAACGCGGTGCGTGGTCCCTTCGGTGTAATTTTATAGAATTAGTTAAGCTTTATTTGCATGAGGCAGAGAACTAGAGCTTCAGCGGGCTTTAGAAAAATTGCAAGTAACCGTGAATAATAGATTATACCGAAGATAGATTAGATTAAATAACGTCTTTATTAATACTGTGACGAGGTTAAGGCAATATAAAATGCCTTCGCTTTCACTTGGCTAAATTTTACAATTTAGATCAACATGTTACACTTAAAAGTACAAAATTGTACTTAAAATTTACTATAAAAGTTTATAAATCTTCACTGGACAGTTAAATTAATTATGATCATTCTTACAAGTGATTCAGCACATAATTCCTTGAAGAATAACACAAATTTTCGCTGTTTTATACATACACAATTCAGGACATTCCTATTAACTGATTCACATTTAAACGTGCAGCTATAAAACAGGAGCACACACACGCCTACAAAACACGAGCACACGCACATGTACACAACCTCGACACATCACCAGCCAAATTCAATAGAGTGCACACAGTTATTTCCAACATTTATGTAAGACCGGCTGATTCTTTAGCATTACAGCACACCGCAGACTTGTGTCCTAGTATTTCAAGGTAAAATTCAGCTGTTTGTTTTTTAGGTAAACACACGAGGGGATGGGGATACACCGAAGTCGAGGTTCTACGGTCTTTCGACTTTTGCATTTAAAAAAAATTTGTTACATTAAAAAAAAAATATTTAACTGAGTAAACATTATGCAGTGACGTAGAAACATGAGCTGGGTTACATATTTTCATTTTGATGGCGATATCGCAGTATTCTTTGCCTGTAGTCGCCAAATGTTCACAGGGCACGACGAATTCCGGGCGTACATCCACTTGTATTCTAGAATACAGCACAGTCTATAACTTCAGGTTAACGCGAGACTTAAAATAAATATAAATGCGCACAATTAACCGTTACAATCTCGCGTCACATAAACAAATTTAACATTTCATTAGCTTGCAACTGTGCAGCGTGCCTCGAACGAAATGAAAGATTACTTGCATTAACGGTACACTAGCGCTCTGTACACTAGCGCTCTGTACATATCGTAGCGAAGCAAACAATGTCAAAATCGTAGTTCGGTTGTGACGTATATTGGAGTTCGTCACAACAAAAGCCCCAGCGTGGTAGAGAGTTCTTAGAAAGACCCATAAAAGTGATCAACATGACAATGTGTAATTATGTAACAACGCATTTGTGTAAATTATCCGAAGTTACGTAATTAAAATAATATACGAAACCAACACAGACGGTGTACACAAAAATGTAGAAGAAATACTGTAATGAGCGAGGACAAACCGAGAGTATGCGGCGTATACCTGCGTATACCCTTTACTACATGCTATTCACGGTAAAGTGAGCACTTTCGAGGCCCTAGTTACTTTTTCCTTTCAGCCATTTTTTTTTATCCTTTAACTACCTTTTTAAATATATATTGCCACGTAAGTAATTAACACAGCGTGTGTATTCCACCACACTTAAAAGTTAACGTCTAAGGCAAAAATAAAATAGATATATTGACTATTATTCGAAATGAGAAGGCTTTCAAAAGTGCTCACTTTACAGTGAATACAACACTAAACTTTCCCCGCCCTCAACTGCTCGCCTGATTTATAAAATAATATAATTATCTGCTGGGGGGTATATATATATATATATATATATATATATATATAAAATAATAAACCCTAAATTTTAAATGCAGTTTTTGTTTGCCAAATTTAATACTCTATACACGAGATCAATAAGAATTTAGACACACTTAGGCTATACGTTCTTTGAGAAAAAAATAAGTTTAAAAAAAATACGATTTACTGTGTAGAAGGACTAGTAAGGGCACTATACGCCTTTTGAATCAGAGGTGAACCAGTGTTTGGTACAATTATTACAGAAGGCATTTAAGATGGCGTGGTGCGTAAATTCACTCCAATGTATATCTGAACCGTGGAGGTGGGAACAACAGGAGATGTCATGCTATGACGTCCTTGAAGCTGCATTTTCGTCCATCACCATTGTGTGACATCCAAAACACTGAAAATTTTGAGGCAGGTTTTCTTATTTAAAACATGTGAAATGTGACAGTTCTTAAGCAAATAACAACTAAATATCAACATGCTCTGATACGATAGTTTCATTTCAAGTGTGACAGGTTAGGTTTACAATGTTTTGGGTGTCACAACATGGCGGACAGGCTCCATCATGTTATCGGGCACATCCACAGACACGGCCACCCCTTGATTTCAACTGATTCTACAGATTTTTGGAAGCCAGCCTATAAAAAAAACAATTAAAAAAAAGGACGGATTTGCCAACTTTGTGAACAACTGTTTTGAAGTATTGGTGCATCTATTATCATGACCCGCAAATACATATAACATTTTATGGCGTCAGAAATAACCAGGAAGAAATAAATCGCTCTGGTAAATTGTTTTCTGTGGTAGATAGTAAAACAATTAAGTAGGATTGCCCTTTCTTCGTTTATCTCCAACGGCTCCCATTAAATTTCACAATACCATTAACCTCCATAGTGTTAATATATGTACCATTCCCTTAAGATGGCACGACAGGTATCAGCATACTGTGTGTGTGTGAGTGCGCGTGTGTGTGTGTGTGTGTGTGTGTGTGTGAGCAGACAAAATTCTACGACTGCAAAACACGAGGCGGTTTCCGAATTATTACGTCAAATGAACTTGTGATGCCGTCCTTATTTTTCATTACACTTAATGAAACCCGGGAAATAAAAAAGTTGTTTAACAATACAGACTTTTAATAAACATGCCAATACTAACTAAAATGTTGTTTTTTTTTTTTACCGCCATAGACGATGCTGATCTGAAGAAATGCAACTGGCACATTCGGAACGAAGTACCTGGCAGCTAGACAACAAGAAAAACCCTCGAAAAGGTGACAGTTGCCCAACACCCAGGCGCAAATTCCTCGAATGGGAGAGTGGCGAATAGCGAGAGAAGAGGGAGCTACAGAACGTCCCTTTGTAATAATTTCTAAAATATTTAATTTACAATAAATTTACAACTACTGGAAATGGAACTTATATGTCTGCACTGTTTTCATTCACAGAAGTACGCAAGTGCTCAACAAAATACGACTTTCATNNATATATAACTTTAATTTCTGCGGTAATGTATTTTCATTTACAAATAACTGATGACTGTAAGACAGTATTAACTTCATTATCATAACACATCATAAAAATGCTTGCAAGAAAACTACCTACAAAAAAATTAAGGTTGGCGTTTTATCCACCTGCACTGCAAACGAGTTACGTAAGATGGGAACTGTCGCATAATGCCAATTGCCGGAGTGCACTTCCATCACATTTAAAACAACTGGTCGGTACTAAGCACGGTTGTTTTACAACGTACATTTACAATTATTAACAGTTCACACTAATTGCGGTTGTTGTGAATTGTAATTTTGTATGTTTATATTTTTCCCGTGTTGCAGGCTTTCAAATGCATCCTCAGCTTTTGAACATTTTTTTTTTTACATGACGTGGCTGAGTGTGCACCCACCACCTCAAAGACTGTTATTGTTTAAAGTTGACAGTGATACGGATACTAACACTGACGTATAAGTATATACTAACGTGTTGGGGACAACACATTTACAGCAGAAATAAACGTGGCAACGCTTGTTTAACATTGGAAATTTGTGACAGACATATTTCTTAAGCCCTACGCGAATCATAAAAACACAGGCAAAAATTTACATTTTCAATTGTTTTAAACGTATTATTACAAGAATGCCTGAGGGGCGTATTCGAGTTCGTAAGGAACGGAGGTCTTAATGAAAATAAAATAACTAAATTCAATAATTATATTTATTCTCAATGCTACAAACATTCAAACATCTATTATTTAACCGTCTGGGCGTCCTATTAACTCGTATTCTTGCTGAGCGCAATATTTAATTTCAATTAAAGTTTTTAACACATTCTTTACTCTTGCTAATGTCCGTTAAACTACTCCAATTATTTCCACACGTTTAGTTAAAACTGTTTATTTCCATAGTCCCGAATGTCTTTTCACTCGCGCATCCAGTCCACAGTCCCGCAGATCAGTCCCACTCTTCACTGCTCACAAGCTCGTCGACGCACTCTCGCAGATGGTTGCAGTCGTTCCTCGCCGCTCTGGAATCGCCCAACTGTCGCTTAAGGTCGCACGAGACGCCAAACTCTCGGCTCTTAATCACTCCCTCCTCAAAGGCCCGCACGTGGTATTTATACTTGAGGTAGGTGCCATCTAGAACGTTCTCGGCAATCCAAGTTCTGAGAAAGGTAATTGTGATGACGATGACATTACTGCGTGATAAATGGAGAAATATGAGCTTCTCAAGGTCAGCGAGGCGCGAGCTGCGATAAGTTTATCGGCGTGTGCGGCAGCGTCCTTTATGATAGGCCGCTCACTTCGTCTAACGTTACAAATTGGACATCCAGCTTTCGGCGCCTTCCCACGCGAACGAAACACCGGGCAGCGACACGCAACAGTATTTTAAATTAAAACATTTTTCGGAAACACTTTGACGGGGGAAATTACACCATCAGGACTTAGCGCCGGAAAGTGAGGCATCTAGATTTTATCGACTGTCTTGCGTATTGTCCAACCTACCAGGAACTGTATACGTCGTTTTGAAATTCATAGTAGAATACCTTGGCGAAATATTCGTGCTTTAGGATTATTACAAAAGGCAACCATTTTCTTTAATTGTGGGGTACTGATTACATAGCCAACGTTTAGAAAAGTAGTTATTTATGTATGCAATAAGATTCAATTCAATATAAGGGTGTCCACCAACGTTGGTTCTATTGAGCAATTCAATAACTTAGCCAAGTCATATGTATGATTAATTTTTTTTTATAACAAATTGAAGTTTGTCGTCCCTTTTAATTATTATTCTGTCTACAAAAAAAAAAAAGAGATAACAAGTTGCCTTTCATGCATAGGCGTCCGACTATAAAAGCAAAAATTTCAACAAGTCCTTTTACAAACGCCAAAAGTTCTGCGAGGCAAACAATAAAAGGCGTTATCAATTAAGTAGAAGTTTCGAATTTTTAAACGTAATTTAAAAGTTACTCCAACAGTATTCAATATACGTGGAGGGACAATGCAATGGCACGTGGTTCAAAAACTATAAAGGAAATCGATTGTAGGTCGAAAAAAAACGGCGATAACGAAAACGGCACGTCATCTACCCGTTCGTAAGCAGCTGTCCCATTCCAATAACCGCAGGAAGCCACAGAATTACAGCGCACTCTATCATCATGTCGTATCGTCTTTAAAAGCGCCATGTCCCGCAGTTCCCAGAGGGAGGCTGGGGTCATATTTCCCTCCCGCCGTTTTCCACCCCTTAACAGAGATCCCCTGTTATCTGCCAGCTTCATTAAGGGATGTAAAAGCATTTCCACAGCCAACTTCGGACACAATGGTGGAAGTCTGGTGTGTGAGAGACTTGAAGAGGAGGGGGGGGGAGGAGGAATGCCTGCCAAAAGTTCCCTTTCACCACGTCATCTTTCCCTCTCCTGACCTCCTCGTCCTACACATTTTCTTCTCCTCCTCCTCGCAAACTCCATCCACCCTTTTCGCCGATCACAACGCTGGCTGGAATTGCGCTCTGACGTCATTCTCGCGCGGGCAAGCCCACTCCGCCCGACACGCAGTCATAATTGTAAGTTCTCCCCCTCCCCGCTAAACATCACTTTTTCTCAACCCCTACAGGCGCGCGCCGTTGTTTTGTAGTGCCAACACTCACTCCCCCCAGCAACCCCGGCCAGACCAACAACAGACGGCCATAGTATCCAGGCATCTATTTCATCTTCCTCAGCTCTCGGAGCATGGCCTCACAGAGCTGGCAACGTCCCGTCGACGGTTGGTCCACAGACCGGCAGGCTGCAGGCCATTCGATGATTCTTCGAACTATGCCTTCTCCCTTCCCCTGCCCCTGAGAACCAGAGCCGCACCAGCGTTTATAACTCCCTGCCCCGGTACCTTCCACAGGGAGTATCGCAGATGCAGGCCAATTTGTCACGCCTGCTCCACACGAGGAAACATCTCCCCCAGAAGATCGTATACTACAGGCAGGTCCCACACATGTGTAATAGTGGAGAGGGTGAGATAACTCGCTCAAAAACTAGCTACAAAACAAGGAGCAAGGTGACATTCGAATTTCTATCCCCACTCCCCTTTTGTCTACAGGAAATGGTTGGTAAATATCAACACTTCGAATAACATTTTAATGCCTCCGTATAAGTTTTTTCAACAAAAAACGAATTATGTTTTGAATTTGCCGCACAAAGGCGTCGCTTCAACATGGCCGCAGCCGTGACGTCACCTGGCGATAATAATGCGTGCCTGCCACTTGCTGTCAAACCAGCAGCGACTATATGACTGAAAACACAGGTCAGCTCGACTCCACGGCAAAACGAAAACCATTCAGGTCATATGTAATACCTGTGTGTACGAATACGTCAATAAAAACACCCGGAAAATTATTTGTTGTTGCCCCGAAGAGCGATAATGTTCGCAAACAATGAATGAAAGCGCGATTCGACGAGACGGCGAATTTTCGCCACAATTGGGACTTTACCGCTGCGGAGATCATTTAGAACTAAGAACTATATCACGTGTACTTTTCTCATTTTTTTTTACATTAAACAAAGAAAACTGAACGGTTTTCTGGAAAGAGTTTAAATTAAATTCATAAGAGACATGAAGAAATATCAGTGGAACATGTTTTTAATTTAAAATATATGTGTTACTTATATTCGCATACGAAAAATATTTAAGGAAAATTCATATTCAAGTAAAAACTAGACAAAACGCTAGATCCTATCAGAGTGTTTTGCACAACGCGGCTGGCACTTGCATAATCCGGCGGAAATTGTGCAAATGCCAGCCGGATTCTGCAATAATTTACAACAACTTAACGCTCTGTAATACCATGTCAGCGCCATCTCTTTTATTTGAAGAATGGAGTTCATTCCTCCATCATGTAACTTCATGCACTACTTTGTTACAATCATGTAATCTATGAACTATGCCGAGTACGCATATGCTAAGGACATCTATACATGTGTGACATATTATGTGCCAATTGTACATATACTAATCACACTTTTGTTAATAGCGTACATGTTAATCACCCCTAATCATGCCTTCGTCCCCCCGCAATCTTGGATTTCCACCATCAATCATAACATGGGCATCACCCCAGACGACGAAAAGGACCGCCGGGCCAAGTATGGCCTAGGCTCACTTATAAGCATAGTTGGCTGTAATTTCCTAACCATTCAAGATATAGTTACCAAATTCATAACATAGATAACCCCCCTCGACAACGAAAAGGACTGCAGGGTCAAGTATGCCCCAAGTCTTCTTATAAGCATATTTGGCTGTAATTTCTTAACCATTTAAGATATAGTCACCAAATTCATAACATAGTCATCGCCCCGATGATGAACAGGGCCGCAGGGTCGAGCACGCTCTAAGTCCACTTACAAGCATAGTCGACCGACATTCCCCGTCCACACAAGCTATAGCCATCAAATTCATAACATAGACATCGCAACCGACAACGAAAAGGATGGCATTTGCAATTATACCCTAAACCCTCGTATAAGCATAGTTGGCTACCATTTCACACCCACTGGAATTATAGTCACCAAATTCATATCATGGGTAACACTTCGACGACGAAAAGGACTGCAGGGTAAAGTACACCTTAGACCTTCGTATAAACATAGTTGGCTACCATTTTCCACCCACAGAAACTATAGTCACCCAATTCATATCACAGGCATCACATCCGATGTCAAACTTTATTGTGTTTTCATTTAAATTCCCGACACTTGTATGTTCCCCTTATAGTGTTGAGTGAAGTGGAGTGGAGAGATTTTGGCTGCTCGTTAACATCGAGGTCTTGAGATCCGATGAGGGTGAAATTAGGTCAGTATGTGGTAGCGCCGGAATACAAGGGCGGTGGAAGCGGGAGATCCCCGAGAAAACCCACCGATCAGCGGCATCGTCCGGCACGATTCCTACATGCGAATATCCGGGAGCGACCCGGCTGGGAATTGAACCCGGTTCGCCTAGATGGGAGGCGAGTAGTGTGACCACTACACCACCGCGGCCCCTTACACTATAGTGTTGAGAATAATGGTACACTACAATACTTTTTTTTTTGCCCATTGACTGTACCTTGTTAACTTATATGCAGGCCACGGAATCCTATTTAGACACTCCATTAGTAGAGCCAAAGTTTGTTCGCGTGCGTGGGAACAACTTATGCTATGCATAATTCAAATGCAAGGAAAATCCAGCTCCCCCCCCCC
>NQII01000014.1:619891-633765 GCA_002778355.1 Clitarchus hookeri
CCCCCCTCCCCCTGAACTTCAACAAACTTGAACAAATAGAGAAGGTATTAATTAATAAGTTCAAAAGTAAAGAAGGACGAGTAATGTCAGGTCCCACATTACGTAACTCTTAATGCATATTCATATGAAGTAACTACTACACTAAACCCAACAATCATATTTTGCAATTCCAAAATTCATTTTAAGAACATCATGCGAATAAAAAAAGTATGCCCAGAGTAATATTCAGCTATCAAAATATTAATTCACGCTTTTCCTGAGTAAACCGAGCCCATGAAGTGTCAACCTGTTTTTTAACAAGCACTACCAACCATGCTAATAAAGTTCGATAATTCAGCGGTCTGCCAATTTGCCGCTAGATGCGTCTGCATTTCGTGTTACCGATACGTCATGTGGGCGTATAACGAATGGCAAAGCATTGTGTTTTGTGATGAAAGCAGATACTGCTTCGGTGCTATGATGGCCCTTTGCGTGTGCGGCGTACAGCAGGCGACCTTCCGCGGTTTATGCGGCAGCGACACACAGGACAAACGGCCTGGAACAGTAACGTGGGGAGCCGCAACCTGCAATGTCCGTTCGCCATTGGCGTTAGTACGTGGAACATCAAACAGTACACGGTACATCCGGAACACAGTTCAACCTGTTGTACTGCCATTTGTGCAACAAAACGAAGGAGTGCTGTATAAACCGTAGTTGGGAAAATGAGATAGAGTGCGCGGCAGGCACTGTGTTCCAACGTTGGACTGTTTTTCTACCAACACGACTATCATAAACGACATGAAGGATTTGAGTTTAGAACACTGGTTATATAAACAGGTGCTTTGACATTTTTCTTTGCTTCTTCTAACCAATTTTTAATAAAGTACAATTAAATTCAAACATGTAAAAGTATTTTATTCATATAAAATGACTTGTTTTTTTTTTTGGCAATTACACGTTTATCACTGTTGACCATGCGACGCTGACAGTTGTTGGTCTGGGGTAGGTCAATGTTGGGTACATGCGCATAAGACGATAATCGGACTACCTCGTCTTTAGTCCGCGATTTCAACAGGAAAATGTCCACCAACATACGCGCAACGCAAAGCTCTATTCAAGTTGTTCGGTAACTCCCTTGGCCAACACGATCACCAGACCTGTCCCCATTGAGAATGAGTGGGGAATAGATTGGATGCCGTCTGGGTCGGTCTTCGACACCATCAAAAACACTGTACAGCTGCGCCGCCACATGCAATATACATTCACGGTTTCCATACCAGTGCTACAGCCTATTTTTCTGCGCGAGGAAAGGTGGCACGCAGACTTCTGAAAGGGTATTTCAAAACGCCATGTGGACTCTACAACATGCAAATGCAGTCTCAAGCGAATGACTATAAGAATAAACTTTCCATCTCCTGGGATGAAAGCTTTACGGTTTAATATTGTTTATTGTACTGTCATTAAGAAAATTATGTGACAGGTGTAGAATAACAAGGCATTTATAAACTGCTACAAAAAACATTTTTTGATGCGTTACCGTAGGTGTTGAAAACCTACTTAAAGATTTTCTTTTGCTTGTGAATCCAACCACATCTACACTTAGTCCCTGAGTTTAAAAAGTAGCGATTGGAATTTATATCTTACACCTTCTCATTCAACAATAACAGATTTGGTTAGAAAGAAATTGAGCTAAAAGAAGTTCAGGTCTTCTTGACAGGAAAACTAAAATTGTATAACTAAGTTTACTTTCTGATGAAACAATACCGCACGAGGTTTGAAATTTATATACCTAATATTTTCCAACATTCGTTGGGGTTTTTTAATAATCTGCTTTAAAAAAGGGTAATTTTTATTTATTACATTTGAAAGTGTTGTCGATTATTGTATTTTATCAACTTACCAACTAAGCACAGATTTCCAAATTTAGTTGGTTAATAGGTGATGGATCATGTTTCGAGCAATTAAAAGCTTTCACTGCAATTTCAGACTTTTTAATCTTCACTAATTGACTAATTATTTTTAATTGTTGCTTGTATGAAACTAATTGAAAAGTGAACGTATTGTAACTGCAGTACAAAAATTTATTTCCAATAACAAGATATTCTGGGCATTCAGCAACATACGTTCACTTCAAGAATCCATCATTTTGTACATGTCTGTCGAAATTAATCCTTTCAGTGGAGCATTTCTTTATAGCAATACCGTGAACCAGAGCATCACAATCAAATGCACATGACCGAACCTTATTACTACCACACCCTCAGTTGCAAATGAATCCAAACCTGCTGTGGCAATAAGAACCTGGCCCGTTTACAGGTGGACGAGTTAGCAAATCTCGCCAATTCTAGACCGTCCAGAGTTTCGTTACCGAAACTTCTAAATAACGCATCTTATTTTAATTACAATATATGTACAACGTAACTTAAATACACGTTACTATAGGCTGTTCACGGTAAAGTGAGCACATTTGAGGCAGTAGTTACTTTTTCATATCAGCCATTTCTTATTCTTTAACCACCAAAAAATATTGCCATTTAAGTAATAAACACAGTGTGTATATTCCACCGGACTCATAAAGTTAACGTCAAAGGCAAAAATAAAATATATCCATTGACTATTATTCCAAATGAGAGGGCTTCAAAAAGTGATCACTTTACCGTTAATAGCCTATATATACACTCTCAGAGCTGCATTTACAGAAAGACTTACTGATAATAATAGTTACAGACTAGCTGATATTTCAGTATTTCAGCAGCTTTTACCATCATCAATTTAACTACCGTATACTTCAAAACTTCAGCGATGAAAATAATAACTCAAACGCAGTTATAAAAATTTTGACAGGCACGATTGTAATATTCATTCGCCACACTAATTAAACACAATACTTTTTATCAATTGGTACATGATTTTACCTATCGTCAACGACCCGCCACATCGAGAAAAATATTTAACTACTTTTTTGTTACGAGCAAAGACACTTACTCAGAAGAACTTGATGGTCTGAAGACAGCAAAAGGAATTCCGTGCATACACACCTGTCGAGTAGTTTTCTTATACATATTAAGTGGTCCAAAAGTTTAGTGGTGCGAGAACTAAAAAAAATGCCGTGTTCGCCACAAAAAAGATTTGACAGGATGAATACCAACAAAACACTTCGTGACCGCAACAAAATATATATTTTTTTTTTCGCTGCACCAGCACGTTGCAACGAAATGTTAATAGAAAAAAAATTCAAAACTTATGCATATACTGGAACTTGACCCCCAACCACTTTCTCGAAACTCACTCCACGAATTGGCACCTAGCGTGTTATTGACAAAACGAAGCAATAACAAAGCACTTGCTGTCCGAAGGTGGATACGAGCAGTTCTGCTAACGTCGCGGATATGATTGTTTTGAAAAGGTGTTGCTGGGGTGGCAGATTTGAGAGGGCGATCAACAATCACGTATTTTACCGACCATGGGGCTGAATGCAAGGGCAATGGCTTTCACTTGCATTTGTCGAACGGCACGTGGAGGAAACCACAATGAAAATCTTCGCTCGAAACAATTCCCGGCCTACCTGAATTATGAGTGGCGATCGTTAACGCGAGAACGCATTTCCTAAGCGCACCAAGGTAGACCGCACGCACCTTCTCTGGCGCACAGACATGCACCGACAAAGTCTGTGGAGGTCCGAAAGCCACTTTGGAGGCCGGCATTAGGTCGCGCGGCGCCCTTGTATTTACGGATCCCAAGAGGGTAGGGGCACGGGGGTGGTTTAGAGTGGACCGGTAGATTGGAAGGGTTTGATGGTAGGAGGGGGGAGCGAATGCACTGCGTGCGGCGCGCCATTGATTTTGGCGGGTAAATATGACGACAGCCCGTGTGCGGCGGGAGCGAACAGTCTGGGCAACGTCGACGACTGCGCTGGCCTGCTCCGGAGAAAAAACTTCCTCCCTGCTTTCCCGTTGCACTGGACGTCGAAGCTGACCCGCTGCTATTACAAGAACTACAGAAGAATGATTACACGTCTTCTTCAGGTTTACGCACTGTGCCGTTTTAAAATGCGGCAATGTTCTTAGAGAATTTTTTTAACTAATTTTCATATTTTAAGTCAATTACAACTATTGCGAGTAATATTATTAAATGTCTCGTTGCATTTATTATTTTAATTATTGCTGTAAAGAATACATTTATTCTCCATTTGAACTATCTAAGATTTATTTAATCAGTAATTAAATTATATTTGTCACATATTTATTTATGTAACTTCTTGTACTATGCTAAATGTTTTCTATATTTTGAGATATAGTTTATCAGACTATATAATTGAAGTTATTTAACTATTTCGGCCTATTTAAAGATTATTTGTCACTATTTTATTTTTGAATATTTTTCCCGTTATCCTGATTTATATTCAGTTTTGGGTCTCTGCTTTAAACGCTAAGTTAATCTTGTTAGAAGCCTGCAGACCGATGTTTCGTGAGATTGTTTCTCTACCGATCGGATGTGCAATGCTGTGTTGCGAATTCTTTCTGTCGCCAGGTGTAAGAAAATAAAATCAAAAGTTTACTTTAAAAAATCGGAAGAAAATCCGTATGCTGAATAATAAAATCGGAACATTTTCCGAACAAACTAAAAATATACATCACGTATGAAATATTTTTCGAAAAATATTTGTGTAAATGCGCATACTGTTTACGCGATGGAAACAACGGCCAATACCTACGGGAAAATATATGTAGGTAAATTACAAGCAAATGGTATAGATAATTACAAGCGAATAATAAAAAGGAAAAAATATTAATCTTGAATTTTTCCAACAAAGCATATTAACGAGTGTAGATGTATTCTTCACTATTTTGCAGGCGCACTACTGTTTATTATGTTCATACACGCACATTATATTCATGAGAATGTCAAACTCTGCTATTCACAATCTTCATCATTAAAATGTATATTTCATTGATAATTAAATTGATGAATTCTGCGTTAACGCTGATCTGTTACTTTCACTTGCCTCGCGAGAAAATTGCAGTTTTTAAACTTTTTTTAAAACTGTAATGTGTTTCTTTAAATCACCTTTCCCCGACGATAGACTCAGATGTTGACCACAAGATCAACAAAATGCATACAAATTACACTTTTTTACTCCATCTTAACCACCCACAAAAAAAAGAGGATCGTTCTTCCACTCACTATTTTATTTCCTATTGTACTTTGCATTTTTTTTATGAACATTAGCCGAGGGTGTCTGAAGCACTGTCGCTAACTGCACTCGAATCCATTGCTATATATTTTCAAGAGTACTCGCCGTATGATGTTACAGAATAATCAATATTGTAAGATAGTAATCGCGCTTCGGCACAACTACACAAGCTTGGCATCGCTGTACGACTCCAGTAACTATGGGAGTAAGACGGAGTACGTCCATTTAGATAACTAGCAGAACTGCAGAGCCCCGCAGGGCTGGCGAGCATTACTGTGACGTAGAGAATTTCCCTTGTCAACCAGGAGAGACAACTGCGATGTATGTGTGATACCACGACGCACCAAAACTTTAGCGCTGTATTCGTGCATTACTGCCATTGGTAAAATCCTGATATGTGGTCTTAAACGGGAAGAATGCTATTATTGTGAATTTTAAACAATAATTTGAGAAATACAGGTATCCAAAGTAAAAATCGGAAGTTTTTCGATTAAAAACCCGTATATCCGTAACTGCTCTAAATATCGGAAGATCTTCCGACGAATCGGAAGACCTGGCAGCACTGTCAAATCCTGCCGCTAGGCGCGTAATTTCACATAAAAAATGCTCATTTGTTCCCGTGATATTTGTCCCCACCTCTATGCGCTTGAGCACTTCGTCTCTTCTGGACAACCTGCGACATCTAGCGCCGAAAAATCTGTGTTCTTCGGAACTCGATTTCCTGTTTTAAAACTTATAGTTTCATTGCTATGGTAGCAAATGTAGTTTTCTGTAGTACTATTGTAAAATTATTTTTGTGGTGAGTGTTTTTGTTGGTGTTTATCTGGCAAGTTACACCAACACGTAAATTTGATATTTTCTGTCTTCCCTCCTTGGTGAGTAACATTCCAATTTTATAGGTGTTCTCTTTGTGCGTGCGCCAAATATTTTCACTTACTCATTTTCCATGGTTAAATTTGTTTCAGCGAGGGCCCCACAGCCATGCTAGTCTTTTCTACATGTGCTGGCTAAATTTTAGTTTTATCATGGGATAACCCTTTTGCACGTCGCTTCCCCTTTCTTTGTTGTCGGCGACGTGGTCAAGTTATTTTCACGTGGATTCAACGGTCGTCATACAGCTACGTTACAACGGGACTTATCTAAAAATAACGTCTTTTGAAAATTATTTTTTTTATTAAACTATTGCCAAGCACATGTGACTTAAACAGTTTCATATTGTATATTTTGATTTCAAAATATAATCATAAAATACTTATTTGTTGTTAAGATAGANTTTCTTTGTTGTCGGCGACGTGGTCAAGTTATTTTCACGTGGATTCAACGGTCGTCATACAGCTACGTTACAACGGGACTTATCTAAAAATAACGTCTTTTGAAAATTATTTTTTTTATTAAACTATTGCCAAGCACACGTGACTTAAACAGTTTCATATTGTATATTTTGATTTCAAAATATAATCATAAAATACTTATTTGTTGTTAAGATAGATCTGTGAGAACTTAATATATGATTTTCATTAACTTTAAGGTTAATAACTTTTTTTATTTAATATGAATTAGCATCATTAGTTGTTAGGGATGCATCCCAGGGGCCTCAGTTAAATAATTATCAACCTCATTAAGTGGCATAAACTCTATTTTGATAAAAGGCGTTAATTGTGTGTCGTGAAAGACACTTACAATTATTTTAATATTTTGTTTTAATGACACTGAATCGTTTTCATTTTCGAGGACTGTTAATGTTGTATTGAGTTCTCTCTTTGTGGTTATTTAGACTGCCTGCAATTTATGTTGAAAGAAAGGTAATTATTTGTTCAGATGACAGTAGTTGCTTTACCTCTCTGTTTTGAGAGAAATAAGGAATAATTCAAAAGAAAAGATTACCACACAACCACAAGTCACACCTTTTCATGTTAGATAATTAGGGTTTCCTCAGTGCCTATATGTTGTTTAATCATACAAGTAAGTCTTGTATTTATTCTCTCTTTTTTGTGCCATGTACGGTCGCCCAGCAGGATTATTTACTACCGCTTCCTATTGTGTATATCGGTTCCTTTGTATTTGTTTGTGCCGGGTTTCTTGGGTAATTGTTTCTTTATTATGCCACTTTGTTCGCTACGTTTTTCGTGTTTGTTTGTTGTTTGTGCCAAGGACTCGGGACATTTCTGTGTTTGTTGGAAGTCGATATTATATTTTATTCGTTTCTTATCTTTTGGTTGTACATGCAACCAGTGAGGCTATATTGCCAGTCAGTACAGGTTGTTTGCTGCAAAATGGGCACTTCTTCTCACTCTGTATCCTTCCGCCATAAGTAAAATCCTGATAAAACATATAAACCCAATAAACTAATAACTTTATTGTCCACAAATTTAAACACTAGACTTTGTATTCGACGTAAATAAGGAAAATAAATTACCCACAACACCAACAAAGTTAAGTGACTATCACGACCTTATTTACGTTTGCCTTCATATGTGAGAAAGGTGGCTGACGTTGCTAGTGACCGGCGGGTTTTGTCCAAGAACTCCCGTTCCCCTGCCCTTTATTACGAGTTGTGGCCAGGCCCTTAGCTGAGCGGCCTGCCTTATCATACCTTCACTTATTTATTGAGGACACGGGCCGTGATCGCTGGAATTAGTTATGAAATCGGAAACCACAAACCCCCTCCACCGGCCAGTAAACGGGGACAACGCAGCCGATATAGGACAGTGTAGTCCGTGGGCGGTGTCTTTTGTCGTCGGGCCATTGAACGAGAAGATCACTGAAGATGGGTGTGTCCGGCCGTCGACTTGCACCATCTTAATCGGCCTCCGGAATCATGAACAAGGTGGGGACTCCCCAATTAGGCTTTACTCAGAACGTGGCTGATTAAATCTTTATAAAATAATATCATTTAATATTTCAATATATTTTATAGTTTACCCCCGTTCATATTCAATCATATTTATATTGAAATAATATTGTACAACCTTAATGTTAAATAAACCTATTTTATATAGCGTTCATTACATAACTTTTATCAATAACTTGTTACGCCCCTATATCCCCGTTAAGGATAATTGTCAACGAAATATCAAAATCATAACACCTTGCATTCCGCCGATGTTCCATCCTCAGGTATCATTACGTGTCACCCTTCAGGGACGAGGGCGCCTACGGTCACTGCCTCAAAAGCTCGTCACTCTGTGGATGTTAACTAGTACAACTTGAACTACAATGCGAACACCGCGAAATTAATGTATTTTAACAAAGAAAGTTTTTTTTTCAGATTAGAAAAATACATTAAGTATACAGAAATTGAGTTTACATATATGAAAATTTCCGACGTGCAATTTCAGCGAACTTGTGAATTCAGCCTGCAGCACCGAGATGAAACTGATCTTGCTTCAGTATTACGATGCAAATTGTCCAATCAACTGACGGAACATTATACAGCAAGTAGTTCAATCCAGTCATGTACTGAAAGTTGGTAAGTTTAATTCCCATAACAATATAGTTTTTAAATTCATGTGCAAGTCGTTTTATTTTAGTAACTCAGTAATGTCCATATCATAATTTTTTTGCTTATTTGCGTATGATGAAAATATTTATAAATTACTCTTATAACACGCTACCTATTTAAAGTCATCGTGAAATAAAAAAGAATAAGACTTGCGTGTGATTATAGAACTGCTGACATATCCTATAGACTGCGAGTGATTCACAACTCTGCGAAACTTTGAACATGCCTCTAAATCAGCACATCGCATGAATAATATATTCATACTGTATACGATGTATAAGAATGAATACCATACAATTCGTCCGTAAAATAAGTCCTTGCAATAAAAAAAACNTTCATACTGTATACGATGTATAAGAATGAATACCATACAATTCGTCCGTAAAATAAGTCCTTGCAATAAAAAAAACGTTTTTGTTGAGATTATGACGCACGCGCCTAAAAAAGCAATGATCATAGAAAGTTTAAAATTAATATNAAAAAAAACGTTTTTGTTGAGATTATGACGCACGCGCCTAAAAAAGCAATGATCATAGAAAGTTTAAAATTAATATGCTTATGTCCTTTCCAACTAACAAAATGAATACCCACCGGGCGCATTAATTTTACACACACGTAGGCCTACGTGCATAATTCCGGAAATATCGCCATTTCAAAACGGACACTTCAGTCGTTACGCAAAAACCAAATGCTTCNGCCTACGTGCATAATTCCGGAAATATCGCCATTTCAAAACGGACACTTCAGTCGTTACGCAAAAACCAAATGCTTCAATTTTGTTGTTTCACCGCGAATACCACTTGAACACATTCCTGATGAAAAAAAAAATGGGCGTGGTTAAACCAGATTTGGTAGTACTAAGGTAAAGGGCTTATTATTGCATAAACTTTCTTTAGAATGTTCCTTTCATCTCGTTTTAATAATAAAATTTTCCTTTAGGCAGAAAACTTCCCGTACCTTTACAGCCCACGATATTAAGTTACGGGGTTTCTCAAGAAGTTAACAAGAAAAATAAGTTTCCTTAATACGTACCATACAGATGTGTGGAAATGTGTATGACAGAGTGCATACAAGATTTATAAAGAAATATACGGAGTGGAAGTACTGAAGTATACTACAAAACATTATAATATTCGTTTATTAACTTTCCACATTTCGCAACTTGAAACCTATCACATGATTAAAATTAACTTCAATTTCCTCAACAATACCACAAACTAATTACACCACAAGTTCAACAGACGTATAATGTTACGCAATGGTGCCCATTAAACACGTAGATCTCATGAATACATTGTTTACTAACAAACAATCAAATGAAAAACATTAAACGATTTTTTTATTCGCTCTCTAAAGTACATTTTTTGAGTAATAATTTCAAGTGTTTCTTAAAGACATGTCTCACTCTCTATGCTAGATTTTTTCTAATTTCATTTGAGAAGGAAAATTCTAAAGCTGCCTTATGCTTTTGTATTACTCGCGTATACACAGATAAAATAAGAGGTAGAATATAGCAAAACATATAAATTCACATATGTACAGTTAAACAACAAATATAACTGCAATAAAAATCATATGTTTTTGTTTATTTAAAACTACTGAACAACTGATAGTAAAAATATGTTAGCGATTGGTAAACGACTTGAAAACCGCGTGACTGTAAATATTTACCCTCAATAATTATCCGAGCACAAAGTTTGGGTCATAAAAAAGATAATTACATGAAGTTTATACATCACTTCAATACTCTTCGATGTCCCGAGCTTTAAAGTAAATTTCTGTTACTGAAAAAAAAAATGGTGCAATAAATTCTACAAACCAAATCAATTCGAATGATAGGGCTTGGATGTTCACACGAAATGACAAAAAAGAACACCTAAATTAAAATTTATATCTTACGTAAGTGAACGGGACTTTCTTGAGTAAAATATTATCATAACTTAAACCAATTTAAAATGTACAAATGAGCGAAATGGTGCAAATGAACACACCTCAAGCCGCGGAGGACCGGCAACTTACTTAAGGGTGAGTATGTGGCAAATGTTTTCATTATCACTGTGGATTTGCCGCCATTTTTTGCGATTGGCTGACTACGAGATGGAACTAAACTATTAGTGTAGGCCCTGTGTGCAACGAACTTCAGCAAATAATAGCTTAACCAATCCGCAAGGTACCTTCAAGTGAGACAGTTTTGGGAGGGCCATATCTTCGAACAAACATGATTAAACACTATTTGATACGAAATCAAAAAGTGTAAACCATAACAATGAGGTGGACCAGTTCCAGTTCTATACGCCAGCACTTGAGAAGTGTCATAACATAAATGAGGTTGATGAAGTTGAAATACGAAGTCAAATAAAATGGAACTTGTGGAAATACGCAAAGCCCAACTAAATCCCAGTCACAAGAAAAATCCGGTTCTGATGATTCCCCTCATCGTCCAATAGTCGGGGATCAAACAGAGCATGGATACTAATAACGTGCGGTCAAAGACCAGAATTTTACATTTAATTTCGGCAAAGTTAATATTTTTAAAATGCACCATTTTCCACTCTGCATGTCCTCCCCTCTTTCTGTTTACATCATATACATACATGCAAATAGCACTGTTGAGAAGGGTAATTAAACACAATCAGAAGTGTGTGTGTGTGTGTGTACGTATGTATGTGCATGTATGTATACAAATACGCACACGTAAATGTATACACAAACTTNTAAAGTACATTTTTTGAGTAATAATTTCAAGTGTTTCTTAAAGACATGTCTCACTCTCTATGCTAGATTTTTTCTAATTTCATTTGAGAAGGAAAATTCTAAAGCTGCCTTATGCTTTTGTATTACTCGCGTATACACAGATAAAATAAGAGTTAGAATATAGCAAAACATATAAGTTCACATATGTACAGTTAAACAACAAATATAACTGCAATAAAAATCATATGTTTTTGTTTATTTAAAACTACTGAANTTCACATATGTACAGTTAAACAACAAATATAACTGCAATAAAAATCATATGTTTTTGTTTATTTAAAACTACTGAACAACTGATAGTAAAAATATGTTAGCGATTGGTAAACGACTTGAAAACCGCGTGACTGTAAATATTTACCCTCAATAATTATCCGAGCACAAAGTTTGGGTCATAAAAAAGATAATTACATGAAGTTTATACATCACTTCAATACTCTTCGATGTCCCGAGCTTTAAAGTAAATTTCTGTTACTGAAAAAAAAAATGGTGCAATAAATTCTACAAACCAAATCAATTCGAATGATAGGGCTTGGATGTTCACACGAAATGACAAAAAAGAACACCTAAATTAAAATTTATATCTTACGTAAGTGAACGGGACTTTCTTGAGTAAAATATTATCATAACTTAAACCAATTTAAAATGTACAAATGAGCGAAATGGTGCAAATGAACACACCTCAAGCCGCGGAGGACCGGCAACTTACTTAAGGGTGAGTATGTGGCAAATGTTTTCATTATCACTGTGGATTTGCCGCCATTTTTTGCGATTGGCTGACTACGAGATGGAACTAAACTATTAGTGTAGGCCCTGTGTGCAACGAACTTCAGCAAATAATAGCTTAACCAATCCGNCTACGAGATGGAACTAAACTATTAGTGTAGGCCCTGTGTGCAACGAACTTCAGCAAATAATAGCTTAACCAATCCTCAAGGTTCCTTCAAGTGAGACAGTTTTGGGAGGGCCATATCTTCGAACAAACATGATTAAACACTATTTGATACGAAATCAAAAAGTGTAAACCATAACAATGAGGTGCCAGTTCTATACGCCAGCACTTGAGAAGTGTCATAACATAAATGAGGTTGATGAAGTTGAAATACGAAGTCAAATAAAATGGAACTTGTGGAAATACGCAAAGCCCAACTAAATCCCAGTCACAAGAAAAATCCGGTTCTGATGATTCCCCTCATCGTCCAATAGTCGGGGATCAAACAGAGCATGGATACTAATAACGTGCGGTCAAAGACCAGAATTTTACATTTAATTTCTGCAAAGTTAATATTTTTAAAATGCACCATTTTCCACTCTGCATGTCCTCCCCTCTTTCTGTTTACATCATATACATACATGCAAATAGCACTGTTGAGAAGGGTAATTAAACACAATCAGAAGTGTGTGTGTGTGTGTGTGTACGTATGTATGTGCATGTATGTATACAAATACGCACACGTAAATGTATACACAAACTTNGTGTGTGTGTGTGTGTGTACGTATGTATGTGCATGTATGTATACAAATACGCACACGTAAATGTATACACAAACTTCTGATGTGTTTTATAAACCATTCCAAATACTCATATCTGCATGTATGTTTAACATGCATACACATGCGTTTAGGATTGACTTGATTTTTAAATCCCAACATACAGCTTCCCAAACCGAACTTAAACATTTCGCAGCTTGAAAAAAAATCCAGTGTCTCTAGGGCTGGCCGTAAATCCTTCACGAAATGACCTAATATTGTTCGCGTTAAACTGAGCACTTTTGAAAGCCCTGCTAAGATCTACTTCTATGTACATTGTGTACTCTTCCCCTATATATGAAATTAACATTGTCATGGGCATGTTTATTTTTTTATGCGTCGGCCAAGTGTATGTGCACAATTATTACGAAAGTAAAAATTTTCCAAATTTGCCTATTCTTATACTTACTTACATACATTTAAAATACAGAGAACAAAATGAACAGTTTCAGCATTCACAAACATTTACCTAACAGTTTTAATTCAACGTTAAGATATGTAACTACTTTACCTGCGTCGTCACCAACTTTACTAAACTCATGCAACTCAGTGTAATCCTTGGAATATATGCATGTATAGGCTGTTCACGGTAAAGTGAGCACTTTTGAGGCCCAGGTTACTTTTTCCTTTCAGCCATTTTTTATCCTTCAACCATCTTTTTAAATAAATATTGCCACGTAAGTAATAAACCGAGTGTGTATATTCCACCGCACTCGGAAGTTAACGCCTAAGGGTAAAATAAAATATATTTATAGACTATTATTCCAAATGAGAGGGCTTTCAACAAAAGTTCTCATTTTACCGTGAATAGCGTATAGGGGCAGTGGTATTTTTTCAAAAGTCCTCAATTAATCGTGAACAGCCTACAAAACAGTAAGGTAAACGTGCCGTGACGCAGACTTGCAAAAGTTTGACCCC
>NQII01000014.1:633786-662114 GCA_002778355.1 Clitarchus hookeri
GGGGGGGGGGGTGTGTGTGTGGAGAGAGAATCAGCGCAAAACCCTGCGTTATGCGAGCCTCAAGAGGGCACGTGCAAAGCCGTTCACAACACGACATCGCAGCGATGACGCTAACACAATGTGTTCGACTCGCACGCTGTCTGCCGAAGCCGAGAGAGCTTCACCGCCTCACCCTCTGAACTACCATCCCATCGCACCATCAAACACCGGGCCCAATCGGGCGGACATCGAGTCAATATTTGTAAATGACTAAACCGTCGCACGCACGCAACGTCCGAGCCCATAAATAACGCATGACACAGACACCAATCGTTTTTTAAAACAAAAAAAATAGCACTCAATATGGTGTCCCGGCGCGCACTCCAGGCTCGTCACACACAAAAACAAATATTCATTTATAAGCTTGCTTATACAAACAGCAGATCGTAAAGAGACTCGTTGAACGAATAATTAGCACGGATACAAATCGAGGGCGAACTGTTCTTTTAATTACCGTTACTGAAGTTTTACAAGAGTGTATAACGCCTGCATAACTTAATATACTCACTTAACAAAAACAATAATAATAATATTTTTAATGTTATCAATGGAAATATTATTTACGATCTTACAGCCAGTCACAGGTGTTTTGAAATTAGAACTTTACCCGAAAAATGAGCCGAGCCGAGCCGAGCCTAGCCGAAACCCGTCTAACATGACCGAAGCATGAACGTATAATCCTGATAGTCCTGAGGATATGTCCCCTTATTTGATAGAATTGTACATTTTCTACTTAAAAGCATGAAACTTGGTAGAAGTAGTATTGATATCAGAACAAATATTTTGAGCATTGTATAAATTCCCAAAATGCACCACAAGCCGCCATATTGGAAAATTGCCGACGAAATGTATTATTTACTTATAACTCGTGAATAGATCAACCGATTTGGTTACTTTTTTCAACATGCAACTATTTACTATATAGAAAAAATATATTATTAAAATNTGAATAGATCAACCGATTTGGTTACTTTTTTCAACATGCAACTATTTACTATATAGAAAAAATATATTATTAAAATTTTTATGCATACATTTTTATTTTTATTAAAAACAAAATTAAAATCATAGGGTTAATTAAAAAAATTTTATCTCCCTTGCACTATGTACGCATTTCAATTTCACGAACCGTTTTCTAATGAAAAGTAAGAGTAACTGTATGTAGAACAATGTATTTTGGTTCTTTAAATATTAAATTAAAATACATACAAACAATTACTCAAAATAAAGAAAAAATAAATTTCAAATTTGAATACAGAGTTTTTTACTACACCTCCAGAATTTCGTAAGTTCTGCTGTTCTACTGTTGTGTCAATAAACTATGTAGGCTACTTAAATATATCACGCTCATAGGCATCACATACACAAAGAGTACTGCAGGGTAAATAAGCCTTTGCATATTTGCACGTCGAAGTACATTCTCTTTTACACTTGCACTTGACCAGTTCAAAATATGTGGGGTGGAATAATAAGAATTGCTTAAAAACTATTCACGCGCATCCCACTTTCTTCGTTTTATTAATACAATATAGTAACAACACAGAAACAATTAAATGGGTTTGCGGGAGAGCAACATGGCGTGTAATGGACGTATACTAACGATTACCGGCCCAACATAAATTAATAGTAATCAANAATTAAAATACATACAAACAATTACTCAAAATAAAGAAAAAATAAATTTCAAATTTGAATACAGAGTTTTTTACTTCACCTCCAGAATTTCGTAAGTTCTGCTGTTCTACTGTTGTGTCAATAAACTATGTAGGCTACTTAAATATACCACGNCACCTCCAGAATTTCGTAAGTTCTGCTGTTCTACTGTTGTGTCAATAAACTATGTAGGCTACTTAAATATACCACGCTCATAGGCAAAACATACACAAAGAGTACTGCAGGGTAAATCAGCCTTTGCATATTTGCACGTCGAAGTACATTCTCTTTTACACTTGCACTTGACCAGTTCGAAATATGTGGGGTGGAATAATAAGAATTGCTTAAAAACTATTCACGCGCATTCCACTTTCTTCGTTTTATTAATACAATATAGTAACAACACAGAAACAATTAAATGGATTTGCGGGAGAGCAACATGGCGTGTAATGGACGTATACTAACGATTACCGGCCCAACATAAATTAATAGTAATCAANTTTGCGGGAGAGCAACATGGCGTGTAATGGACGTATACTAACGATTACCGGCCCAACATAAATTAATAGTAATCAAAATCACTGTACACGAAATATATGCTACTTTAAAAATTATGCAGAGCTCACGTAAAAATAAAAGTATTGGTATATGTTCGTAAATTTGTTATTTTACACACGAAAGCTATCTTTTGTAGCTGATAATGCTTCGGGAAAGAGCTGACAGATGGTGTGCATGGCATGGCAGGGGTAGTTGTGAGCTGAGAGCATTACTGAACAGATAGCTGCACATGCGCCTGCCTCTTGATCCCGTATTGTTCAAAGTTGACTTTTCTTCTATTACTGGCTCGAAACGACACGAATTTGAAATATATTTCGTCAAATTATTAGAAAAAANGTTGACTTTTCTTCTATTACTGGCTCGAAACGACACGAATTTGAAATATATTTCGTCAAATTATTAGAAAAAATAGTTCAACAATACCATGCAATATTTCTGTATACTTTTAGAACTAATGTCAAGCACATATGGAAAGCATGGATGGAGAGTGGGGGTACAACGTGAAAATAACTCTCAAGGTTTTGAAGTTGCGTTTCATTTGTATACAGATATTTTTATTCTGTATTTCATTTTGAACACCTATACATTACTACTTTATCACGAAGTTTAGTTCGTAACTCTAACAATCACTGTTTTGTGACCATGTAAAATAAAATGTATTAATTAATTTAGGAACTCTTTCTTATNTTCGTAACTCTAACAATCACTGTTTTGTGACCATGTAAAATAAAATGTATTAATTAATTTAGGAACTCTTTCTTAGAGCGTATTTTCTGCTTGTCTGATGTGTGTCGGCAGTGCACTCAGAATAGCCAACATAATATTAACTTTTGTTCGTTTGTGCATCAACTGATACAGGATTTTGTNGTCGGCAGTGCACTCAGAATAGCCAACATAATATTAACTTTTGTTCGTTTGTGCATCAACTGATACAGGATTTTGTAATGGTACTTTGTTTGTTTCGTATACGTCGAGTTATATGAGACGGACAATACCGTTCTAACCCATGTAAATATTTCCAGTTGTGTGATCAGTACAAAGTTCCAGAACTGAAAATGAGGCTACTTTTCCTCTTGTACCTGCCACCAGCTTTCTTCAGACAGGTTTTCAGATTGACTTCCAGTTTCAGTACAGTAATCCTTATAAGATTCTTGCGTAAGCATATACGGTGAACACTAGGTTATGTGATGTGCTTCTAAGGTCTTCTTTACATGAGAAGCTTTCAAAAAATATTCTGCAGTCCCTGAAGAAGCAATTTGTGCTTGCTCAAAAGCTACAGTCCAACCACTGTTACATAACAAGTTTCCTAAGCTCTTTAATAGTGCCAGTTTTATATGGAAACCTCCAAGGATAACTACAAATTTATCCTCGCCATATGTTTCAAGCCACGTCCACTGTATTTCTTTCACAAGCTTGTAAAGTGGTTGGTCGCATGTAATCACAGGTATTTGTTCTGGATACAAAACAAATATTGCATATATAATAACATCTGTGGAGTGATGCAACATAGCAACTGATTTGGAATCATCATAAAATAAGGGAAGAAGTGAAGTTATGATGTATGGTATGGGTGGTTTCTTTTTACTCCGAACTGAAAAGTCGCCCAACTTGGAGGAATTTATGTTTCAACACAACTACCTTCACTTTAAAGCATCTCAGAAACATGCCTGCGCCAATTATTTTCATTGACAATGCTTCCATTTGCCAAATTTGCAGAAGCATATTCAAGACCATGGACTTTTGGAGANGCCAATTATTTTCATTGACAATGCTTCCATTTGCCAAATTTGCAGAAGCATATTCAAGACCATGGACTTTTGGAGAAGACCTTTTTAACTTGTTAGCAGCAACAGGAGATACTAGTAGGTAGTTTCATTGCCTTCTTGGAAGAATATTTACAGAGTTAAATTATTTGATTTGTACCACAATTTTCTGTATCAGGATGCCGAAAAAGAGAAATTCCTGTTTCATGAAAAGATCCAACAGCACTTGTCGTATTTGGATTGTGGTAGATTTTTTCAACAGCAGAGGTTGTAAAGATGCCAAGTTTTAGGTTTGGAGGGGGTAGACACCAATGTTATGAAAATGAGCAATAACTGAGTTTCCTAATTCTACGGATAAGCTTAAAACGTGGTCGTATGATAGTGACATGCCCAAAGTAAATAACAGGTTTATAAGATCTTTAGTTCTTGCTATCGAGTGGATAAAGAAGCCTAGAAACAATGGGATTGGTGTCTCTCGGAAGTGAGTGTCTAATATGTTTAGTTGACCGTCGCTGCTCCTTAGGGGTATTAAAAACGAACAACTGTCCTACTGTAGGACAAGGTTGCAGAGCATCAATTTCCTCATTTTTTATGCTTGAGCCATACATTACCATTGATACGAAAGTAACCATTGTTGAAGAGACAGAATTTGCCTGACAATATTATTTGAATGATTTCGTGAAAGACGGTTGCTTGTGCTGTAAAACCTCCCCGCGGATTATAGCTGCTGCTTGTGCCAAGATCACTACTTCAGATTCATCATCAAGGCTGCAAGTTTACCTAACAGAGCGTCCAACTTCTTTATTTATAACTATTAACACATCCCTGCCTTCTGTATATGCCCCAAGTACAGGAAAATTGGCTAGAATTCTATTTTTTAGCCTTGTAGAATGAACACAAGAAGAATTTTCCCATAGTTTCTCAATTTTTCTTCATTACAGCTGTTAAAGCTTCCTTAGTTTACATACCGGTGTATTTTCTTCACATTCTAGAGAGGATTTGATGAATCCTATTAGTTCTACAAATGCACTCTTGAATATCAACCGTTGAGAATCATCCTTTCCCTTTTCATCTATCTGTTGTTGTTTGTTGTTCTTGTGATAGACAAGTGCGAGGCATCCTGCATGGTACACTGCATCTCTAGCAAGCATTTCCCCTTCACTTAACTTGGAAATCAGCTTTTCATATTTAAGATTTATAGCGCACTGCCTCACACAGATGTCCACTTTAAAAGTTGATGCACAGGATAATGACCTTTTTCTGCATTTCCGGGTCTTCATTCTCACGGAAGAAACATTTCTGCTCTAACTTGTCTCGATTGGGATTCTCTCTTCTCTTCTTACACCTACTACCAGATGGTTCATTACATTCACTTTGACGCATGCCACATTGTTAGTATTTAGTAGAGCCACTGAAATCCCCTTCCCGCCACCCCTCCCCCTCTCACAAGGCCCTCAGTACACATGCCGCCCATTAACACGTGCCAAGGTTGTGCCGCTGGTCCCCTCCCCCACCCCAAGCAAACCTGTGTGAGAACTTGGACACTCGCTGAAGAAATGCCGAGGTAAACTGAGTTTCACCGATACAGCGCTAATTATAAACAGGAAAAGGGCTGGCAGAGCTTGGAAGTTGTGCCACAGGCCTCCACCCCTCCCCAGCAGCACGCGTCAAAATATTAATACATGCCCAGATAATGCTGAGGTAAGCTAGAGCGCCCCTCTCTCCCCTCCCCACACCAACTAGCGCGGCACGTGTGAGGATCTGGGGGGTGGTCACCGAGGGGGGTTAAGATTCATGAAACATGGACGAAGTTAGTCAGTTGTTCAGTGGCCTCGCCGCAAGGCTGAGGTCAGACAGTTGTTGAATCCCTGTGCCGAAAGGTGGCAGTCGGGTCAGTGATGTAGGAGTCAGTCGAGTCAGTCAGTCCGCCGAGGCCAGGGTTCCAGACCCCGGCAGAGTCAATGATGTAGAGTCAGTAGTAACCCGCGCCAAGAGGCAACAGACAGGAGCACCATGCCGAGACGCGAGATTAGTCAGTCGTGTGACGGGAATAGAACAGTCGTATCACCAAGTCGGGACGCGAAGTGCGATACCGAACAGGAATCAGTCAGTCAGTCAGTCAGTGAGTCAATCGTGACGTCACCGGGGAGAGAACCCCGGAACAGACCGTCGTGGAGAATCGTCATCGAGACCGGAGGAGGAAGCCAGCGGAGTTCACCACGCCAACTAGAAAGGGCCTGTGAAAGGCCGTCCAACTTACAAGACCTCAACCTACTGCCGGAACACCCAGAACTGCCAATACAGCTAAGTACCAGTATCGTCGCCCAAGGACATGCCCCGACGCCTAGCGTTCCCCTCGGCATCGGAAACGTTAGCACGAGTACTTTAATTAGCCCTTAAGGCCCCCAACTCGCAAGATACCACATCTCGGTGTTGTATATGTGTATAATATTCAAGACAATATAACCCAGTCAATTGAAACACCGAGTGACTACATTATTGTCCTACCCCTCAACACCCAAGGCACCACTAGTCTGTGCCTGGTAAAAATAACTCGGACCTTATAACCCTCCCTGTATCTCATATCACTGGGAGGCGAATAGCATCAACTTTCAGTCACTCTTTCAGTTATCGTTTCTGAAGGCTCCACTCCTTTACTATTCTTCCTCCAACGTTCTGTAGCGCGATTCACTTCCTTTTGATTTTCTGTGGAACTGGAGAAGCGTTGCTTTTATTCCATTTCCATCATTCTTCCCTACCTAAACATTCAATTTGTTCGGGTAAACTATTTATAGCTTCAAGGGCCAAAATATTATTTTCTATCGTTTCATATCCTGCAGCAGCATGTCTACTCTCATAATCAGCAGGGCACGTCAATTTCTCAACTTATATCTTTTGGCAAAATATGCACTTTGTCAAATCTGTCGCTGACCTTCCTTGTGGGTTGGCACTGCTGTCACCTTTAACTAACTTGAAACTACTCTTCATATTGCAACAGTTTGCAAGTTTTCTTTTATCAATTTAACCGCATAAGGTAAACGTGCTAATGCTTATTTGGCTCTTGAATATGTCCTGGAGCCTGGTTAAACCTGTACCAAAATGTAACCAATTTGATTAGCTAAAGAATTTTGGCATAATACAGAAGACCATTATTTTACATATTTTATATGCAAACATAACATGCAAAAGTTACTCACTACTTGTTTTGGGCAATCGCTGTGGTCTGAAATAAGTACGTATTTACAAAAATCATAGTCTTTTGACAAATTTTTAATTTTTCCAAGTAATTGATTCTAGCGAGCCGGTCAATACAATACACCAAAATTTTCCCTTTGATTTACGATACAATACTTTCCCTAATACTACACATAAAACACATTTAAATGTATGTAAAAAAACAAGTGAATTATATTTTTTTTTGTAAATAAAATTGGCGAAAAAGATTACGAGTTAGAAACAAAAAACACATCAGCTGCCATTTTCCAATATGGCGGCTCAAATTGAATTATGGGAATGCCTACAATACTCAAAATATTTGTGCTGATATCAATACTACTTCTGCCAAGTTTCATGCTTTTAAGTAGAAAATGCACTATCTTAGACATATCCTCCGGACTACGAGACTATCAATGGATTAGTCCTCTAAATCTGTATCCTGTGTGCTGAAAGATATGAATCAGAAATGGCCCGTCTATGAATCACAGGAAATAAAGTAACAATATCGTTTTTTTAAAATAAAATAATGCACATTTTTATTGTAAAAGTAATTTCCATATATTCTTGTATGCGATCCGAAACTGCTACATATTTCTGGTGTTCCCAGTATGTGAAAATATATCCGGTATACTGACAGATTTCATACAGCAGACATTCTGAATCATATATATATATATATATATAACTAAAATATATTATGACGTTCAAGCTGCCCATGCGGTTACAAAAAACCTCCTAGCGTGCTAAGAGTGGTTCTGCGAGGATCTAGGTTTCAACTCATTTTCTTGTTCTGCCGGAGTCTCGTAAAACCTGATCCTTGAACAATATACTTATACTGACAACCCGCAGCACAGTGAACACAAAATCTCCAACTCGGCACACTTACAGCGAGGTTGATGGGCTGACTATCTCGCAGGAGCACACAATACACATTTCCGCGGAATGCAGCTTTGCCGCCTGGTGTCGCAAAAGCATATACCGAGCAGGAATGACCTCTTCACTCCCTCTATTACATCCCTGTGATTACGATCTGCGATTGAAAGTACAAGAATTCTGGGTAGCCTCTTTTATTAAGGCGCCACGCTTACGTGATGCGGAAGCCAGACCGGCAACGCATTATCCTCATAAGAAAAACTTGTAACTCCTGTTTTGGTTGTTTGTAGGTTTTTACGCCATTATAAACAAAAAAAAATATTAACTGATCGACTACAAAAAGTTTGTATATCCAGTAATTTTTGAAAATAATCTACAAACAAAAAACGGAAACATAGTAAATCTACTAAGAGGTTTTAAACAGCGAAAAACTCCTACACTCCCTTCTTATTTTTAATGCAAATTTTTCTTTAAATCTGGGTTAAAAGGCATACATATTTCAAACAGCAAAAAATTTGTCTTCCAAATCAAATTAATTATGTTTTTTCTCTCCTGTAAAATACCAGTTTTCTAGTTAAGTTTTCTCGTGAGGGTAACCAATGGCTCCTTACCCAAGCATACCACGAATCAAATGTTGAGTACAAATACGATATATTACCTCTACAACATTACAAAATCATACAATGGTATACGTTACACTATCATACAATGACATACATTCGAGTATACATTACAATACCATACAAGTCATATTACAATATCATGCAGTGCCCTAAACTATCTTACACACACATACACATGCACACAAACATTCATAGCCGCAAGCTCTATACTAGCAAACTAGCACCAGCAATTTAATTTTTATCACATAAAATAACCAAAAATAATTTTCTAACTTTTTAAAATAAAGTACTAAACAGTTTACAATTGTCATTGGCGCAATAAGTTACAATGTTCAAACATTTACACTGATAAACTGTTTTATCAAACAAATAAACAGTCACTTACCTACTACACCATGTCTTTCACTCAGTATATAGCAAATTTGACTTGCATTCCCGATAGGAGGTCGTGGGTTCGACCTCTACCGGCAGTAATGGGAGTGATTTTGCTCACGTTGTTTCCCCTTTTCCACACCACGCAAGTGTGCCTGTAGCTTTCCAACACGTGCCTTCCCGAATCCCCAGCCATTAAATAAATCTCCGAGAATAAATGGAATAAAATTCGTGTACTGATTCTCTTTTCGTTCTAATATCCTCGCCTTCGTCTAGTCGTTAGAGCTGTTGAAAGTCTGCATGGTCCAATTAGACCATTATGCCTACTCAATGAGCGAATTTAAATATGTGGCGCCTCGTATATTTAGAACAATATTTCAGTAGCATTCATTTTTATACGTATGGATGAGCAGAAATGAAACTATGCTACTACTTATAATAATAAATAACACAGTACGTGCATACTGATCACAACCAATGTTGTTAAGGCTAGGAGTACTTTACGGTGGGCTTGCTTTTTGTGGAATAAAACAGTATTTAATTGCCGCGGTATAGAATGGGAATCTGCGATTGCTGAACATGTTATTGAACTCGGTTTTAACTCTTAACTAACGAGAGTGGATGGCTGTAACGTACATTGATACTGCAAGTGCTAAGAAGATTCAAACTAAAAAATTACTTCAATGTTAATTTACAAAATAATGGAATGCTGAAGAACTAAACATTTTTTCTAAACCGCCCTTAAAACACTTGTCGCCCTAGGCAACTGCCAAGTTTCCTTACAACCTAAATACGCCCCTGCACAATCACACTGTCGTACCGCACGTCCGAGCCCGCAATTTGCGTACTGTAAATTTGAATGGAAACGGCTTAAAATTAACTAACTCTCAGTGATAGTCACTGGAAACTGCTGCCCCGAAGTAACTGAAACACTGTCGGTGAATTCAACAACTGAATTAACAATGATTTACACTCATAATCTAAGAAACACACCTACTATGTAGCTCGGCAGTCACCCATTGACTAGAAATACGATCACCATATTTTCCAAAACTGGTTCACGAATTGCTAGAAGTACTGTCAAGTTTTCAAACATTCTAAGTTTTTTTTTTATGCACAAATGAATTGTATCTTATTCGCACTAAATTCGGCCAGAGGAAATGAACTAAATTTCGAAAACACGTCATATGTAAATAGCGTGCTAATTATGAGACAACGGAAAGCAGTTTTTACAGACCTATTTTTAAGAGAGAAAAAAAAAGTAATTCTGTGTTGAGACACTGAAATCGGTTCGTACGCCGAAGGCATGCACTCTCTACTTCCCATTCCCTCTACACAACCACCAAGTTACTACATTTTCAATGACTAGAACTTCATCTATTCAACTGAGTCAGCGTCAGAGTTCAGAACGCCAAGGATTTGACATCACTTCCTTCGTCAAACACTTGGATGGACGACCGATCGGAGCATCCCAGGGGCTCCATAAGTATAACTCCGCAAGTCTCCATTTTCAACTAGGAATGAGCGTTTTATGTTTCTGGGCTCAAAATCTCACCACCAAGTGCACAATGGGGTGAGGTGGGAGAGGCGAACTGATGACATATCACAACCATGTCAACCTCCATAAGCTGTAGTCCCCAAAAAAAAAAAAAAAAAAAAAAANTGGATAACGTAAAAAAAAAAAAAAAAAAAAAAACACCTGAGAGTGTGGTGTTCACACTCCAGGAAAGGAGACCCAGTTTGTTCACTGTGGACAGGTGTCTGATGTAAGCCTGTTTGCCTCAGCTAACTCGTTCGTAAGTGGTTCGTCGGAGCGAAATTAATGTTTACCGGCCGCAGTTCGCAGTAAATTCTACGCTCTTCAAGAAAATACACGTTCGCTGCCCACTGTATTCGTTGTAAAGACATTTGTGCTTATTATCACTTGACTCAGATTTGACCGTCGTGAACGTACTTCTGAGCTTTTTCGAGAAGTCCTTAACCACAAATGCTTCTCAAAACAGAAAACATANAAAATAATCTACAAACAAAAAACGGAAACATAGTAAATCTACTAAGAGGTTTTAAACAGCGAAAAACTCCTACACTCCCTTCATATTTTTAATGCAAATTTTTCTTCAAATCTGGGTTAAAAGGCATACATATTTCAAACAGCAAAAAATTTGTCTTCCAAATCAAATTAATTATGTTTTTTCTCTCCTGTAAAATACCAGTTTTCTTAGTTACGTTTTCTCATGAGGGTAACCAATGGCTGCTGATCCAAGCATACTACGAATCAAATGTTGAGTACAAATACGATATATTACCTCTACAACATTACAAAATCATACAATGGTATATGTTACACTATCATACAATGACATACATTCGAGTATACATTACAATACCATACAAGTCATATTACAATATCATACAGTGCCCTAAACTATCTTACACACACATACACATGCACACAAACATTCATAGCCGCAAGCTCTATACACTAGCAAACTAGCACCGGCAATTTGATTTTTATCACATAAAATAACCAAACATAAGTTTCTAACTTTTTAAAATAAAGTACTAAACAGTTTCCAATTGTCATTGGCGCAATAAAAAAATAAGTTACCATGTTCAAACATTTACATTGATAAACTCTTTTATCAAATAAATAAACAGTCACTTACCTACCACACCATGTCTTTCACTCAGTATATAGCAAATTTGACTTGCATTCCCGATAGGAGGTCGTGGGTTCGACCCCTACCGGCAGTAATGGGAGTGATTTTGCTCACGTTTTCCCTTTTCCACACCAGGCAAGTGTGCCTGTAGCTATCCAACACGTGCCTTACCGAATCCCCAGCCATTAAATAAATCTCCGAGAATAAATGGAATAAAATTCGTGTACTGATTCTCTATTCGCTCTAATATAGCTCTAGTCGTTAGAGCGGTTGAAAGTTTTCATGGTCCAATTATACAATTATGCCTACTCAATGAGCGAATTTAAATATGTGGCGCCTCCTATATTTAGAACAATATTTCAGTAGCATTCATTTTTATACGTATGGATGAGCATAAATGAAACTATGCTACTACTTGTAATAATAAATAACACAGTACGTGCATACTGATCACAACCAATGTTGTTAAGGCTAGGAGTACTTTACGGTGGGCTTGCTTTTTGTGGAATAAAACAGTATTTAATTACCGCGGTATAGAATGGGAATCTGCGATTGTTGAACATGTTATTGAACTCGGTTTTATCTCTTAACTAACGAGAGTGGATGGCTGTAACGTATATTGATATACTGCAAGTGCTAAGAAGATTCAAACTAAAAAATTACTTAAATGTTAATTTACAAAATAATGGAATGCTGAAGAATTAAACATTTTTTCTAACCCGCCCTTAAAACACTTGTCGCCCTAGGCAACTGCCAAGTTTCCTTACAACCTAAATACGCCCCTGCACAATCACACTGTCGTACCGCACGTCCGAGCCCGCAGCTGGCGTACTGTAAATTTGAATGGAAAAGGCTTAAAATTAACAAACTCTCAGTGATAGTCACTGGAAACTGCTGCCCCGAAATAGCTGAAAGACTGTCGGTTGATTCAACAACTGAATTAACAATGATTTACGCTCATAATCTAAGAAATACACCTACTATGTAGCGCGGCAGTCACCCACGGACTAGAAATACGATCGCCATATTTTCCAAAACTGGTTCGCGAATTGCTAGAAGTACTGTCAAGTTTTCAAACATTCTAAGTTTTTTTTAATGCACAAATGAATTGTATTTTATTTGCACTAAATTCGGCCAGAGGAAATGAACTAAATTTCGAAAACACGTCATATGTAAATAGTGTGCTAATTATGAGACAATGGAAAGCAGTTTTTACAGACCTATTTTTAAGAGAGAAAAAAAAAAAGTAATTCTGTGTTGAGACACTGAAATCAGTTCGTACGCCGAGGGCATGCACTCTCTACTTCCCATTCCCTCTACACAACCGCCAAGTTACTGAATTTTCAGGGACTAGAACTTCATTTATTCAACTGAGTCAGCGTCAGAGTTCAGAAAGCCAAGGATTTGACATCCCTTCCTTCGTCAGACACTTGGATGAACGACCGATCGGAGCATCCCAGGGGCTCCATAAGTATTACTCCGTAAGTCTCCATTTTCAACTAGGAATTAGCGTTTTATGTTTCTGGGCTCAAAATCTCACCACCAGACGCACAATGGGGTGAGGTGGGGGAGGCGAACTGATGACATATCACAACCATGTAAACCTCCATAAGCTGCAGTCCCAAAAAAAAAAAAAACACCTGAGAGTGTGGTGTTCACACTCCAGCAAAGGCGACCCAATTTGTTCACTGTGGACAGGTGTCTGATGTAAGCCTGTTTGCCTCAGCTAACTCGTTCGTTAAGTGGTTCGTTGGAGCGAAACTAATGTCTACCGGCCGCAGTTCGCTGTAAATTCTACGCTCTTCAAGAAAATACACGTTCGCTGCCCACTGTATCGTTGCAAAGACATTTGTGCGTATTATCACTCGACTCAGATTTGACCGTCATGAACGTACTTCTGAGCTTTTTCGAGAAGTCCTTAACCACAAATGCTTCTCAAAACAGAAAACATCTCTCGCAACGCGAAACATTGGCGGCGAGTAGCTCTGCCCCGATTTGTGGTGGTGCGAAGCTTCCAGCCAATCACAGCACAGAGTTTCCTACACCTCGAGGGAGTTACGTGAGTACGTATGTATCGAGAACTCATTCAATGAATCAAAATTACACTTGAAAACGCTTTTAACTTACATACCTCTATAGAAGTTACATACTTCTAGATTAATCACTAGTGTAAATTATATGAACAACTAATACGGAAACTCTCTCCCAAACTAAGGCATGTTGCAAGAGAAACAAGACCTGGAGACGACAGACCTCTTCACTGGTTGTGTGTGCTGCTGAAGGCCAGAAGCAGATGACTGCCCTCGGCCTGGATAAATACTGCTTCTTAATTAACAAAATATTATAATTGAATTACTCAAATTAAGTGTAAGTAAAAACATGCAAGCCTTACACTCTTCAGTATATAGAATGTCACAATAAATAAAATAAAATAAAAACATTTTAGGTACGAATACGGTCGAAATTAAGATAAAAGTGACAGTGATCAAGGCATACCTGTTTTAAATTTTACAGTAGTAGTCGCTAGCTGGCATTTGCCTAAGCTGTTTTTTGCATGACGCAAAATAAACCCTCATGCAAGAAGAATGCCAAGCAAATTCCACACGAAATTAGTTCACACACAGTTCGGAAAGAAATACCGTAGACATAGCAAAATTTCTCCTTGATGGCACCGATGAATACTGATAGTCACGATCTCAATATAAATGCTCCTGCTGCACATTAATTTTGAAGGAGATTCCTTCAATTCTCACAAAACTATCTGAACTCCACTCCCATTTGTAAAAAATAAATAAATAAAATTGTGCGTTCATGATTACTTCTTGTTTCGCCAGATTACACTTCACGCAGATAACTTTGTACGATTTCTTCCTGTCTCTTCGGTTGATATACAATTGGTCAAATGAACAGTGGTATAGGGCCTACAATTGGTCAAATGAAAAGCACAGGACAACCATTATCCTTGTTTCGTGCAATTTGCATAGAAAAATAGGACACACTTATCTCCTCATCTCTAACAAGATCTGCCTTGCACAAGAAATTTTAGTACGCAATTTTGTGCAAGATCGGAATCTATTTCGACTTTTGCATGTCTTGCGTCGTGGAAAAGATGCTTCACACTAAATGCACACAATTTACTAGATATCAACACAAATTCTTGGAGTGATCCCAAACAATCATGGGGCCACGGTAGTTGAGCGGTTAGGCTGCGCGCCTCCCAGCAAGGAGAACCAGGTTCAATCCCCGGCCGGGTTACTCCCGGATTTTCACAAGTCCGAATCGTGCCGGATCATGCCGTTGGTCGGCGGGTTTTCTCGGAGATCTACCGTTACCCCCGCCCTTGCATTCCTGCGCTGCTCCATTCTCACCTCATTTCACCCTCATCGACTCTCAAAACCTCGTTGTTAACAGCCGCCCTAAATCTCTCAACTCTGCATAAATATTCATGAAAAATTTTCCAGTTAGTGCCGCGGTTACATTCGTTAGCCACCAAAAACTNACCCTTGCATTCCTGCGCTGCTCCATTCTCACCTCATTTCACCCTCATCGACTCTCAAAACCTCGTTGTAACAGCCGCCCTAAATCTCTCAACTCTGCATAAATATTCATGAAAAATTTTCCAGTTAGTGCCGCGGTTACATTCGTTAGCCACCAAAAACTCGAAACTATGAAACAAATACTTCCTTAAACATTATAAATAATTTAACGTTATGCATGTTCTCACCACATACAGACATCGGCGATATCAACTTCACCCGTACTTGACATGGCGGGGAAAATCTTATCCGCGTGGTTGCTCGGGACGCATGTTTACAAACAATATTTAACAGACCGTAAGGAGTGGAGTGCCAGGGATGGGGTGCCAGTATCGAAAGGGTAAAATGTGTGGTGTTGTAGGAGGATNGGGTACACCGCGGAAGAACAGGAGGGTGGAATAAGGAGCAGCTGAACCAACATCCCCGCGGAGCTTGTTTACTGCGGTAGCAATATCTCCCGCCCAATTTTCCGTGTTCTCCCGGAGAAGAACGCGGGGCGTAGAGGAGAAAAAATCCTTCCTCCCTGCACCCAACATACGCCACCGCTGCTGTTTTCCAAGCCGATGGCCCGATATACAAGCAACCAGCTGTGGATCTAGAGGGGGTTGGGGACGAAGAGAGAGGGTTCAGGGCACGCGTGCATCTGAAGCATCGCCAATATCGGCGGGGGCCAACCGACGTGATCCCGGGGAAGGCAGACCTGTTAAGACCCAGCCTGCCAACTCTCGAAATATAACTATCATCTCCGCGTGCGGGGACCCCACGACCAAGCCGTCTCTTTAGGAATCTCCTACGCCCATAGGGGCAGCGGTGGTGTAGCGGTTAGATTACTCGCCTCCCACACAGGCAAACCGGGCTCAATTACCGGCGGGGTCGCTCCCGGATTTTCACGTGTGGGAATCATGTCGGACGATACCACTGGTCGGCGGATTTTCTCAAGGATCTCACGCGCTCTTTCGTTCCGACGATGCACCATACTCACCTCACTCCCCCCTTAACGGTTCTCAAGACCTCGATGTTAAGAACAGCCCAAATCTCTTCACTCACTCACACACCCAGGGGTCACGGGAGGGAGGCGATAGGATTAACTCTGGGAGGCAGAGGGTTTCTGAGGGGTGCTTCNCTCACACACCCAGGGGTCACGGGAGGGAGGCGATAGGATTAACTCTGGGAGGCAGAGGGTTTCTGAGGGGTGCTTCCGTTTTGTCCTGGCTCCAACCACGCTCGGTGGCTTAGCAAGAAACGACGGTGCCTGTATAGCCGACTGGGTACTAGCCATTACTAGTTCGGGATAGCCAAGTGTGAAAGCTGTCGCTCTAATACAATTTCACACGCGCCATTTTGAGGCTATGTTTCCCCGATTCCCATATTTTTACACGTTATTTGAAAATTTAAGCATGATAATCCGTAGGNTCACACACCCAGGGGTCACGGGAGGGAGGCGATAGGATTAACTCTGGGAGGCAGAGGGTTTCTGAGGGGTGCTTCGGTTTTGTCCTGGCTCCAACCCCGCTCGGTGGCTTAGCAAGAAACGACGGTGCCTGTATAGCCGACTGGGTACTAGCCATTACTAGTTCGGGATAGCCAAGTGTGAAAGCTGTCGCTCTAATACAATTTCACACGCACCATTTTGAGGCTATGTTTCCCCGATTCCCATATTTTTACACGTTATTTGAAAATTTAAGCATGATAATCCGTAGGNCCATTTTGAGGCTATGTTTCCCCGATTCCCATATTTTTACACGTTATTTGAAAATTTAAGCATGATAATCCGTAGGAAATTAGTTAATATATACGTTTTAATTCAATAATAATTCTAACTTTATAGGAGATACAACTGAACCTTTTTTAAACATGATGACAGAGGTAGCGAACATTACGATCCAAATAAACAAATCTGTTGAAGTAATACAAAAAATTAAAATATTAATTCTAAAATGAAAAATTACGCAAACGTGTGATCGACAAACGAGGAAATATGATGTACCACATAGGTAAGTACCAACATTTATTTTTCAAAAAAAAGTTTTCAATAAATATTTTTAATTTTTCAAATTTTTACTTTGGTAAATAACAATTTGCTGTAAAAGAACAGCACAGCTTTATCAAAATTGTCGTAATATATCTACATAACTTCTATCAATATACTGCTAGTTCTTTTTTCTTTGAGTAAACTATTCATATTACCACGTGCGGACTTAACTTTCAATATCTAACACATTCTATTACCGATCTTGCTCAGAATTTGAATTTGCAGTACAACACTTTCCTTCCCTAACCTCTAACATTCACGCATAGCAATCAGCTACGGATTAGAATTGCCTCCCTTGTATCATTAGCTAAGGTCAGATTTACAACTTTACGTGGATTCCCATTTCTCTCTCTCTCTANAGAATTGCCTCCCTTGTATCATTAGCTAAGGTCAGATTTACAACTTTACGTGGATTCCCATTTCTCTCTCTCTCTAAATTACTTTGAGTCTTTTGTATGACCAAAGGTTCCAAAATGAAAAGAGTGCAAGTGATACTGNTCTCTCTCTCTCTAAATTACTTTGAGTCTTTTGTATGACCAAAGGTTCCAAAATGAAAAGAGTGCAAGTGATACTGGGAGGACTAATCTGGTATTGTGAAGAAGCGTAGATGTCAAGCGGAAGGCTCTATGGAGCTTCGAACATCTGAAGCGTAGTAGACTAAATTCTAATAATGCATGTCCCATTCTGGATTCCATATACAGTCCATTCTTGATTAGTTCAAACTTTTCTGAAGACCTGCTAAAGTTCTACTTCCAGGATATTCCTCCGCCTCATGCAAACAAAGCTTGACGGAGTCTAGAAAACTACACCAAAAGGGACAACGCACCGCATTCCTGCGCACTCAGTTTCATAACATTTTGCATGAGAACTATTTCTTACTAGACGTTACCAACACAAGTATTTTTTCTCCGTTTTTATTCGTATTAATTATAAATGCAACACTATAATTTAAAGATAAAAAAATAAAGTAAATTTAACCAAAAATAAGGTACTTTTATCTTAACGCAAGTATAAAATGCTTATGATAACTGGCATATTTAGGAAAGAACCCAGAACGTCATACTATGGGTGATTTTTTCAAATATTTGATTTTAAAAGTGTGAATAAACCGCGAACAGACTATGCCAAGATAGTTCGCCTTGTCTGCAGATATGAAATTGCATGGTTACAGGTCTGTTTAAATGCGATTTCAATAAAGTAGTACTCTTAGAATACTATAATTAAACAAAAAAATGCGCAAGTTTTATGCCCTCTGTTATTTTTAAATAAATAAAGTGACAAGAAAAGTTTGGATACGATTTGGATAAGAAGATTTTATGGAACATCAAGATTACGCTGAATATTTATACAATTATAATTCGTATATATCACATTTCATATATTTTTTAATTCTTTTTCTTACGCTTTATTTATTGATTTTTAAGTTTTGGGACACTACTTTCCTTCCTTTTCATTTTTTTTTTTCGTATTTAGCCAAAATTCTACTTGATGAAAATTAGGTATATGAAAGATCGGCAATAGAATTAGAAGTTCCCGTTAAGTTTAAAAAAATATTTTAATATTTTTGTGAATATTTTACAAACCGAAAAGTCTGTACATGTGGCGGTGGCGGTAGAAGGTGAAGCAGCACTAATAATTCTTATTACTTTTGTCCACATGAGATAATCAGGGACACACTTACGGGTAACTACATGGAAAAACACAACTCGTGTAACTATTTCAGCAATCCGCTTACGGCAAAACCATATTCCACCGTTGTTCACCCATGTATGCTAAATTCGTAACATTTGCTTGCGACAACTCCTGGAAGCCGTGCGCTAAAAGCTGTTTGCATTGGTTCAGCTTCATTGGTTGTTTCGTAAGAATTATTTATGCACAAAATATCTGCGGTGCAAGAGCGTTTCTATTGGGTTTTTCCTTTGCCCCCTTTTTCAGCTGCCTGTGTGGTGTGACATTATTTGCACGGGCGGCTATCGATGCGTACTTTCATTACATTGGAGACATAAATTCCTGTTCGCAGTTATTACCTGGTTCGTTATGTCCACCAGCCTCCAAATGTAGCCGAGCTGTTCCCAATCCATTTTCCTCCCCCAGAACCGTGATAATCAGCCATGTTCAGATTCACGTGCAGGGGAAAGAACTTCGAGCCTATAGTTTAACGATGATAAATTAGATTAATTCGAATAGTGGCAATTTTGCTTCGCAGAACACTTTTGTACTTCGCTAATTACTACAAGGCATATCGTGGAATACACATAGTTGTTCCTGAATGACTGATGTACCTGTGGTCTATTCGCGGTTTCTTCACACTTTTCGAATCAAATCTTTGAAAAATAACAACATGTATGCTGTGTTTGGTTGTTTACTAAATATGTCATGTTTCACAAACGTTTTATACTTTTGTTAACACGAAGGTAACTAATTTTTGTTCAAATTGAACTTTTACTTAGCCTATATTTTAGGTATAAAAATAATTTCATTTACGATGAATACGAATGAGAAAAGGGAGAAAATAGGTGTGTTGGTAATGGCTAGTAAGAAATAGTTCTAGTGCAAAAGATTATTACACCGAGCGCGCTTGAATGCGGTACGTTGTCCGTTTGGTGTAATTTTCTAGACTTAGTTAAACTTTGTTTGCATGAGGCGGATGAATATCCAGAAAGTAGAAAATTAGCAGAGCTTCCGAACAATTGTGAGTAACCGCAAATGGACTATACTTAAGTTTCAATTACTTCCATAGTCCATGTTATAAAAGCGGGGGACAGGGTGTTCTCCCTCACAAACAAAAAATTCATTCATCTGATGGTGTGAGATAGTTTTCTAGGCAAAAATGAATAAGCATGATGTAACATATTCGAAATCCAACCGTAACTTTTATTCAAAAATAAGATAAAAAAATTTCAACGGGTTATTATTAGGCTTACCGATACCGTTGCTTAAATACTTGTGATCTTGAAGGTCAGATTCNAAAAAAATTTCAACGGGTTATTATTAGGCTTACCGATACCGTTGCTTAAATACTTGTGATCTTGAAGGTCAGATTCAGGTAAAAACATGCCAAGCTTATTTGATATCTGCCATAGATGCAAGTAAATTTAATCATGCGTAGTATCATGTAAATTATTTTAGGGAATCGAATGCCACGTGTTATAGAGAAAGTTTTATAAATTTAATAATTTAGTTTTTTATTCTTTGTATATTGGCTAAACCTCACAAATTTAAATCATCTCTCACTTTGCAGAACGACTTACAATAATAAGTCACTCCGAATCTTACGTGTCGCCAATTGGCACTTTCCATAGTGCACGCCTAGTGGGATTCAATTAATTAGTGCCAGAGAGTATGAATCGTATGGTTTAATTCTTAAAAAACAGTGACGGAGAAATTTGAAATGTTGATATATTCATAGACCTTTCTTGTTAATGTCTACGACTCAAATTTCATGGCGATTGGTGAAACTATTCTTTAAATAGCAGTTCTACACTTTATGATTAGAGCAATCACAATCCAGCAATATGACAAAATAAGAGAAATCATTTTTCTTATCCGGCAATGAACAGTGTAACGAGAACCAAAGTTTAAAACACCAATTTCCGAAGTCTCCTCAATCATTTTAGACGATTGTAACTTCCAATTCTGTACACAGCTTGCGGAGACAAGCACAACAAGGTTCTCCAGTGTTGTCAATATGAAAAACCTTTGACATAACAACGAAAGATTTCCATGCAAAGTGTATCAGCCGGAGTTCTGAAAACGCCGTAAGAATCAGACTACAAAACGATGGCGAATATACACTTAAAGAATCAGGTCTCCTTTTTTTTTTTGTATACCTTTCGGGCAAAAGAACTAAGTTTCGCTCATAAATGGCTCCACCCGCATATTGGGCCGTTACAATGCCGCGACAGTTGTTAAAGGTGGAGGGGAAGGGATATTTTTATTTTTACATGTACAACGTTGTAATACAAACTTCAGGGGAGAAAAATGGGGGGGGGAGGGGGGAGGAGAATAAATATGTATGAGCAGCTCGCCAGCGAACCAACGCCAAGTGAATACATTTGCATTGAAAGTTTATCGCGTGCGAGGCAGATGGCGCGCGCATACTGCAGCAGCGGAACAGCTCGTTTTATAGTTGCGNGGGGGGGGAAAGAGGTATAAATGGGCCACGGCTGCCCCAGAAACATCTGCCGCCTGCATTTACGTCCGTAATTAAGACGCCTCTTTACTTGTTGAGCCCACCACGAGAGAGACAAAGAGGGGAAGAAAACTTTCCAAGAAAGACTACAGAAGGAAAAAAAAGGCAGGAGTAATAATACGGGGCACTCTCCAGGCCATTGGCGCTGCTCGTGGAAATGTGGACGTCCACAATGATAACACCGCCAAGCGAGGACTGAATTCATAAACAAAGTTTCTATATTTTGTTATTATAAGTGTATTTGGTGCATTATTGATAAAATCCTTCCCAATACAATAGTAGATTAATTAAAACCATAATGAAGTAAATAAAAAAATTATATCTATTGTAATAGCCGTGTGCATTGATGTTACACGCCTGGCGAATACAACTGGAATTAATTGGTAAACAGGCCAAGTAACGGTTGCAAAAGTATCTGACCATGTGTTAAGAAACACATATGGACATAAATTAGACTGTGTTAACACAACTCCCATCTCGAATCTGCAAATGCTATATACAAAAGTAAACTGCTAAGTAATGACGAGGCTATAGCAAATATGATTCATTACTGTATGAGGAAAAACTGATTGGAAATAACAAATCTCCTTAGTCAACATGTTTTATGGCCGACCAATAAGTATTCATACACCAGTGAACCAATTACTAAACCGGACGTGAAACTAAATTTTACAGCACACATTGCCTGAAAGCTAACTACTCGTGTAGTGCTGTGGGCGGAGTATCTGGTTAAGTTTTTCGTGCACTGCAGACAGCCAAAATTCACCAAAAATCTAAAGAAACGACAACAGAAGAGATACAGATCATTATATCATTATGGCACAAGAAAACGGACATAGTTAGAAGAAGTCATCCGACTTTACAGAATATTATCACGACACGACAAAATCACAATTATATAAGGAAAGAACTGGTCGTCCTTGTAAGCCTACTTACTACCAGAGAAGATGATCTTATTTAGACACATGAAGAAAAACCTCAAAACAACCTCCTCAGAAATATCAGCGCACGTATACACACACCTCGATAAATAAAAATCCATAATAACTATCCGTTGGCTTTTGAACTGAACAGAATATAGAGCCAGGGTACTTAGAAAGAAGCAATACATCGGTAAAATGAACCTGGAGAAGAGATTAACGTTTGCTGAGGACTACATAAATAATCACACCGACTACCGGGACAAAGCATTTTTTCAACATATTCCATAACGATGTTGTAGAATGTTTGTGTGGCGAAGGCCCAGAACTGAGCGAGAGCCTTGGAACCTTCAAGTTATTGTGAGACGTGGCGGTGGAGTTATGTTTTAGGGTTGCTTGTCAGTTTCAGAAGTGGGACAACTAGAATATATTGAGGGAACTGTTGACATATTTGTATATTTGAACATACGTAAGATAAATTTTCAAAAGTTTATTGATATGTTGAGTTTTGGAAATTATTATTACTTTCAGCATGACGACCCTAAAACACTATATTACACCCCACATACACTCATAACTCCGCCCTAGTCTCCCCCCGACCTTAACTCAACAGAACATGTTTGGAGTGAACTCGAAACAATAATAAGACAATATGAAACAACTGACAAGACTAGACTAAAAGAGGTACTCTTGCAAGGACGGAATATTCAGACTGAAATAAGCAAGTCTCTTGTTCTTGAAGTTCCATGGAGACGAGGGCGGTCATTCGTAAAAGAGGACTGCATACTAAGTATTAATTAACGTCAACTGCGTGCTTTATTTTCTGAAAAGTTTATATTGTTTTGTTGCTCTATGATCACTTTTGTCCACCCTCAAATGCACATTTTGAGCCTAAATACTTATTGATATTTTTACATGAATTGTTAACACATAATTAAACTTTGATGAATAAACATTAATCTGCCACAAACTTAAAAGTCTTATCGCTTTCCTAACAGTAGGAATTTGCAATATATCTTCGCCAGCTAAAATGTATGAACACTTATGTCCATGACTGTATATGCAGTGCAGAAAAAAAATCGCATTTATACAATGCTTTGGGGGAAATTATTTTTAGGGGGGGGGAAGGAGGTAAGTAAGTTTTGCGAGTTTTTGAGAAGCAAACTGTAAACTGTTTTGACATAAAACGAGAAAACACACAATTCAAAAGAAAGAGTATGAGGTTAATTATTACTGTTTCTCACTTGGAATTAACGTGGGTAATTAAGGTTTTTTTTTTTTTTTTTTTTTTTTTTTGCGAAACTGGCAATCTAAGATACCTGCTGTTTTAACATCAAGCTGGCTGTTTTTAATAAGAAAGTTATGTCTCGTGCTCTTTAAGGTGCATGTCTTAGCAGAGCTGATATTCTGATGGCTAACGTTTTTCATGGCGTATGGAATTACTAGCACTTGAGGATTCTCATTCCTGTGATGCCACTTCACAAGTTATCTACACACACAAGTGATTTATAGCAGTGGAATTCTTGATACTTAATGGGAATCACAAATAAATCAGTTAAATTCAGCCACTATATTAATTATTTATCTGGCACTGATTATCAGTTGCTCAATTCTCACTGTTTTCACTGATTTGGCTCAATTCTCACTGATTGAAGTTTAGAGTATGCGGTGTCGAAAATGCTAAAGAAACATTACGCAATGCAGTTTTGTGCTATGTTAAAAACAAGACTGTTTAAGAAACGCTTGAAGATTGCGACGCTACGATGTCACGTGGGGTGATTTTTCAGAAGTTTGATTCAAAATCTGTGAAAATACTGCGAATAGGCTATATACATAATTTTGTACGAACAAGCCTTATCGTGTACACCAGGGGTATTCAAACTGCGGACCGCGGGCCCATTATTTGTGGCCCGCGCTCGCCGGCTTCAGTAGATACAAGTTACCAAATTCTTATTTTTAGGGTGTCTGTTACAAAAATAAAAAATCAATACATAATACGAATTTATTAAAAGTTAAAGTCACTGATGAAACTAGACGATATTTTCATTATTTTATCAGTCAGGCGACGTCTGTACATATTTTATATGTACTACCTCTGCCCGCCATCACCATATCGAACGAATAAACAAGCGACTTGCAAGACGATACAAGACACTCTGAATTTTAAATGTCATGGAATTACCTACCTACTTTTAGTTCACAAATATTATTATGTCAGGTGTCGTAAGTGCGACCCGCGGCGGTCTTAGTTTTTCTTAATATGGATCCGTAAAAAAAAAGTCTCCGTACCACTGGTGTACACGGTATCGTGTCCGCAAAAAAAGTGTAAACACGTAATGGAGTAAGAACCTAGACGAAAGTGTATAACTATAGCAAAATTACTGGTGAAAAAGTTTAAATAAAAGTTTTACTATTGACGAGTACAGTTTGCTGTAATTTCCGAACCATTTAAGATACAGCCACCAAATTCATAACATGGGTATTATCCCCCACGACGAAAAGAACCGCAGGGGTAAGTAGGCACTACACCCACTTGTAAGCATAGTTGGTTGTAGTTTCCGAACCGTTTAAGATATAGTCACCAAATTCATAAAAAAAGTCATCGCATCCGACGACGAACAGGGCTGCAGGGTCCAGCACGCCCTAAGCCCACTTATAAGTATAGTTGCCCACCATTTCGTACCCACCGAAGCTATTAGCATCAAATTCATATCATTAACACCTCCTCTAATGCTTATAAGATACCTTAAAGTTTAATTGATCCTATCACCCTGTTCTTCATTAGAGGAGATGTTTATGATATGAATTTGATGCCTATAGCTTTGGTGGGAAGAAATGGTAGGCAAGTATGCTTATAAGTGGATTTACGACATGCTTGACCCTGCAGCCCTGTTCATCGTCGGGGCGATGACTCTGTTACAAATTTGGTGACTATATCTTAAACGGTTTGGAAATAACAGCCAACTATGCTTATAAGTGAGCTTAGGACATACTTGACCCTGCGGTACTTCTCGTTGTCGGGGGGTGATGCCTATGTTATGAATTTGTTGACTGTATCTTAAAATATTCGGAAATTACAGCCAACTACGCTTATAGATGGACTTATGACATACTTGGCGCGCGTATGGTGCGACTCTACACTAGCATGTGTAGGCAGGTCTAACTCCGTGTCGCACAGGTGAAATGACAGAGCATGACTCGTCCCCACCAGGACATCAGGTGAAAGGAGACCAGAAGGAATATGAGAAAACCAAGGTGGAATGACAGAGCATGAGACTCTTCCCCGCCAGAATGCCAGGTAAAAGGATCCTATGAGGAATATGAGAAAAACATAGTGGAATGACGGAGCATGATTAGAGAAATTGCATGATGGTGCAATGAACTCGAAAATTCTTCAGGCAATATGGATGGTGCGGTGCTGACATGGAATAATAGAGCATAAATATCGGGGTAGTCCCGCCACTCCTCACTCATTCCCAAAAAGGAGTCACTTAGCCACATTGTGGAGCCATGTTATTTTCGGACTGAGTGACTCATATGAATTTTAGCAAGGAAAATTTCTGCAAAAAATGTTTTTGGTTTTTAGTGAAATTTGGAAAATTCTGGGCGTTTTTGTGGGGGAAAGGGGAATTCTGAGGGAGAAAGGGAAAATGGCCGCCTTTGGCGAGGAATGACAGAGCAGGAGGTTGCCTCGTGGTCATCAGCTTTTCCTCTCGTGTCCAGCCTCCATCCCCTGGCGCAGAACCGGCATTTTCCTACTACTGTCTATTGCCAGTCAATGCGAAAATACAGCGACTATCAATATCTATCACGAATCATTATATTTTACAGAATTCCAAAGTATGTTGAATAATGTCCGTGGATTTTTACACATTACGAGGTTTTGGTAATAAAACATTTCGCCGATTCACTGCGTTACATTTTTATTTTAACTTCAGTGTTCGTAATATTTAGGAACTGAAATTTACCAGAAACGACTTCATTAAACTAGAAAAAAAGTTGGGAGGATGAAATTAAAATTTGGAAGATAAGCGAGAAGGGATCGATGTCAATCACGTTTGGTTATTAACAGGTCCATTCAGATTGAGCCACAATATAACGGCTGGTTCAAATAACATCATTTACAAAACTGCCGTCCTCTTTCTGGGCTTAGCACGACATGTTACCAAAAAATTAATGAGACATTAGTAATAAATAATAAACTTCATATAATTCGTAACGTCTTCCCACTTATTTTTGTTATCTCTGTATTTTTAAAACAAAAACAACAACACATTATGAAGCCAATAAGGACCACATCCATTCCCAGTAAAATAAATAAAAATAACCAACACCATTCTTTCATAATAATTACCGGCACCACAAAAAAAAACATTTTCAAATAAATGCGTTTAGTTTTCAAAACCTCAAACATCAATCAATCGGCTCCAGATATTCATAGGCTTCCTGAAATAAAAACACAACGCACACATTCGTGTTACAATTTTATTTATTTAGATGATGTTCGTTACATTAAACGTAGCTTTAAGGTACTCCTTCAAAGAAATTAGGGTCAAATAAGAAATTGTAGTAAAAAGTAATATTTTGTCATTTTTCCGCATTACGTTCTTCTTTCTTTTACAAAAAGAACACACCAAGGCATGGTAACCATCAATCCTTGCTTATCTATAACTTTTTCTGTAACATCGAAAGTTCTGTAAGCTATTATATCTTTGGGGTCAAATTGACTCAAATATTTGCATCATCGTAAGACAAATAACACAGGCAACTAAAACTATAAAGTGGAGGTTACAAACTATCCCGAAAAGAGGGGACCACAGTGGTGTAGTGGTTAGACTACTCTCCTCCTAAAAAGGCGAACCGCGTTCGATTCCCGGCGGGGTCGCCCCCAGATTTTGACATGTGGGAATCGTGCCGGACGATGCCGCTGGTCGGCGGGTTTTCGCGGGGATCTCCCGTTTCCCCCGCAGTTTCATTAAGGCACTGCTCCATCCTCACCTCGCTTCACCCTCATCGGCTCTCAAGACCTGGATGTTAAGAGCCGTCCAAATCTCTTCACTCGCTATTCTGAAAGGTGTTCGCGCTTAGGAGTTCATTGTTCTAACGAATTTCTAAATGGAACGTGTCTTGTGAACTCCGGAGCTACGAGGCACACACTCAAGTAAGAGATGCTAATGTGAAAGTTTTAAGAACAGCTTCCCGCTTCCCTCAATGGAAATTTCCTCTAGGCAAATGACCGCACATAACCGAAGGAAATCCAAATATCTTAACAGAGCCCAGATAAGATATACTGTATTGAATATTACTTTAATATGAAGTGGAATATTTAAACATTATATTAAAATCGATCAAAAAATATTAAACATTTAAAACAAAATTAAATTCGACAAAATGGTAGCTTGACGGCGGAAGAATAAATATAAAATATAGCTAAAATTTTCAGGTAAATACAATTAATACCGGATTTTGTCATTTCCCGGAAATGTGGTATTGGTGCGAGCAGTTCAGACATGGCGCAAAGTTTAACATGAAAAACTGGCTGTTACTGTTATGTGTGCATATAACATTGTCATGTAAAAAAAATGGCAACGCTACATTTGCACATTTTGAAAATGTTCAGAGAAGAACGAGAGAGTATTAAAACAAGGTGAAAAATCACACTGATGAAAATTCAGAGCAGGCAACACTACTTATCGCTCAGTGCGACAAAAACATTTGCTCTGGAGTCATATTACTGCCATTTGGAATTTTTTTTTTGAGGAATGCTCCTTAGGGCGTGGTTTTTTATGACGTAATAAAAAGCTAATAGTATTCAAAAGTGGTACAACTCCACCCGGGAATAATTAAAACTGGCAAAAGGGAACTTATTTCAGCCCCCCCCCCCCTTCCTC
>NQII01000014.1:662119-681481 GCA_002778355.1 Clitarchus hookeri
CCCCCCCTTCCTCTCCGTCAACCACACCAACCAATAAGTATACCATCGTCTTTCGGGATAGCATAGCGACTCATTTCAAAATCAAAACACAATCCAAAAACCTGTTACAATGTGCGCGTAACTCATGTATAGACTGTTCACGGCAAAAGGAGCACTTTTAAAGCCCTGCTTAAGATCTACTTGTTTGCACGTTGTGTATTTTTCCGCCATATGTAAAATTAACATTGCCATGGGCCTCATCACTTTATTCTTGCGTCGGTCAGGTGAATCTGTGAAATTATTGTATAATCAAATATTGTACTAATCCGGTCATTATTATACTTAAACAGAAAGCGAAAGAAATAATTTAAGTTATTACAAATTGTTACCTAACACTTTTTATTCGACGTTAAGATATGGAACTACTTACCATCACCCGTTACCAACTTTACTGGGCGCATGTCACCCAGTGTGCCCGTTGAAATATATGACGGTAGCAGCAGTGACATTTTTCTTAGGTTGATTTCAAAAGTGCTCACGTTATCGTGAACAGCTTTTAACATAAAAACCAACGATCGTGGGCAAAGGTCCTTTCACAGGATCAAAAATTTATTGAATTCAATTACTTGAATTTTAATTTATTGAACTAAAAATTCACTTCAATTGCCTTTTAATGAATTGCATTCAATAAGCTTTCAAGTCTCCACATGAAAATGTGTCGCAAACTTGTTAATGAAATCCGTTTAAAAAATACCAAAAGTTAATTATTAGTAACTCGAGCACGACACGAAAATAACGACACGACAATAATAGGATAAACCACAATAATTTTTCTTCACATTTTTGTAAATTTTCTTTTTAAAAAATATGCGTCCTTATTTTGCAACAATATTAAATGTGTGCACACAATTATATTATTATTATGATATCACTTTCATTAATACAGTCAGAAAAGCTTTGAAAAGCTATTAAAATTTTGGATTCACGAAAATATAGAAAACAATCAAGAAATTGAAAGATAAAATGGCCGCGATTATGAAGTTTTTATGACGCCATATAGCATTCAATGAATCGAATTAAATAATAACAATTGAATGTAATTTGAAGAAACATTTGATTGTGTGAAAGGGCCTAAATCTCAACCTTTTTGTAATCGTACCCACGTTAAAATAAATATCTCCCCTTTCCCCCTTTTTTTCATACCATGAGTTGTATACTTGTAAATGCTGCCATACACGTACGTAATAGTTATATTATATGAACAAAGTTCTGAATATTTAAGTAAAATATTTTTTTGAGAAATATTGCTGTTTTTTGCTTATGTAAAGAAACATTTTATAGATATATATAGAAAAAAGGTGAAGCAAGCGGTCTACAGTAAGTGGTGAATACTAATTACAAACTGAAGTAGTGACCTATTTCGCCTATCTTCTGCTTGTAACGGGCGGTCCAATGCGACGACAGAGCTAAATTATGAGAACCGACCCTGACTTCGGTGTTTGTGGAAAAAATCCCACTGCCACCACTAGCCTAAAATTTTCTCCTCGCAAAATTAATTAACAGTTAAAAAATATTCTGGTAGTATTACTCACCTCGGAAAATTCTCAATGGTATAAAGACGCATAGCTACAAACGAAAACAAATTCTTCCATACTTCTCCAATATAAAAATAACTCCTGAAGGCATACTTTCAAAGCAGCTAAAGCACTGCCTATCTCTTTCATCTCAGCAGCCCGTCAGACATTTTGAGAGTGTTTGGCGTGAGTTATTGGCATCGTTCTGTGGGAACACACAGCGCCACAAGATCAGCAATGATTTCCCACTGCAGTTTTTGACGTCAATGATGCGGCCCTCGCGAGACTCGCTGATTTGCCTGGCGGTAACGACTGCTGGGCGTGCACTGAAGACATGGCCACTGCAAGCAGCGGTTTTGCCACAATAACGGACATTTCACACGAGGTATCGTGACGCGGTCTGAACGGCCTGGAGCAAGTACGCCTGCACTCCAGGCAAAGAAATGCCCTGTTTTTGTTCCACAGTAGAGTTGTTTGTAATATGAGATTATGTTTTCTATATAATATTGCCAATGCATTACAAATAAAGACTTTTCCTGTTGTTAAAACAATTTATACCACATGCAAATAATAGTACAATATAGTCGTTTGGATCAAATGCAGGACTGCTGGACTTCTGTAGACGATTTTTCACTTAAATTATTTAATATCAATGCATGAATGGAAAGTACCAATGCATTATGTTTATTTACTTACAACTCGTTACACATTTATTTTCAAGTAAAAGTGTATACATAGTTTTGCGATAAATAAAAATAATCAGTGAAATCACAGACAGGAACACAACAGACAGTTCCGTTTATATAACTGCATATATATACATTTACAATATTTAGATGGTATCAACCACCCATCTGATAACTGTCCCTATACCACCAGTTTAGATGGGTTTATGAGTTCATAAATTTGGTTTCCAAAACCATATACTGTAACAGTCAATAAGTTCGTGGACGGACTGGCGAGCCCGTGAGTAGGCAACCACGAAGCACGACGAAGTTCAAAACGTTCTTGGACAGGCGCCGCGAGTGTAGGCAGCCACGCATCGCATCACCAACTTATAGATTGCATGTACTACGTAATTGTTCTCATTGCATTAAGTTGTTTACTGTAAAGTCGCGGTTTCCAGGAACATACAATTTCATAGCATGACTTAATGTTGTAACAATAGCAATGTGAGTGAGTGAGTGAGTGAGTGAGTGAGTGAGTGAGGGAAAAGGAGTAAAGCGATTTGGGCGGCTCTTCACATCGCGGTCTTGAGAGTCGATGGGGGTGAAGTGGGGCGAGTATGAAGCAGCGCCGGAATGCAAGGACGGGGTAATCGGAAGATCCTCGAGAAAACCCGCCGACCAGCGGAATTGTCCGGCACGATTCCCACATGCGAAAATCCGGGAGCGACCCTGCCGGGAATCGAACCCGGTTCGCCTTGGTGGGAGGAGAGTAGTCTGGACACACCACCACCGCGGCCCCGTACCAGGTTGTAGGAAGCCACGCATGGCGTTTACGAACTTATTAACGAGAAAAAAGGTAAATAACGAGCAGAAAAGATTAGGCGTAGGAAATGATTTCATACAAAACTTAATATAAATTTATTTCTTGTATTGACATTAAACTTATATACATATTCTTCAAAAAAAATTATGAAGACAAACACTTTTATCAAGGATAATTCACGCAATTCGGAGAGTGCATTTTATCGACACTTGTACTAAGTAATTTTTCTCAGTGTATTAAGCTGTTTACTGTAAAGTTGTGGTTTCTAGGGACATTCAACTTCAAAGCAGGATTTAAATGTAGTAATAATTTCTTCACCAAAAGTGTAATACTACATATTTATTGTGAAAATTGGAAGGGTGTCTCATTTCTTGTCCGTTTTTTGTTCCAACGTGCGTGGACGTGCGTGTGCGGGCACGCGACCAGGCGGGTGTGATTCAGGAGGCTCTATCCCATGTTCCTTGACTTCGCACAGCCGACGTCGACGCCGCGGCACGCACGATAACGGACAACAACGCGGCGCCGTCAGCGAGGCAACAATAACCGAGCGTGGTGGCGGATCCCCTCGGCGATGAGCCCCATATTGTCCGCGTCCTTTCATTCGCGGGCGATTCGGGCGCGGCTAAATTTTCCAACCCCCGAAAAGCGCGAGCCTCGTACCCTCCGGCCGTGTTCCTTCTCGTTATCGCACAGTCCTCTACGGCGGCTCGTTCGTCAGTCTCTCTTTTTCTNGTCACTGAGAACGACGCCATTGGGCCGTTACTGCAGGCAATGAAGATCATATCACACTGCTGAAATTATTTTCTACGGTAATGGAGCGCCCTAAAAAACTTTCCGCAGGTTGAATTAAACAGCCCGCAGCTACCTAGGTCCGAATTTGGAGAAATATTTCCCTCTGAGATGGCACCTTCTCACCAACTTATTATTTTTTTTTTTAAACCATCACACTTGAAGAACATGTTTGGAAACAATTAACTTACTCATCATCATAAACGTACGTACATCTGATTGCACAGCGTCGAAGGATTCTTTCTTAGCACTGAATTTCAGGAGTCGTTTCGTTTTCCACTGAGCTCCTTGTAAACATTCGACAATACACAATTTTTGCAGTTCTGCGCAATAAACATGCTACTTTAAAATTTGATTTTCGTCTCCGCTAAATGATCCAACTCTGTTATTTGCATGTTGGTACATGAACGTTACAGAAACTGTCAGCATGTCGCAAATTACTAAGCTGAAAAAAATAATGAATCATGAAGTAGAGTGCCATGCCCCGATGCTAGTGGAAGCAGATATATGATAGCAGATCACAGTGTGAAAGGAACCGGATCGAATATAAGCCGTGAACATTTTATTTCGTAAAATTCCACAATACTTATAAAAAAGATAGTAAATGTAATTTGGTTTTGATGCCATGCCACTCTGAACTTACTATAATTATGCAATGCAGTACACTTGGATACTACGTTGTATGAGCTTCTACTTACCCGCTGAAAATTATTTCTCGTTGAACAAGCAACACATGCGTGATCGTGATTTTCAAGCTCCCATTAGGTGGTCCAAAGACTTGGTAGTCCAATGGACAAAATTGGATGAGAGGGATTTTGATCCTGCCTCAAAATTAAAATCCTCCAGGTTTCCATCACTATCAGCATCTGAATGCTATTGGAAACTCGCGCTCCACTTCAACATCTGAGATATAAAGTGATTTTTCCCTATCTAAATGCGGCGTTTTTAATCCAACGAATTAAAAATACTTCAGCAATTTTCGTTTGAACAATTGCACAAGGATGATTTGCATGCGCGTATTTTCATGGAACCAAATAAAAATTTTGTTTTAAAAAATTAATTCTGGATATTTTCCCACCATTTATAGCTTTCAATGCTACAATATCATACCCCAAAACAATTTGTAAAAATTTTAATGTGATGATGCTCATGAACCGATGTGCTACAGATTATCCTTGTAAACATTACGAAAAATTAATCATATACACATAGTAAACATTTATGCGCGTACGATTTCTTCATGTCTTGTTTCCATACCATAAAATATGAAAAATAAGTTACACATTCATATTCTTCGGGAGCTAATTTACATACCATGAAAGTTATGGGTACTTTAAAAGTGCTAGAAATGGTTCATAGGGGGCTGAATATTCATTAATATACTTTCACTCTTCTTACAGAAAGGAAGGTACATTTATGACATCACTCACGTAAGTAATATGTTAGTGCTCACATGTGCGTCACAACCTTTGGTTAGTTCTTCAATGTTTACAGGATGCATAAAATATTTACATTTTCATATGGTTTAAGCATCTGGCAGACGTCGCGTACAACTTAAAGTTCATTACGATGAAGTGAATTTTGTGGATGTATACGTGCATGGGTAGTATGCATGTACGTGCGTATACGTACTTACGCAAGCATGCACGTTTTCCCCACTATTTTTTTTAAGTGAATTATTTCCGTTGGCTTCAATACCAAAACACAGCATTCATGATGACTGCCGGACAAAAGCCCGAGAGCCCGGTGATGAGGTCGTATCGCCGCACATGCTTACAAATCGATGCGGGACCGTTGCGTCCATTTCGACGTCCACGACTCCACTACGTTTGCAGGCGCTGATAGATCGCCGTACTCTCGACTCATTACAATTCACGTCCACTCGACATCAGCGAACAACGTTCTTTCTCAGGTGCGCATGCCCACACTTCATAACTTTAAGGTTCGGCTTCACCTATTATGCAGAAATTCTTCGTTTTCGTTTCATAATTTTCAGTTTCAGAGGTATTATTGAAAATGTTTGATTATTGAAAATTAACTATTTACTGGTTGTTTAATACTTTTGTATCTAATTTTCAATTTGTTATTTCCTGCTTGCAAAAAGGCAGGAACTTACTCATAAAATATGCTCACGACTTTTTACAACAAGCAGATAACACAATCAAAATTACGCAAAGAAATATTAAACAACTCGTAAAACGTAGATGTTCTATAATCGTACATTGTCGTTGGTCACTATGAATCCGAAATTATGACGCGAAAACAAAGAGGGGTGAAGCGGAGTCTTAATGCAGTTTTATACGCTGCGGCCGCCAACCATAATCGTAGTTTGTGAAAACATGGTAGCCGCAAGTTTTTTCTTTCTTCTCGAAGCAGAAATGGCTTCTATTACGCGAGCCTGTCGATCGCCGAGGCCACGATTAAAGGTTTAGGCAGCCATATACTAAAGATGAGGTAGGCCGCTTTTTCGTCTTCTGCGCATGTATCCAACATTGAACTACCCCAAAGGAACACAATTGTCAAAGTCACATGGCCAACAATGATGAACGCGTTTGTTTATTAACTTGATTTTTAAATAACAAGCAGTAGTATATTAGTAACATACTTTTACCAATTTGAATTTAATCAAACTGCATTACAAATTGGTCAGAGGAAGTATAGAATCATCTCAAAGCACTTGTTTACCAAACAGTGTTCTAACCTCAAATCCAATCCACGCCGTTTCTGCATGTCGTGTCGGCAGAAAAGCAGTTCAATGTCGGGACACGGAGATTGGTTGTGCGCAGCCAGCGAGATCGGTCTACCTCGTCTTTAGTCCATGGGTTCTGCTACAGTGAGTTGATGCTAACTGCTGGTATAGGCTGTTCAAGGTAAAGTAAGCACTTTTGAGGCCCTAGTTACTTTTTTCTTTGTCATTTTTTATCCTTTAACCAACTTAAAAAAAAAATATATTGCCACGTAAGTAATAAACAGTGTGTATATTCCACCGCAGTCTGTAGTTAATGTCTAAGGCTAAAATAATATATATTTATTGACTATTATTTTGAATGAGAGGGCTTTCAGAAGTGCTCACTTTACCGTGAATAGCATATATATATACCCTATTGATACCGACTGTAGTGCTGATCGTCGCTCTCTGCGTGCTACAACGAATGCTGATCCTCTGCTGACGAGCATAGTTCCATTGACGTGCTGAAAGGGGTAGGGCGATCACTTTATTTATGTTCGCTTGTTTTTTTCCACGCACATTAGATCTATCAATGACGTTTTTGCCGTTTACGTAAGCCATACATTGTTTTTATTACATTAAGTATTACAGTATAAAACCATATAAACAAAATACTCGTTTTCCCGCCTTTATATGTGCCTTTATTTCGTTGGCTCGTTCATCGTAACGTATTTAATGATAGCCAATCACGTACACCCTGGCGATCGGCCGCTGATCAGCTGCCGACCTTGAGTTAAAAGTTGATTACCTTGGTCAGCACTGCACTGCACAGCACTTATCTGCACATCGGCACCAACGTCACAGGTAACGTGAGTCAATCACATTTCAGAAATGCGTCGGCACGGCACTGCACTTCACTGCATGCCATCAGCCCAGTGCAGCAGGGCCTTAATGCGCATGCGTTTGTGGGTGGCCATCATTACTGTATGTGCGTGTTTTAACCCATCACTTTTCAACGCAGCATTCCAACCTAACAGGACCTAACTATAGTAATGCAAGTTGAGTGTTTTTGCAGTTTAAACTGGCCTATAGGCTGTTCACGGTAAAGTAAGCACGTTTGCAGTCAGATTATGAAAGAAAATACTGCCCATATCTACATACATCCTAATTGCACAATGGCGTGCAGGCTCTTGTTAGAGTCTATTCGCGGCATCTTCAAAGGTTTTAATCAAACCTTCGAAAAATCACACCATGCATGACGCATTTTGCAGTTTTCTAAATATGTCATGTATCACAGGCGTTTTTCACTTCTGTTAACATAAAAGTATCTCATTTTCGGTTAGGTGGGTTGGTAATTTCTAGTAAGAAATAGTTTCCATGGGAAATAGTTTATAAAGTGAGTGCGAACGAATGCGGTGCGTTGTCCATTTGGTGTAATTTTCTAGACTTAGTTACGTTTGTCTGGACGAGGCAGTGAAATAGCCTGAAAATATAACTTTAGCGAGACTTCAGAAAAGTTGAAAGTAACCGCGAATGGACTATGAGTTGGCAGCGAATAAATAAAAATGGTTCTTAGGAGACTGCGTTGTATTGCGAGTGTAATGTTTGAATTTATAGACACTGAATTTAGTATTTCATGTTTTATACTCTTTATGATAATGATTTGCGTATAAGTAACACATTTATGTTCCTAAGAATTCCATGGGTTTACTTGGATGAAGCATGAATAACATGGCAAGGCCCATGGCAATGTTAAATTTACATGTGGCGGAAGGATACATGTGGAGGAAAGTAGATCCTAAGCAGGGCTTCCAAAAGTGCACAATCAACCGTGAACTGTCTACAGCATATCAGGTGAATAACGTAGTTGTTTGCGCATGCGCATACGCAGTAGCCATGGACATGTTTGTCTACAGGCGTTCATTCTGCTATTCGTCACATTAAGAATAAGCTGTTCACGGTAAACTAAGAACCTTTGAAAGACCTGCTTACGATCTACTTCTCGGATAACAATGTATGATGCCACCATATGTAAATTAAACATTGCCATGGGCCTGATCACTTTATTCAAGCGTCGGTAGCGTAAAACTGTGAAATTAGTATACATGTAAATGTTGAACTAATCTGCTATTTCTTAACGATAAAAGCACTTAAAAACTACAGAAAATTACATAATTTTAGTATTTACAAATGTTTGCCCTACACTTTTCATTAACGTTAAGACATGGAACTACTTTCCCTCCGTCGTTACTAACTTTACTGGGCGCATGCCAGACATTGTGACCGTTAACATATATGCAGAAAGGGGCAGCGACATTTTTCAAAGGTCAATTTCAACAAAAGTGCTCACTTTACCGCGAACAGAATGTAAGGCCTTCATCGACGCTACCACAGGAGTTTCCATCAAGACGGTCGTCGAGTCACTTGCACCAACATGAAGTGCGGGCTTGGGCTACAGAATGCACGGCAATGCTACAAAGAGAAGCGAGGAGATGAGGGCTGGCGCTCACCTGCTGGCTGATCCAGTGCTGGATGAGGGCGGCGGCGGTCTTGTCTGGAGGCTGCGGCATGGCCGGCGACTGCTTCAGCGCCGCCACCATCTTCTCTACCGCCTCCGCGAGGGAGCGCTCGACCGCGCTGGACCCTCCGCACGGGCTGATGGTTTCGCTCGGGTCGAATCGTGCGCCTGCAACACCCAACAATGACACATCATTTATTTCCCTTTCAGCCCAACTGCAACACCCACCAACAACTCTGCATTTACTTCCCCTTAAGCCCATCAACGACATAACATTTACTTCCCTTTAAGCCAAAATGTAACATCCACTAACAACACAACATTTACTTCCCTTTAAGACAAACTGCAACATCAACCAACGACAGTTTTACTTCCCTACAAGCCCAACTGCACAACCCACCAACGACTCAAAATGTACTTCCCTTTAAGTCCAACTGCAACAACCGCCAACTGCACAACTTTTACTTCCCTTTAAGCCCAACTGCAACAACCACCAACAATACAGCATTTACTTCCCTTTAAGCCCAACTGCAACAACCACCATTTATACAACATTTACTTCCCTTTAAGCCCCGTTAAGGTGAATCAATCCCCGCCATCATGGATTTAAGGATTTTGCCACAAACTGCATTACACATATTGTATTATGTGTTACAGATTTACAGAGCACAGGGAATTCTACTGTACATTTTTGAAGTAGGTATTACTCAACTACTGTTTCTAGTACCATTTCTGTAATCGCTCGAATGTACTTGCAACTTTCCAATGGAGAGAAAATGTACACAGAAGAGATCTTAAACAGAATGAAACTCACCCACCCCATTACAAAAAAAAAAAACAATCCAACGAAAGGCGATGGAAAACCACTTATGCGAAATTATTCTCCAGTGCACTCACGCAGAATAACCGAGACGAATTCTCGAATCTCGCATGAGCTGCTCAACACCATGGTTGTCAGATTTGGATTACATATGAAAATAAATGGAGGTTACGAGGCGAATGATAAGTGAGAACGGGTTAGTTCTTGCGGTCATATTATATTTATTTTATTTTTGGTGGCAGTGCCTTCCAAATGGCGGACGACCGTCGCTATACTTACTACATTTCGTGTGCACAGTAAGAACTTCCAACACTCCTAGTTTGATTTAAATCAAATGAATGAATTCAAAGATACTATATGTACCACAAAAGTAATACAATCTACATTTTGAATATACGAAACCAGTCTTAAAAATTTTAGATGGCTCTCAGCGGAACTATTTGCATTTAAAAGTTGTGGGGCCCGGTCGAGAGGTTACAGAGTTATATTAAATTTAATTTTTCCAAAATTCTTTAACAAGGCGGATTAAGGAGGTTATTAATTTGTTTTATTTTGTGTACACAGCAATAGTTAGAATGCCAAATTGGGTTTAAATCGGCTTGTTCTACAGAAGTAATAGATGACAAAGTATAACGAGGCAGCCAAAATTAAAATAAGAATCATATCTATTTTAAACTGCGTATTTCAGATTGCCTGTAACAGAACTATCTGTAAACTAAAATTGTTGAGGTTTGTTTTAGTATTACCTGGAGTATATTACAAAGTTTTAAATCTGGAGGCAATCGGTTCAGTAATTCGTAATATACAATTTAAGAGCTTTATGTTTACAAGTGTCACTATCTTCAAAAAACGCTGATAAATAAGAATGTGAGTTCCTAAATGCAATGTGAACATCGTGAAATATCAACATACCACATCTGGTACAAATAAGTGGAATGGTTCCAAACATACAGTACAACATAAAACCCAATAAGTTTTTATGGCAGCTATTATGTACACACTGGAATCACATTATTATGACTACCTGCTAGAAGTGCCATATGCAGCGCGTAGCCCATGAAGTATGGCCCGTGACGTGGGCTGGTGAAGCGGATATATAATGCGATCGACAGGCTGGCTGTACATAGTGCGCTTCCTGCTGTCATAGATAAGGGAAGCGATTTAACCGAGTTGCGAAAAGGGATGGTCATCGGCTTTCGGACCAAGAGGGGCAGGCAGCATTTTGGAAACAGTGACGTTTGTGAACTGTCTGCACGCCTCTGTGCTAAAGGTGTATCTTGAGTGGACGAATGGCACCATTGGGAATAACCGTCGTGGAAATTGCGGAGCTCCACGCGCCATTGATGTCCGAGATGAATGTTGACTACAACTGTGCGTGAAGGCCAACCGACATGCTACAGTGGAACAGCTCACCGTCCAAATGAACCAGGGGTCATCCAGACACGTGTCTACCGCAACCGTTCAGCGAACCCTTCTGCAAATGGGGCTCCGGGGTAGACCGAGTGTGACTGCACCCATGCTAACACAGGTGCACCGACGAAAATAATTGAACTTTGCTCGACAGTTTGGCGACTGGATCGCTGCTGATTGGCGACGGGTAGCCTTCTCCGACGAGTCACGGTTTCAGCTGCATATAACGAATGGACGTCAGCGTATCCGGCTGAGAAACTTCGGAGAACCGACACCCTGCATCCATCGCTGGACGAACACAAGCAGGTGGGAGCAGTGTTATGTTCTGGGGAATGTTCTCGTGGTATTCTCTAGGTCCCATCATCCGTGGCGAAGGCACTCACGATCGATTTGGTTATGAATCCATCCTCGACGATCAGGTCCACCCGTACATGATGATTGACTGTCCTCGAGAGAATGAGATGTTCCAGCATGATAATACACCTTGCCACACGGCTAGAAGGCCGCACGTGGCTGGAAGAGCACGATCAAGAATTCAAAGTTCTTCCCTGGCCCCCAAACAGCCCCGATCTCTATCCAATTGAGCATCTGTGGGACCACCTCGATCGTCGTGTTCGCCGGCTGTCTCCTACGCCATGCACCCTTCAACAGTTGTGGGATATACTGCAGGCACCATGGCTCCAGATAAACGTGCGGACCTACCATCAGCACTTGACTGATTTACTGCCAGCTCGTCTAGCTGCTGTCCGTGCTGTGAAGGGCGGTTACTCTGGATATTAACAGGTGGTCATAATACTGTGATTCAACTGTGTATATTATAACGCACCCTCCATGGTAGAAGACTTCACAATACGCAGGTTCTAACAAAGTATGTTAAGGGCAAAACTTATGGGCTAGCTGCTGCAAAATTTAAATACGAATTCCCACATTAAGGAAATTTCGCGTCAGTGCGTTAATTTTAAAGATAAGCGTTTGCAAACAAAATGTATTCTTCGCGGATTTTTTAGAAGTTCCCTACAGCGGAGATGTTTCCATAACATGTATAGCCCGTTCGAAAGGAATTTTTAAAATTTATGTTTTACAATGAAGTACATACTGCCTACCTATATTGAAGATATACGCTCGTAGGAATATTTTCCTAAAAAAATTCGTGACTAAAACATGTTGTTTGAAACGACTATCTTTAAAATTAACGCACTGAGGCTAAATTTTGTTAGCATGGGTTCTCCTATTTAAATTTCACAGCTGCCAGCCGGTAGGCAGTGCCCTTAAAGTGCAAAGAGTTCGGTGGAAATTGGTGCATAGGCTCAAAAGGTGTTGGTACATACACACAGACAGCAGAATGACCCCTGTCATTAATTTTAATAAAAGAGAAAGACACGAAGCGATTTTCAACTATGTGATAAACCAGCCAGAATTACTCAACTTATATTGTGCGAAACTACATTAAAACACAATAAATCAACGCCGACTCCCCGAGAAAAAAAAACTACTGTGTAATCGATTACATGAGAAATTCTTGAGATCAATAACACGCAGAACTGTAATAAATTTCGTACGACGACGTTCCCAGTTCGAAAACCGCATCAGCTATGGAGTTTTTTTGCCGTTCTTGGAGTTGGATTTCGGGGCGCGTCTAGCATGTACGGGCCCCTCTCGCTTCCACCAATACGGAATTCACACAGTGGCAAAAAACGTGTAAAAAAAAAGTTTTCCTGACTGAAAATCCTGACGACCTAAGTTTGTTTACCCGAATGGTCAGATTATAAGAACAAAAAAAAAAACAATACTACAATAGGCTCGAAACAGTGCTGTCTCGAGACAGGCAATGTAAAAAGCTAACTCCCACATAAGTTTCCCAAAACAAAAATTAAGTTCCTGTTCGTGCTGCCCTTGCTGGCGATAAGTATTGAGTATTTTCAACGCACGGCTGGTACTGTGTTCCTCCCCGTATTTTTTTTTGGCGCCGTCGGGGTTGGACGCGCTGGCGCATAACGATGGCGTGCCGGGATTTTCGGAAGATAACTCGGCGGATAGGGAGGATCTGAGGCGGAAGATTTGTTTTTTTAATGCCGCCACGAGATGCAGAGGGCGCACGCCTCATCGCCAGCTCCCAAGAAGGATTACTTCCCGGTCGAAGGAGCACATCCGCTTCTTTACCCTCCAGTAGGGCCGGATACGAGCGGACGCACGGGGGGGTTCGGTTCGATTTCCGGCTAAGGTGGCCGCTACGGCGCAAGCCACAGTAAACATTTCGGGAGTCCATAAGCAAACAGCACGGAGGACTAGGATTATGGTTGCATAAAACACGTGCACCGCAATCTACTAGCGGCTCAAAAACCAAAATTGAAAAAATTACGATAGAGCTATAGTAGAAAATGTATTAACTGTTTCACGCCATTGGCCATCGTCATAGTATTTCGACGAGAAGTGGTGCACATTGACGGATCTCATGCAGCCGATGGTATTTCCGTCTGCCTCATCGTTGGCAACGAACCGTGGACAACCTCGGAGACTACTTTGAAGGATGTTAAACAGCTCGTACACGTACGATACATACTCGTTCACATGAGTGTATACAGTTTGTACGAGAATATATCAATTAAACGGTAATTTGAAGCAGCCATGCTTGTCTTTGTTCCTTGCCGGACATTCCTGCATCCATACCCCATGTGGTGTCAACTTTAAAACGTACATGTCCTACACTTTCAACTGTACATAGTACATTTCCTGTGTTGGGTCATTTTCGGGAGATAAACCATAGTTACCATAACTTCTAAATCAGCCCTCGTATATATTGTCCTAATATTTTGCGAGGAATCGCCTCCTGGAGTTTGTCGGGGATTTTTAATAACACATTGCATAATTTTTATGGCACGCTAATAAAGATAAAAGAATGATGCGCTTCTAAACATAACTCTGATGTTTCAGTATAAAAGACTACACAATGGCGTCATCGCTAAGGTGAAATTGAGTGGCCAACCAGTCCGAAACTTCTGGAACACACTCGACGTTCCTCAGCATCGAAAAACGTCGTTCCACGAGTTACCTTTCAAATAATGTAGAAGCAATTCTGCTGCTACTTCTAAAACGTCAACCTGAAGACGGCTAGTAACATTTTGCAAAAACGTCACTGCAGACGCGGAATGCCATGAAATATTCATTCCACTGAAAAGGACCAGTTCTGTTATCGCTAAAGTTCCTAAAGACCGTTTCTGCTGGCCCTTCAAAATATCAAGCGCTAAAATTACAAAATCAAATTAATATTCCAAAAATATTATTTAAAAGATACGGTTGCAGATAATTTAATTACCACGGCCTAAGAAATAGTGTAGAAGCGCAGAACACGAGAGAGTACACATTTGCACAGAAAATGCAATGCAATTCCAAGTGAATAGCAGAACGAAACTGTAATTGTGTATCCAATCGATCGGTGAAAATAAATAGGAGAGGGTGGGGATAAATTATTTCAGAATAAAACAGTAAAATGATTTTTCTTGCAACAACACGCATAAGAATTTTTTTTTTTATTATTGTCTTTGGATGAGACGGAGAGGGCAATAATAATCCACAACAATAATCCACTTGACTGGACAATGTACACCTGGGTAAATTCACGGGACGTTAAGCATACAAAGCAATTAAAGGCAGACAGAGAGAGAGAGAGAGAGAGAGAGAGAGAGATAAGGGTAGGTAAACTTTGGCTACTAATTTCGGAGGCAGGTTTGTAATACAAAAGCGCGCTGCTAAAGCTCCTTCCAGGACTGTAACGATGTAGGCTCCCGGGCGAGCCATGTTTCCAATGCTGCGCTGTGACGCCACACCACATCGGAGGGTCCGCTTTAAACTTAATTAGTATGTAAATTGGCTCCGTTAACGCGAACAGGCCCCACTCGCCAGCAGGGGATCTGTTATGCCAAATACTGATGGTGCAGATAAGAAAGGCGGCTGCATCACAGGTACGTGTAACAAGCCCTTCCAATCGGGTAGGGAGGAATCGAGGGTAGTCACTCGGTTTTCGGGAGCGGGATGATGCCCCGGTTTACACGATACGCGCCAGAGGCGGCGACTCGACGGCGGCGGTAGCCGAAGTGTAAACACGACTCGCGAAAGTTGAGGGGGCTGCGAAACACGATTCCATTAACGCTCCGCTGGGCCCCGAAGATGGAGGCGGAAGGGCTACGTGATAACGTTTTGTTTCAGCGCCCGGGCGCAGAAGTTAGTCCCTTGATGAGGACTTCCGGGATGCAAATGGTGCGTGAAAAGGGGAAAGGCGGAGAAGAGAAAACTGACGCGGAAGGAATTAAAAACTCGAAAGTTCACGTACCCTTACTTAACATGTAAGTATTGGCAGCGGTGCCACACCCCCTGACGTCAATAAGTCGAGTTTACGAGTTTTCAAATTTTTTGTTTTTATTAAAATTATGCTGGCTACGCAGCCAAACCACGCGCAAACCTTCAATAAAAAAAATGGAATATTTTTAAGTCCGTAAGCTGGTTTATTCCGAATCTAACGTGTATTTATACTCAAAATGAAGACGACTTTTTTCGTGGGGGTTTTTCTTTTCCAACAACTTTGTCCACAGGACAGTTACGTGGCATAAAGCGAATCACATACGTATCTTCGTTATTACGCCGCAAATTGATGCTGCTGAAAGTTCCAACGCGCATTAGTTCAGCGACACGTAAGTAGAGGCGATGAAGCATCTCCAGCGCTTCTAAGGGATGGAGTTGCGAGTATGTTCGGCACGCATCTTGTTTTGGCAGGCAACGAGATTCTTAAACGTATAATGCGTCGTTTGTTACTTACAGTTGCGAGCACTATCAAAGTTACGAGAGGCCTTGGCTTTCCATTAAACGACTCGCATTCCTATAACTTCTCCTTTTACTTGTCAAAATGGCGCACGCCTGCCAANGCCTTGGCTTTCCATTAAACGACTCGCATTCCTATAACTTCTCCTTTTACTTGTCAAAATGGCGCACGCCTGCCACCTCTTCGATAATCTATATGAAATGCACTGGCGCATAGGTACAACTTTTTTACAGTGGCGTCGTTCTCTTCTTGACACACACTAATGGAGAGGTTGTAAAAAATTCATACCGGAAACTAAAATGCTTACCTCAAATGTATATGGATTAGGACAATTATATTTATGAGTTACTCGTTCGTTTTATCTTGGTTTGACGCATTTTTTAAATACTTTTAATGACCACGAAATATAAACATTTAAAAAAATGTAAAATAAGAAATGGAACTGATATAACTATGTTTACGTACATTTTCCACGAATACCATGTAAATACATGTTAAATCTCTAATAAGTTTTCGTAATATGATTTGCCGATAGCGTTTCGAAGGAAAATAAAATGAGTTTCACAGTGCTGGAGTTGAAAATAGTACAGTAAAAAGTGAAAATATCGCAAGTTTGCAACCATAAACCGTAGGCAACGGAGCGCACTTAATTATTTTCGAAGTATTAATAATGACTGTCGAAGGTTTATTGTGCTCGCTTTTCAAATTTTCAATTGTCGGTTTAATAATTTCATGTCACAGCAGAGCGAAGAATGTATTCACAGGATCTATAGGAAAATTGTAAGATGTTCCGTATTACATAAGCTGTTAAATTTTTTATCAGTGCCGGCTTTGGTAGCACATACATTAATTTAAAAACATTTTTAACAACGCACGTGTTCTTAGACGAATCCATTTAAATAAAATTCTTTTTCCTAGCTACCGATAGCTATAAACGTGCTTTGCATTTTTAGCCTCGCACAGGGAACTCAGAAAATCACCGGACTTTCAAACGCCTCGCTAAGGAGGGAATCACGAACTTCGTTGTTGAATTCAAGCTCGGTTTGCGAGGTGTCTAAAGAGATAGTCCCGTCGTGTTCGCGAGGAGCTTGCGAGACCGCAAACGGAGTGTTTAAGAATTCCATTTTAAGCCTCGGAGATGCAAATCTCCAAGGCAGACTGTACCTAACACAGCTTGCCTATTTGTTAAAAGTACGACTTATTTACTTACGCATTTATAAGTTATATTACAAGAACCACTGCTCTTACATTAACCTCGTATTGCAATGGAAACCGTAAAAAAAAATGTTTATTTTTGTCTACGCTACAGACGCGTTCGGTACGTATACATTTGATTCCGATTCGTTACTAGGGACACGAAAATGTTATAAATTTTCTCGCGCTTCAGTTACTATCATATTACAGTTATTTCCTTCTTCAAAATAAAGTTCGTTAGTTGGAAACGTTTCTGTGAAGCGAGTAGACGAACTGCGACACATTTCCGTATTAAAAACTGAAGTTGGATTCTCATTCCTTTTTGTCCTTGTTGCTAGGTGCAAAAAAATCCAGAAGCATCGATCAGTCAGAGTGGAGTAAACCAACGAGGAACGACGAACGGACAAACGAATCTCCATTTGTACAACTTGTATTGTTTGGAAGATTCTCCACGCAGTCACGCATCATGAGAGAATTTCCATTCAACACGTCAATCCATTTTAAATAATTTAATACGTGCAACATTCTCCCGAGTAGCTGGATGGTTTCATTACAGCAGCAAGCTACATTTGCCGGATTATATCTTGGCAAGTCATAATTCTACACAGTAAAAATAAACGCAGGCAAACTACGAGTTGAACGAAAAATTCACGGTTGCTCAGTAAAGATTTCGAATGACGTCTCTAAACTACATTATTTTTAAGAATCATTATCTGCGACATCTTACATAAAAGTGAAGAAAAAAAATCGTAATATCGAAATGTTTATATTGTGACTGTCACATGACACAAATACAAAACGAATACCAAATACCGCAAAAGCCGGATGCCAAAGATAATTGCACGGCCATTTAAATTATTCTATGTTCACACGCTGCCAGTATTTACCATAAAACTATTTCTTGCATAAATATTAATGTTCCATTCTATAGGTACCACCTGTCGTCCAACCCTGTGACGAAAAATTTGAACTAGCGATCTAACACCCGAAAATCAACGTCAGTTGGCATGCCATTTGCAATACTAAAGCCTATGGTGGATTTTTTTCTAGAGAATATAAACTCTCTTATAAACGAGGTTATGAGAAGGCAACTAAAAAAAAAGTTTCAATAACTGCGTCTTATGCACGTAGTGCACTTGCACGATCATCTACAATTTTTTTTTTTTTTACTGTTACTAGCTCAAGTAGGATTACCATTAGCTTAAAACTAAATTCCCAAATATTAAATTCCCTGACTATTTAGAGAAATACCGCACTGGAATTTCTTCTTAAAGTGCGCACATACTTATTATTGAATACACATTAAAAATTCGTAATCACAACTAAAACTCCTGAGAAAGCCAGAAATGAAGAGTTTTCATGTATGCACGTAACCAACTTGTACCTAGAAAGAACTACAGAAAGCTATATGGAATATGCATTGCTGGATGAAGGCCATTATTTAATGTATTCCGGTTACTATTTTCATTTCATTACATACAACGTGAATATTTGATACTGATGAAATAGTCACGAGTCCTCACAGAATAAAAAATACAGTACATTTTTTATAAAGACCCGCTTCTCGAGCTACATACAAATATGTATCTACGTACGCCAATCAAAACGTCCCACCATCCGATTCCTAATTTTTGTTATGATTGACAACGGCAAGAGTTACTTGTTCTATAAACACAGTTAACTATGCAAATTAATACAACGAATGAATTTCAGTGAAAATATTTCGCGACTAGACGTACCTCANATAAACACAGTTAACTATGCAAATTAATACAACGAATGAATTTCAGTGAAAATATTTCGCGACTAGACGTACCTCGAAACTCAAAAAACTTCGTCTAACATTCACGGCTGAGCGCTGTTTTACTCCGCACGCATTATTTGTGGGCACACCAATCACAGCAGGTTTTTCTCGCTGTAACCGAGTCCTGAGTGACCCGGCTAGACAGGCGAGTGGCTGATCACATCCACAACAGCCAAAAACAAGAGACAATCAGAAAGTGCACACATAGCGTGTAGAAAACCATCCTATACTTAAGATTATTTGGCGAAAAGTTCTGTCTCTAATAACATAACAAGATCTAGATCCAGGGTGTCGAAGGGGGG
>NQII01000014.1:681577-727349 GCA_002778355.1 Clitarchus hookeri
AAAAAAAAAAAAAAAAACCTGCGTGTAACCCACAATCGATGAAGGACTGAAACTCCCGACTTTGCAGTTAGCAGCGACACATATCGCTGGCCTTAAGGAATATGTTCTCTGCTTAGTGTACACTATAAACAAAGTTACTTATGAAGTGAATCATCGTAACATGTATTTAACGAACTTACCAAGTATCACACTACAAACAGCAATCTCTGATACGGTAAATCAGTACATGACCAATACAAAACCGCGGCCGACACTTGATTTCGTTTTCTGATGGTTGGCGTGACTGGTTCTCCTTTATTTGAAGTGCTTCTACATACACTGGAGAGCCAAAAAAAATGGTATAGGCGTTCGTATGCAAATAACAGAGGTATGGAACCAATCAAAGTAACGCGATGCTGTCGGCAGCGCCTCTATAAGAAAACACGCGTCTGGCAAAGTTGCTAGATCGGTTACTGCTGCTACAATGGCAGGTCATCAAGATTTCAATGAGTTTGAACGTGGTGTTATGGTCGGCGCACGAGAGATGGGACATAGCATCTCCGAGGTAGCGATACAATTTGGATTTTCGCGTACGATCATTTCACNATAAACACAGTTAACTATGCAAATTAATACAACGAATGAATTTCAGTGAAAATATTTCGCGACTAGACGTACCTCAAAACTCAAAAAACATCGTCTAACATTCACGGTTGAGTACTGTTTTACTCCGCACGCATTATTTGTGCGCACACCAATCACAGCAGGTTTTTCTCGCTGTAACTGAGTCCTCAGCGGCCCGGCTAGACAGGCGAGTGGCTGATCACATCCACAACAGCCAAAAACAAGAGACAGTCAAAAAGTGCACACACAGCGTGTAGAAAACTATCCTATACTTAAGATTATTTGGCGAAAAGTTCTGTCTCTACTAACATAACATGATCTAGAACCAGGAGGAAGAGGAGGGGGGGGGGACAAAATAAGCCGTTGACGACAATATATATAAAAATTTGTACTACATACAAAAATTAAAGCTTGAAAAAATCTATTAAAGGATGGCTTGCCAAAAAATATATATATAAATGCGTGTAACCCATAATCAATGAAGGACTGAAACTCCCGACTTTGCAGTTAGCAGTGGCACCTATCGCTGGCCTTAAGGAATATGTTCTCTGCTTAGTGTACACTATAAACAAAGTTACTTATGAAGTGAATCATCGTAACATGTATTTAACGAACTTACCAAGTATCACATTACAAACAGCAATCTCTGATACGGTAAATCAGTACATGACCAATACAAAACCGCGGCCGACACTTGATTTCGTTTTCTGGTCGTTAGCGTGACTGGTTCTCTTTTATTTGAAGTGCTTCCATATACACTGGAGAGCCAAAAAAAACTGGTATAGGCGTGCGTATGCAAATAACAGAGGTATGGAACCAATCAGAGTAATGCGATACGGTCGGCAGCGCCTGTATAAGACAACAAGCATCTAGTAAAGTTGCTAGATCGGTTACTGCTGCACAATGGCACGCTATCAAGATTTCAATGAGTTTAAACGTGGTGTTAGAGTCGGCGCACGAGAGATGGGACATAGCATCTCCGAGGTAGCGATACAATTTGGATTTTCGCGTACGATCATTTCACGAGTGTACCGTGAATATCGGGAATCCGGTGAAACATCAAATCTTCGACATCGCTGCGGCCGGAAAAAGATCGTGAAAGAACGGGACAAACGACGACTTACGAGAATCATTAAATGTGACACACGTGCAACCCTTTCTCAAATTGGCGCAGATTTCAATGCTGGGGCATCAACAACTGCCAGCGTGCAAACTATTCAACGGACAATCATTCATATGGGCTTTCGGAGCCGAAGGCCTACTCGTGTACCGTTGTTGACTGCACGACACAAAGCTTTCCGCCTCGCCTGGGTCCACCAACACTGCCATTGGACTGTTGATGACTGGAAACACGTTGCCTGGTCTGACGAGTCTCGTTTCCAATTGCATCGGGCGGATGGACGTGTACGGGCAAGGAGACATCCTCATGAATCCATGGACCCTACATGTCAACAGGGGACTGTTCAAGCTGGTGGAGGTTCTGTCATGGTATGGGGCGTGTGCAGTTGGCGTGAAATGGGACCCCTGATACGTCTAAATACCACTCTGACAGGTGACAAATACGTAAGCATCCTGTCCGATCACCTGCACCTATTCATGTCCATTGTGCATTCCGACGGACATGGACACTTCCAGCAGGGTAATGCGACACCCCACACGTCGAGAGTTGCTACCGAGTGGCTCCAGGAACACTCTTCTGACTTTAGACACTTCCATTGGCCACCTAAATCACCAGACATGAACATTATTGAGCATATCTGGGATGCCTTGCAATGTGCTGTTCAGAAGAGATCTCCACCACCTCGCACTCCTGTGGATTTGTGGACTGCCCTGCAGGATTCATGGTGTGAATTGCCTCCTGCATACCTATAGATGTTAGTCGAGTGCATGCCACGTCGTCTTGCGGCACTTCTGCGTGCTCGCGGGGGTCCTACACGATATTAGGCAGGTGCGCCAGTTTTTTTGGCTCTTCAGTGTATATTAATGTATGCAACCTACGGTTAACCACCACGCCTTTTATGCGGAACAAAGTTCGACTTTTTGATGGTCGTAGTAGATTACAATGTAGGAAACATTATTCATTTCATTTTAAGCACCGCAGTTAATCACGGCAGTCTTGATTTTATGGCGAGGAATTGTAGTCGATATTAAGGCCTACACCGACATCTGCTTGGAGTAGGGATGGAAAACCCCTGTGAAGTCGGCCGATATAAAACCAATGTGATTCTGAATATGGGTCAGAAAATATGAAGTTGAAAAAAGGTTTACCGAAAGGTTACAGAGCAGCTGTGTTAGGTTAAGGTTAGGTTGGATAAGGTTAGGTATACTGTTGAGGTAATCAAAGGATTAACTAATAGACCAAAAACACAACACAAATTTGGTAAAACTGTGAAAATATAAACTCCTTTAACGTTAAAAATTATAGAGATACATTAAAAAAAAATAGTTGTCAATAATGCATATTACAATTTAATACGCTTATTCACATATAAAACACACATCAAATTTGACAATACTTTTGACCGCCACCTAAGAAACTAAAACTGGTAGGAATTCCACATTCATGGCATTTTTTGGACTCGCACACGGGGAACACAACACAGCCGCCTGAGACCAAACTTTTCTGCAGAACTTNTAGGTTAAGGTTAGGTTGGATAAGGTTAGGTATACTGTTGAGGTAATCAAAGGATTAACTAATAGACCAAAAACACTACACAAATTTGGTAAAACTGTGAAAATATAAACTCCTTTAACGTTAAAAATTATAGAGGTACATTAAAAAAAATAGTTGTCAATAATGCATATTACAATTTAATACGCTTATTCACATATAAAACACACATCAAATTTGACAATACTTTTGACCACCACCTAAGAAACTAAAACTGTTAGCAATTCCACATTCATGGCATTTTTTGGACTCGCACACGGGGAACACAACACAGCCGCCTCAGACCAAACTTTTTCTGCAGAACTTCATCCTTAGTACAAAAAGATAAAGGACGATCGCCAAGACCGCGTTTCTCTGGCGGTAAACACGTCAGCTAGAAGTACAGAAGATGGCAGATGCGAGATTCTGAAAGCGATTTGCTCCAAAAGGAGATGAACGTTGAAAGATAAATTCCAAGCTCTCGCCCACGGCGTAGTTACTTCTGTGAACAGCTATCATTAAAAGAGAAACAAACTTACGTTGTTTCAAAGCTGATGAAACCCTTAGTTTTTGACCTCAGGCGAAGCTGGTTACTTCGTCATTACTTGCACACGTTCAGGAATCTTGGCAAAATCCTTGGGAAAACCTCTTCAATGTGGCCGCTTGGGTATGCCGCCGAACGATGTGCAGATCTCCAACAGAAAACGTTTTGTTAAAAACCGTCCAGCGCCTCTGGGTGGGGTTTGCTTACGTTGCGCGTCTGTATACGTTTTTCAGTTCCTCAATTTCTCTCTAAAGCATGTTTTTGTGATCGTGAAAATGACTCAAACGGGTGTTTTCGCGGTCATTTTTGGTTATAAACATCCGGCACAAAAACTAAAAAAGTTATAGGGACGTGCATCAAACCTTTATTTTTATTATTACGTCATAAAATGGTAGGGTCTCTGCTGAAGTCTCATAGAGGCGCGTTATCGACAACAAGACTGCACGCCAGTTAAGTGCTTTGCGCGTAGAGACGATGAGAGAGTTGATACGCATGTCTCGGTCGCCTCTAGTGCTCCCACGCTTTTCGGCCTCAGACGTACGAAATTCCTTCAACAAGGTGGCCACCTTAACGCACACCTCAGAAAGAATAAAGTCCACACGGACATAGATAAAACATATCGTTAAATAAAAGAGCTCATCCAGGGCAAAGTCANTTTGGTTATAAACATCCGGCACAAAAACTAAAAAAGTTATAGGGACGTGCATCAAACCTTTATTTTTATTATTACGCCATAAAATGGTAGGGTCTCTGCTGAAAGTCTCATAGAGGCGCGTTATCGACGACAAGACTGCGCGCCAGTTCAGCGCTTTGCGCGTAGAGGCGATGAGAGAGTTGATGCGCATGTCTCGGTCGCCTCTAGTGCTCCCACGCTTTTCAGCCTCAGACGTACGAAATTCCTTCAACAAGGTGGCCACCTTAATGCACACCTCAGAAAGAATAAAGTCCACACGGAAATAGATAAAACATATCGTTAAATAAAAGAGCTCATCCAGAGCAAAGTAAATAGCACAAGATTTTTGAGCAAAGCACGGAAGTTTTGCGAAACACGTAATACAGTCAATTTTAAACGCTTAAGGGTTTTTGTATGCTCTGATTCAGAACTTACTGTCACGAGTTCAAAATTTTATTATGAAGTGCGAATTTTGTCGCATTCCGGTTACAATTCCATAAATTACAACTTAATATTAGTAAATACATAAATAAATTATTCACACGTCTCTATTTTAAAAAACTCATTGAAATATGTCAACACAATAGCGATATCGAATAATTTCGNCTCTGATTCAGAACTTACTGTCACGAGTTCAAAATTTTATTATGAAGTGCGAATTTTGTCGCATTCCGGTTACAATGCCATAAATTACAACTTAATATTATTAAATACATAAATAAATTATTCACACGTCTCTATTTTAAAAAACTCATTGAAATATGTCAACACAATAGCGATATCGAATAATTTCGAGTAATAATTTTTAACAGTAAGACATGGTTAAAATGCGGCCACATCTTTAACTTAGCGATGTAAATGATTATTAGACAGAATTATTGTCAGTACCTCACAATAAATGCATCGCCTCAAAAATTATACCACTGCAAAAAATTTATTTGATAGTTTGTCTTCTTGGGATGTTCACTGAACTGTTGAAAATAAGATTATGTAGAGTGTTATAGGTTTCACAGTTGGACAACGAAGCAGGAACATATTTACGGTTCAAAATGCAAAATCCGAATACATGATGATTTAACGTGTACGTAGTCGTTGGTTTTTAGATTTGTCTTCTGGTGTGCTTATCAACGCCGCTGCTGTCCGTTGTAGTTTTGCACGCAAGTCAAAACTAAACACGGTACAATCACACGTGTCTTGCCACGTAGTCTCAAATCCAGCAGCTTGATGCAGTCTTCTTTCTACAGGCGCAGACACCTTCGTAGCGAAGTTCTGGGGTCGACGACCTCGAAAGAAAAACCCACAGCAGCGAGCGATTAGTTTGAACCAACGAATAACGGGTGGCTTGCGACTCCCTCGAGGAATTTCCAACTTGCCCGGCTCCGCGTAGTATCGGGGCTCCGGAGTAATCTATACATTCTTCCATGCAGCTGGAGAAGGGGGGGGGAAGGAGGAGGTTATTATATCTCGCGCATTCGATAGCCGGGCAGCGCGTTCCATCTGGCGGTAGTTCGCTAAAATACCCCACATAATGGAGCTGGGTTCCGAGCATCTGCCCCGAGCTTTTATTAAAACCTCGGCGGATACAAGGGACCGCGTGCCGATCCTCTGGAAAAAAAAAATTAAGAAAACTCTCGCTCCGAACAACTTGCTACACTAGGGAGTTCTCTTGCGACAGTTGTGTAAAAAAGGGGGGGGGGGACGTCACAGTTTTATATTTTCTGCCAGCCACGGTCCAACTTGTACGCATTACAAGAAATGTTTTCGTTTGAAGGGTGTCCGCGGTAAAGCAAGCATTTCTGAAACAAACCGTCGAAAAAAAAAAAATAGTGTCCATCATAACTACTTACAGTGATGGACAAAATCAAGTGTATAATATCCCACATTCCGCGCACAGATACACAAGTGTATTACAACATATGAAAGAATGAACGTTATCCTACGTGTCTACGTGCAACAGTTCTAGAATCAACGAGCAAGTACGCTACATTCGCAAATTATGATGATGTGTCGCTGGGAATGCCTGGACAAAAGTATTCAGCCACCTGACGTGTACAAGTGTGCATGGGCTCTTTCCGCTAACACCTATCAGTTCTGCGACTTCAGTTCAGTTCTGTGGTCAGATAGTGAGGGTTAGACCTGCTGCACAGTTGAACAGTGTGGTGAGATGGAGCAGAAAATGAACGAAACGACCGTTGAAGAATGGGGAACTAAAACAAGACTTCGGGCAGAAGGAAAAATATTTTCTGATATCGCAAAAATTGTAGGAAGAAGTTGTTCGGCCGTTTAAAGCGTTGTACACAGATGTCAAGATAAAACATTGTTCACCAGCAAGGAAAGAAGCTGCCGTCCGCAAAAGCTATCACGCACGGAGCAGAGGTATGTGGTGATTTCTATCAAAAAAAGAACCCAAAAACGAGTTCGTCCGACATAACAGCTCAAGTGAACAAATATTTACATGAACAGGTTTCTTCACGGACTATACGAAGAGTTTTCAATCGTGCTGGGTACCATGCTAGGGTCCCGCGAAAGAAGCCTTACATTAGTATGACGAACAGGGCTAAACGGCTGCAGTTTGCGAAACAGTAGGTGCAGAAAGATATTGAATTCTGGGAGAAAGTTTTATTTTCAGATGAAAGTGAATTCAATATTTATAGCAATGATGGTAGAATGTTGGTGTGGCGCAAGCCAAACACCGAGTTTGAACAAAAGAACTTGCAGACAACAGTTAAACATAGAGGTGGTGGGGTCATGATTTAGGGGTGCATCTCGGCCTCAGGGGTGGGGGAACTGGTGTCCATCGAAGGGAATGTGGACAGATTCGTGTATCTTCAAATACCCAAAGACAAGCTCAGGAAGAGTAGAGAAAAACGGGGCATTGCAAATGATTTTTACTTTCAACACGACAATGACCCCAATCATACGGCGGAGATTGTACGTCTGTGGCGGCTTTACAACACACCGCATACTTTGAAATCACCTCCGCAGTCACCAGATGTGAATCCGATAAAATATTTGTGGAGTAAGTTGGAGAAAAGGCTGAGAAAAAAAAACACATCACCAACAAACCACAACTGAAAAAGTTACTTCAGAAAGAATGGAACAATATTGGCTCGAATATTACGCGGAACCTTGTGCATTCCATGCCAAAATTTGTAAAGCAATAATAACCAGGAAGGGTATGCAAACTAAGTATTAAGATCAATATTAATGGTTTTGTTTTATAACTGTCCGGAAATGGACGAATATTTATGTCTACGTAAAAATGGCCCTCAAGGAAACTTCATGTATTATTTTCGTTTTCTGTATACAATACATTCCTTTTCTACAATCAGACGGTTTCATTTACTTATTCCTGACACCTGTGCTGACAATCACTTGTTTAATATTTCCATTTTCGACAGAATATATATGTTTCGCTTACCATTCTCTCTGGACGAATAATTTTTTTCATCACTGTATATGCTACATACAGGACACAATTGCATGCTGTCTCGCAGTTAAAGTGACAGCCAACTAATAACTGTAGTTCAAACACTTCACGTTCTGCTTCAAGTATAATGTTCAGAAACGGCCACAGACGTTAGTGTTTCTTTGTTCCTTGTTGAATAAACAATAGCGACGGAATAATCGTATTACGATCGAATTTACATTCCCAACAATTGTACGATTTCACTTGGGCGGTGCATGAATAAAGTGATCAGGTCTAGGGTAATGTTAATTTTACATATGTCTGAAGGATAAACGATGAGGAGAAAAGTAGAACATAAGCAGGGCTTCCAGAAGTGCTAATGCAGTTCACCGTGGACAACAGGCCTAATCATGTTTATACATTTATTACAGTGCTAAGTGTGGATGAGTGCGATATAAAAACGAAAAGATCGAAACAGACTCATTTCACACGGAGCACTGATGTGGCCCGCGACCGCGTAAGTGCCACTTCCACCTCCGCCGTCGTGTGAAAACCTGAATTGGGCCACGCGGACAAAGCACGGACTCATTTCACACGGAACACGGATGCGGGTACGGCTTCCACCTCCGTCGTGTGATAACCTGGATTGGGCCACGTGGACAAAGCATTTATATGCTGGAAGGCATGCCGATCTTTGCCTAACTAATCGATTTCTTGTATCGATCTAGATCGAAGAACAGAATACCANTATGCTGGAAGGCATGCCGATCTTTGCCTAACTAATCGATTTCTTGTATCGATCTAGATCGAAGAACAGAATACCAGTGCGCGCAGAAAATCGGACAAAGAAATCTATTCAAAATAATCTATCTTCGATCTTTTTTCGGGCGAGTTGTACGAACATAACGTCAATTGCATGTGCTAGAGTGTGCCGTGACTTGGGAACAAACTCATGCAGCCCAGAAATACTGTTGACCAAAAACTCATAAAAATATCAAGGACCAAAAATTAAATTCCATAAGAACATAACAATTTATAAACACGGCAGTTTACAACTTAAGAAATTTCACAGCGTTAAATGACACACAAAGGTGCGACTGAATCGAAAAACTATTCTACGAGAAATATATAGATTCCGATAAAAAAAAAAAATCGGCAGCATTAATATAGATCTAAAATGGGATTTTCAAAACTATTTTAATCGGCATCCTTATGTGCGGGTTGCGAGCCCGTAACCAAGCTTGAACATGCACGGGCGGGTCCGAGCGCTCGCGCTGTTCCGGCCTACCGCTTCCTGTGAAAGACTGCATCACCACAAGAAGTTGACAATTGCAACAGGTGTGCACCTGCATGCGGACGCACGCCCCATCAGCTCCGTGTGCGAAGAGCCTTACAAACTGCACGCGACGCTGTGCTGCTCCGTCTGCGGGACTATATACACGTCTGTGTTTTCATATACAGACAACAAAATTAAGCCGTTCACGGTTAAACGAGCACTTTTTAAATTGACTGAAATAAATTCAGAGTACGCAAATTTGAAAACTACAACTTTAATACGACGTTATGACATCCAGCCAGTAATAACTTTTCATTGGAACAAAACTGAATTCAAACCACCTTGCGTATTAAAATTTCTTGTCTAAATCGGCCGGACGGAGGGGGGAAAGGGGAAATTCTTAGGAGGAGGGAGTAAAATTGAAGTCTTAAACACTTGTAAATGTTGTTAATAGGCTGATAGACTGACGTCACAAAACTTAATAATATATTATGTTATACTATTCAATATTAGCTTTTGCAGTGAAGTATTAGTTTCAAATTTGCTCACTTATATATCGAAATTTATCGCAAATTCAGCTGTTTATCTTTACCTTCGTGCTACGGAAACGAATGTTCAGCCCTGTTGCTTGTGTGAGCGTTTATTTTTCGTGTGCGCGTGTCTGATTTAGTGTAATCTGCGTCAGAGTTAAGAATATTAAAAAAAAATTGTGAATTTTTATTGCAATGCCGATACTGCAAACCATGTGTTTGATATGATAGTGTTATATAACTTCAGTTGCGACATATTGAAATAATAGGTCGACGTTGTTTTCGCCCATCATAAGCACATCGCCGTCATGAACAGATAACACAATTTTAGACAAAACTCAATAACTGAGAAACCAATGCAAAGAACAAGAGATGTAGATGACATACGGTGATGTCACTTTATAGAACCTATTTTGTGTAAAGGAAAGGAAAAATGCTGTTGGGAGAGAAAGCTTAGAAATGTACATTACTCCTTCAAGGTTCAAGTATTCCCTGAGAATTAAAAATTTAATTCGTTCTAGCCTCACACTCAGCATTTTTTTTTTTTTTTTTTTGTCAGGCTGCGTTGAGGATATCAACGAAAATCCTAATGTACGAAACTCACGAGTTCGTTTCTTAACCAAAAATACAAGCAAGCGTTTTTTATAAACGGTTTTAAAATACGAGCAAATTTAATTGCTTTTCCCCTGGAACCAAACCAAATATTAACACTCGATCACGTGCAAACTAATCTCAAAATATCTCATAGCACATGTAACATCATTCCCAGATGACCACACGCACTTCGGATCTAGTTGATAATTAAAACAGTACACCTCCGATTCTCGGCAATTCCCTTCGTGGCCACATCGGATATATTATTTGAGATTCGCTATATAAAACTACGCAACTCGAAACTTTTTTTCTTTCACGAAACCAATTAAAATTGCTGGGAATAAATTCTCAGAAGAATACGCCGCTGAAGAGCGAGAGAAACTCAGGCGTGAATGAAAATGCGGAAAAAAAGTAATCCCAAATAGAGAAACATGAATATGAACAAATGTCCAATTACTTGCACTGCATGACGCGATGGGTGGATCGTTTTTGTGTGGAATGCCATCATAGCTATTGTTTGACAGCAGTCCCATGCCAGGGGGTTTGTTCTAAGTGCCTCAAAACGGGGGTCCCAGTCGTTAAATCGCGATAGTCATTAAGGTTAAGTTAAAAATGCCGCAGCATGCCATCTCGATTCTTGTGAGAAATCGATCGGGAGTTCGAAAGTTGACCTCACGACCAACAAAGTTCAGTTTCAACATGGCGAGTGAGAAGCACCGTTGCCGTATTTACTACAAGCAGGCAAGACACTTACACATCCATCGTTCTGAAATATTACACACAACAGAAATATTATTTTACAGCTGGAACATTGCAGGAAGTATAATCAATGTAGTATTGTATCACACCAAAAAATATAAATAAATTATTAGTTGTTTTATTTCAGTATTCCCTCATTATTTAGGGTACGTATAAGTAGCCGAGTGGTTGTGCTATGAAAAAATCGTTAACACTGGCATTACATTTTGAAACCAGCAAGCCGATATTTCTATTTTACATAATGAAAAACTATTTAACTTTGGTATTCACAATAACCAAAAAAATTAAAAAAAAAAAAGTTCCTGTCATTTACAGACACCAATATTTTGCATTTAACGCATTATTTCTAGCGGTATCGGGAATTCGTGTGTCACTACAAACAGAAGATTGAACGCCTTCAGTTTGAGAATTGCTGTGTACGCATAACGTGCACTAGACGAGAACATTACCCCACAGTCATAAAGAATGTTATTGCAACATCCTGCGCACGCGCTTTTTCCAAGTTATTACAAGCACCGGTAAAAAAAAATCATTATTTTATATTTGTACGAAATGCTGTTCAACTTGTAGACAATACTTACGAGTACTACTCCTTCGCATAAAAAAAAATTATACGGCATATTTTACACATTGGCCCGTCAAAAACGCAATTTTAGTGTTTTTGGGATGTACAAATGATAAAAACTAACTAGCCAAAACGAGACAACTGACATTGAAATAAGGTACCATGAGATACTTACAGGAATATTTAAAATAACGCTATGAAATGAGTTCGCAATTTTTACAAATTGCTTGAAATAACTACATTGTTGCATGTTTTTGATTTGTTGTAAGCTATAATTTTTTTATAAACTTAATTTTGCATACCTTAAAATGAATTAAGATATGATCTTTCAGTTGCACTTGTTAAATTTTATGTATATGATTTCGTTTATTTTATTTGTACGCCTCAAAAACACTAAAATCGTGACTTTGACATGCTATGATGCAAAAACGATGGGATAAATTTTTTTTCGTTTGAGGAAAGGGTTTATAAGTAATGCGTACAAGTTGAACAGTGTTCCGTACACGTATAAAATAATGAAATTTTTGGTAACAAGCACCCTTAAGTTCTTCTATGAAAAGTAGATTTTTTTTTAATTTGGCAACCATATTCTTAAAGCAGCGTACATAGAAGAGAGGAGGATTGACTGCCACGTGACTTCAGATGATAGTTTAATTTTTTCGTAGCAAGGATATACTTATAAAGACTACAAACGATAGAAGCTTCCGCTTACATAAGACTCCGATGCACTTCGGTACCGACTCTGTATTCATAAATGTTAAAGTCATTCCTGGAGTTTCGCTCTAACCGTAACCGGTAGAGTCAAAATTATACTTACAGGGGAAATCGGATAGAGTGCGCACGTGAACTGCGCAACACTTTTGATCAAACCTTTGAAAAATCACCCCATATATATGACGTGTTTGGTTGTTTCCTAAATATATCTTGTATCGCAAGCGTTTTATACTTCTCTTAACATAAAAGTATCTTTATTTTTGGTGAAATTTACCTTTTACTTATATTTTATCTTTAAATCATAATTATATTTATAATTAATATGAGTAAAAACAGGAATCAAATAGGTATGTTGGTAATGTTAGTAACAAATAGTTCTTATGCAAAATATTATTGCACTGAGTGCGCACGGATAAGGTGCGCTGTCCCTTTGGTGTAATTTTCTTGACTTGGTTAAGCTTACAGGAGGAATAACCTGGGAGCAGAACTTTAGCAGGGCTTCAGAAAAGTAACCGTGGATAACTTATAGTGTTTATGTAAGTAAGTGCATCGAGAGGTTTGTAACCTTCCTCTCTACTCTAGTTTTAATGCATCCAGCTTACATTAAAATTGATCGAAGTATTTTATTCATGTAAAATGGAATGTCTGTTGAAAATTCAAATGTAAACAAACACGTTCATCACCGTTGCACTGGCGATGGGCGAGTTAGAGACATGCGCGGAAGACGGAAATCAGGGCGTCTACTAACCCGGGAAATACCAGGGATTTTTTTTTTGTCGGTTAATAGAAATTAATAACACCACACAAAATACATGCATATTTACTATGTGTCCATGTTGTTTCCAAAACAATTTCAATACTTTCTGTACTCAATCCCGACTGAGTATGATTCATTCTTGCATTCTTAATAAAAGTGAAAGTAAATTAATAGCACATGCATATCTGCATAGTTATCACAGAGAACCATTTTGATTCTGCTTTTTTAACGAATCTTACGTACTTTTTTCTTTGAAGCATAATTCTATTGTAATATACATAAATGTTACCATGTAATAGGACATCCTCGAAATAAAAATATATCTTGGAATATCCTGGAATTATCAGGGAATTTTTTTTCCCCGAGACTTGGAGACACCCTGAAAATCGGTCTATATTTATATAGGTTGTTCACGGTTACTGCTAACTTTTCTGAAGCCCTGCCTATGTTCTACTTCCCGGATATTTCTCCCATTCGTGCAAACAATGCTTAACTGAGTCTAGAAAATGACACCAGAGGGATAACGCACCGCATTTGTACGCGCTCCGTGTAATATTTTGCATAATATCTGTTTCTTACCAGGCGTTACCAACACACCTATTTTTTCACTGTTTTTATTCACATAAGTTATGTTAACAAAAACATAAAACGCTTGTTGTACGTGGCATATTTAGGAAACTACCATCCGCGTGGGGTGATTTTTCACAGGTTTGATTCAAAAAGTGTGGAGAAACCGCGAAAAGACTATAGTGAGTGAGTGAAGAGATTTGGGTGGCTCTTAACAGCGAGGTCTTGAGAGCCGATGAGGGTGATTGAGGTGAGTANTGAAGAGATTTGGGTGGCTCTTAACAGCGAGGTCTTGAGAGCCGATGAGGGTGATTGAGGTGAGTATGGAGCAGCGCCAGAACGATGAGGCGGGGGAAACGGGATATCCCCGAGAAAAACCGCCGACCAGCCACATCGTCCGGCACGATTCCCACTTGCGAAATTCCAGTGTGAACCAGCCGGGGATTGAACCCGGTCCGCATTGGTGGGAGGCGAGCAGGCTTACCGCCCAGCCACTGCAGCCCCCTATATAATGTATTCACGGTAACTTCAAGATTTTCTGAAGCCCTGCTAAAGATCTACTTTCCAGCCCATTTCGTATNGTGGCTAACGGCTAGGGTGATTTTTCAAAGGTTCTTTTCAAAAGTATCGAAGATACCGTGAATGGATTATAGTCTTATTACATCGCATTACGTATGTGAACGACAGCTAAGTTTCGCGCAGACACGCGTGCCTCTCCGCAGCGCACACCTGCGCGCTAATCCCGGCTGGCGTGTGCGATAACGCGACACGAGGGAGAACATTTTTCTCGCGCCAGTTGGCACCTTGTCACGTCGCCGGCTGCTGGACGCACGCGCGATAATCAATCAACTTTGAGGCCATTAAAACTGTTAACTCCGGAGGTCGACGGAAGGGCACCATGCCGTCCCGACAAGACCCGTGCATTACTTGCCGTCAATGAGGCAGCCGATGTGGACATATAAATAACGTTGAGGCCGGACTTCACTCCTTTTGCAGGATTCTTATTTATCGCGTCATAATTTCGGATTGGTAATAATTACTAGGGACGCCTGTTTTTCGCGAAACTGTTTACGCGTAGGTTAGACTTCAATATCCTATGTGCACATCTGTAGTCTTCATTTGACTATTGGCCGCTTGTCTTTGTAGGGAGACCGTCTGTTATATATGTGAGCCAATTAGAACTAAGTTTCTCCGATACTGACCGTCCGTGATTCGCGTAACAACTTAAATGATCCAATAGGTGGTTCTGAACCAAAGTGCGTTGGAACACAACTTGTCCTGAAACCTTTTCGCGAAAAACAGGTGCCCCTAGTAATTACTGACCATGAACGATTGTAACAAATTTACATTTTTCGAGTTGTTTAATATTTTTGTGCGTAATTTTAATTATGTGGTATCTTCTTGTTGTAAAAAGTCAGGAAAATATATTCATACTTTATCAATAAGTTTCTGACTTTTTTGCAAGCAGGAAATGAAAAAAAACTGAAAATGAGATACAAACACATTAAACCACTAGTAAATTGAAAATTTTACATAGTCAAACGTTTCCAATAATACCTCTGAAACGGAAATTATGACACGAAAACGAAGACTTTCTGCACAATAGGTAAAGCCGAGCTCTTACTACAGCGGTGAAACGGGGGAAGTAAAAAAGTGGCGTCGACAGTTTGGCATCGTGGTAAGAATATCTGGCTTTCAATTTTGAGGTACAGAATTTTATAACCGGATATTCCGGAGAAAAATTGGATGTGGCTCCCAACTCTGTATTATCTATCTCATCTATTAAGTTTGCTATATTTCTTAATCTTGCAGATGTCGCTGATAAGGTANTCCCAACTCTGTATTATCTATCTCATCTATTAAGTTTGCTATATTTCTTAATCTTGCAGATGTCGCTGATAAGGTGCGAATATTCCGAAAATTCCACAGAGTGTATACTTGAATATTTATATCGCCTTACAGTACGAACAAGAATATAGTGAAAACTGGTATTTGTAACAACTAACAATTTATTCGAAATTAAACAATGCTGTAAGGCAATTCGTGGAAAATCACACCCATAACTAAGAATGCAAGAACTGGAAGTATCTTATGTTGGGAGTGACACTGCTAAATGCCACTTTTACTTTATACGCTTACGGAGAGTAAGATGTAACGGTACTGAAGCATATTTCTACGGAAACGTTATGTCGAGACCAGTCTCAAGAAACGCGTAGATCGAATCCTAACTTGCCTCCGAGGGGATACGACTGCACACGACACTCAAATAATTTTGTATATCAATGTTGTTTTATATGTACATTACGTGTTAAACTGAAAATAATTATGTGCTGCAGATATATCGCACCAAATCCGAAACTGCCTTACGAAAGATTAAACTCATAACTGTCCCATCTTAAACCACTTCATGTTTCTCTTAAATCTGACAGGCAGGGCTGCTAGAATATTTTCTCACGATGTTTGACTTCGACTATCATCGGAAAATTAGGAGATGGAGGTCCATTTCAAAGGTTTAACAGTCACGACAAAAATTTTAAAATTAAAAAACAAAAAAACCAAACGTTAAGTAACAAAAAATCGACAGCTTTGCAATCTTTAAACGTGGTGGATATAAAGAAATACGCTTAAACATGACCATAAAAAAGAATGCTATTCAGTGGGATACACATAACTGAGCTGTATTTATTTTTAATATGTTAACGAGGGCTGCAGTCACTTTAATTTTGGTAGCAAAGCGGTGTCACGGTGTAACATCAAAAGCGTGTATGTTGAAACATCACTATCTAACTTCTCTCTGCTTGAAAAAAAAAAATCACTCCGATCGTGCCGTAGTTGTTTCTAAGCTGAATCTTGCGGAGACAGAGTCAAAAGGACAGCAGATAGCAAACTTCAATACAGAAGGTGTGAAATAATCCCGTTTATTAGGCGCTTCTACCTGCTCCTCATCCTACATAATTCCTCTTGTCGACGAGAGTAACGATATCTGCCGCAAAGCATTTCCTCCCAGATTCTTGTCCACGAGATCGCATCGCAGCTGGCCGTAAAGGGTAATTTTCGGCCAACCAGAAACTAATTCCCTGGACACTGCAGCGGCAACCAGCCAACTAAAGTGTAGGGTAAGGGGGGAGAGAGAAAAGGGAAAGAGGGGGCCAGCACAGAAGCAAAGTTCCACAGACGAGACGTGAAAATCATGGCGTCCAGCGCTGAAAGAGATCAAAGAGAATACATCTAGGAGGCAAATGTGAGCATTATTAAATTACGTAGGCGGTACAGGTTTACCGCACAAGCGCAGTCGCGGTGGGGAGAGACGAGAGATCGCCACGTGGTACTTGCCAAATGGAAAAATTAATTAAATAATTAATTTAAAATTTTCGCAGCAGCAAACTGTAACAAGATGTTACTGATGACTAATGAGCCCACTTTCCTCTACATGGTTGCAAATAAATTTTAGCGAAGTTCTTAAGTATAGATTGTTGGTAGGCGTTGACGTCTCATTGACAGCAATATCATTAGATATAAACCAGAAACATGTGAAACAGTACCAAGACAATTAAATTACACAAGTGTCTTATCCGGGATTCAAATCCAGAAAAATTCGTAAAATTAAGCTATTTTGCAATCAAATGAATCACGGATGTAGGATTCGGGGGCATCAAATTCAGATATAATCAGTCTCGTGTTTTGAATGATAGGGTTCACTAACCTGAAATATTTACACCGCCATCATTTTCAAAATAAGTGTCTGAGCCACTAAAAACTAATAAGTTTACGTGGCCTACCATAACGCTAATTTTGTGAAGCATCTGATGGAAATCGGTTGATTGGTACCTAAGATAAAGCATAAAAACTTTACTTTGTTAATCGGTGCTATCTTACAAAACTGCCTAAAAAATGTTATTTATACTATGCGTCTAATATATACTGTCAGCATAAAAAGTTGTAAGTTAAATTGTTAAATTTAATTAAATATTAATATAGCCGCCATTTTGAAAATCAGTGACTGCCTCGTTTAAATAATGCAACTTTACATGGCCTTCTGTATGTGTGCAAAATTTTGTGCAAATTAGTTGAATTATTCCGGAAATATGAAAAATTTTTAATTTTACTCACCTGACACTGCTATGCAAAAAATCCTGCAAAAGAGTAATTCTGTATGCATACATGATGCGTCTAATACTGTTGCATACAAAATGTGGCTGAACTTTGTTGAAACGTTTCATACATATAACAAATTAATCTAAATTATTTATATAACCCCATTAAAACATGCCTGCCGAACAACACATATTACCCTACTGTAGAAATATTTGCGTAAAATTTTGGTATGAATCGGTTGATTGATCGAGATATGGCATAAAACCTCCATTATTCATGTGACGATCTTCATAGATGGAGGAAAACATTTTTATGTATTAGCACATTCTATGATTGTAATAGATACAAAATACAGAGTTAAATTAAAATCTGTTACATAGTTTCATAGATATTGCACACTAAACTAAAATGTTTATATAGGCGTCATTCAGAAAATAAGACATGTACACACTTAAAACATATTAATATGGCCTACCACAGTAAAACGTCTTCGCGAATTTTAAAAGAAATCGATTGACTGTTTCTCGAGATACGGCATAAAAACTATATTATTTCATGTGGGGCTATTTTACAAAATAGCGGGGAAATGAGGCTTTGAATTGGCAATTTTTATGTATATATTTTATACTGTTAGCATACAAAGTTAAGTTGAGATTTGTTTAGTAATTCTAATTTGTCATGCGATACTATCTTACAAAATGGCAGCCAAGAGATTTTGTGTGGACATATTAGATGGTTGTAATATATATAACCAGCACATAAATTTTCATTGGAATTACTTACATGGTTTAGACGATATTACATATGAAACTAAAATAACTATATGACCACCATTTTGAAAATAAGTGTCTGACATATCTAAAACATATCAGTTAACGTTACCTACCGCAGGACTCCTTGCTTGCCGTATTTGGTAGGAAAATATCAATTGTTTCACGAGTTAATACACAAAAACTTTATTAATTCATGTATTTCTATCTTACAAAATGGCTGACAAAGGGTTTTCTTCGGCTTATATTAAACTTTTATAGATACTGTAAGCATACGAATNTCCCAACTCTGTATTATCTATCTCATCTATTAAGTTTGCTATATTTCTTAATCTTGCAGATGTCGCTGATAAGGTACGAATATTCCGAAAATTCCACAGAGTGTATACTTGAATATTTAATTCGCCTTACAGTACGAACAAGAATATAGTGAAAACTGGTATTTGTAACAACTAACAATTTATTCGAAATTAAACAATGCTGTAAGGCAATTCGTGGAAAATCACACCCATAACTAAGAATGCAAGAACTGGAAGTATCTTATGTTGGGAGTGACACTGCTAAATGGTACTTTTACTTGCTACACTTACGGAGAGTAAGATGTAACGGTACTGAAGCATATTTCTAAGGAAACGTATGTCGAGACCAGTCTCAAGATACGCGTGGATCGAATCCTAACTTGCCTCCGAGGGGATACGACTGCACACGACACTCAAATAATTTTGTATATCAATGTTGTTTTATATGTACATTACGTGTTAAACTGAAAATAATTATGTGCTGCAGATATATCGCACCAAATCCGAAACTGCCTTACGAAAGATTAAACTCATAACTGTCCCATCTTAAACCACTTCATGTTTCTCTTAAATCTGACAGGCAGGGCTGCTAGAATATTTTCTCACGATGTTTGACTTCGACTATCATCGGAAAATTAGGAGATGGAGGTCCATTTCAAAGGTTTAACAGTCACGACAAAAATTTTAAAATAAAAAACAAAAAAACCAAACTTTTTAAGTAACAAAAAATCGACAGCTTTGCAATCTTTAAACGTGGTGGATATAAAGAAATACGCTTAAACATGACCATAAAAAAGAATGCTATTCAGTGGGATACACATAACTGAGCTGTATTTATTTATAATATGTCAACGAGGGCTGCAGTCACTTTAATTTTGGTAGCAAAGCGGTGTCACGGTGTAACATCAAAAGCGTGTATGTTGAAACATCACTATCTAACTTCTCTCTGCTTGAAAAAAAAAAATCACTCAGATCGTGCCGTAGTTGTTTCTAAGCTGAATCTTGCGGAGACAGAGTCAAAAGGACAGCAGATAGCAAACTTCAATACAGAAGGTGTGAAATAATTCCGTTTATTAGGCGCTTCTGCCTGCTCCTCATCCTACATAATTCCTCTTGTCGACGAGAGTAACGTTATCTGCCGCAAAGCATTTCCTCCCAGATTCTTGTCCACGAGATCGCATCGCAGCTGGCCGTAAAGGGTAATTTTCGGCCAACCAGAAACTAATTCCCTGGACACTGCAGCGGCAACCAGCCAACTAAAGAGTAGAGTAGGGGGGAAGAGAGAAAAGGGAAAGAGGGGGCCAGCACAGAAGCAAAGTTCCACAGACGAGACGTGAAAATCATGGCGTCCAGCGCTGAAAGAGATCAAAGAGAATACATCTAGGAGGCAAATGTGAGCATTATTAAATTACGTAGGCGGTACAGGTTTACCGCACAAGCGCAGTCGCGGTGGGGAGAGACGAGAGATCGCCACGTGGTACTTGCCAAATGGAAAAATTAATTAAATAATTAATAAAAAAATTTCGCAGCCGCAAACTGTAACAAGATGTTACTGATGACTAATGAGCCCACTTTCCTCTACATGGTTGCAAATAAATTTTAGCGAAGTTCTTAAGTATAGATTGTTGGTAGGCGTTGACGTCTCATTGACAGCAATATCATTAGATATAAACCAGAAACATGTGAAACAGTACCAAGACAATTAAATTACACAAGTGTCTTATCCGGGATTCAAATCCAGAAAAATTCGTAAAATTAAGCTATTTTGCAATCAAATGAATCACGGATGTAGGATTCGGGGGCATAAAATTCAGATATAATCAGTCTCGTGTTTTGAATGATAGGGTTCACTAACCTGAAATATTTACACCGCCATCATTTTCAAAATAAGTGTCTGAGCCACTAAAAACCAATAAGTTTACGTGGCCTACCATAACGCTAATTTTGTGAAGCATCTGATGGAAATCGGTTGATTGGTACCTAAGATAAAGCATAAAAACTTTACTTTGTTAATCGGTGCTATCTTACAAAACTGCCTAAAAAATGTTATTTATACTATGCGTCTAATATATACTGTCAGCATAAAAAGTTAAGTTAAATTGTTAAATTTAATTAAATATTAATATAGCCGCCATTTTGAAAATCAGTGACTGCCTCGTTTAAATAATGTAACTTCACATGGCCTTCTGTATGTGTGCAAAATTTTGTGCAAATTAGTTGAATTATTCCGGAAATATGAAAAAATTTTAATTTTACTCACCTGACACTGCTATGCAAAAAATCCTGCAAAAGAGTATTTCTGTATGCATACATGATGCGTCTAATACTGTTGCATACAAAATGTGGCTGAACTTTGTTGAAACGTTTCATACANTTCTGTATGCATACATGATGCGTCTAATACTGTTGCATACAAAATGTGGCTGAACTTTGTTGAAACGTTTCATACATATAACAAATTAATCTAAATTATTTATATAACCCCATTAAAACATGCCTGCCGAACAACACATATTACCCTACTGTAGAAATATTTGCGTAAAATTTTGGTATGAATCGGTTGATTGATCGAGATATGGCATAAAACCTCCATTATTCATGTGACGATCTTCATAGATGGAGGAAAACATTTTTATGTATTAGCACATTCTATGATTGTAATAGATACAAAATACAGAGTTAAATTAAAATCTGTTACATAGTTTCATAGATATTGCACACTAAACTAAAATGTTTATATAGGCGTCATTCAGAAAATAAGACATGTACACACTTAAAACATATTAATATGGCCTACCACAGTAAAACGTCTTCGCGAATTTTAAAAGAAATCGATTGACTGTTTCTCGAGATACGGCATAAAAACTATATTATTTCATGTGGGGCTATTTTACAAAATAGCGGANAATCGATTGACTGTTTCTCGAGATACGGCATAAAAACTATATTATTTCATGTGGGGCTATTTTACAAAATAGCGGAGAAATGAGGCTTTGAATTGGCAATTTTGATGTATATATTTTATACTGTTAGCATACAAAGTTAAGTTGAGATTTGTTTAGTAATTCTAATTTGTCATGCGATACTATCTTACAAAATGGCAGCCAAGAGATTTTGTGTGGACATATTAGATGGTTGTAATATATATAACCAGCACATAAATTTTCATTGGAATTACTTACATGGTTTAGACGATATTACATATGAAACTAAAATAACTATATGACCGCCATTTTGAAAATAAGTGTCTGACATATCTAAAACATATCAGTTAACGTTACCTACCGCAGGACTCCTTGCTTGCCGTATTTGGTAGGAAAATATCAATTGTTTCACGAGATAATACACAAAAACTTTATTAATTCATGTATTGCTATCTTACAAAATGGCTGACAAAGGGTTTTCTTCGGCTTATATTAAACTTTTATAGATACTGTAAGCATACGAATTTGGTTGAAATTGGTCAACCTGTATGCTAGTTATACCAAATAACCTAAAATATTTGTATGGCCGCCATTTTGAAAACAAGTGCCTGATAAAGTTTAATTAATTACTCTTACCTGGCCTATCATAGTATTACTTACGTGCCAAATTTGGCGAAAATTTATTGAGTAGTTTTCGACATATAATGTAAAAGCTTAATTTTTTATGTGGTGCTAACTTCCAAAATGGCGGACAAAAGTGACTTCATGTAAATACATTTGATCCTTGTAATATATACTCCCAGCATACAAAGTTAATTTGGGATTGATTAAATGGTTCACAATATATAGCATTATATGCTGAAATAGATATATGGACGCCATTTTAAAATTAAGTATCNCTATCATAGTATTACTTACGTGCCAAATTTGGCGAAAATTTATTGAGTAGTTTTCGACATATAATGTAAAAGCTTCATTTTTTATGTGGTGCTAACTTCCAAAATGGCGGACAAAAGTGACTTCATGTAAATACATTTGATCCTTGTAATATATACTCCCAGCATACAAAGTTAATTTGGAATTGATTAAATGGTTCACAATATATAGCATTATATGCTGAAATAGATATATGGACGCCATTTTAAAATTAAGTATCTGACAAAATTGAAATATATTTGTACGTATCAACTTCCGCAATACTATTTGTTTCCCAAATTCGGTAGGAATCTGTCAATTGTTTCCCGAGAAATTACACAAACACTTTATTAATTCACGTGGTGCTATCTTCCAAAACAGAATACAAAGGACATTTTTTTTTACTTGTATGATGTTTGTAATATATACTGTCAACTTACAAAATTTGGTTTAAATTGGTCAAACGGTATGGTGGTTATACCAAATGAACCTAAAATAATATAGGCCGCCTTGAAAATAAGTGCCTAATAAAGTTAGATCACTTATACTTAGCTCGGCTATTATTACTTATGTGCCAAATTTGGCGAAAATTGGTTGAGTAGTTTCCCAGATATAAAGTAAAAGCTTCATTTTTCATGTGGCGCTATCTTCCAAAATGACGTACCAACATTATTTTTTATTAAGTTGAACTTATATTTTATTTATAAATTATATTTTATCTACAATGAATATTAATAAAAACAGGGAGAAAATAGACGTGTTGGCAATGCCTAGTAAGAAATAATTCTTATGTAAAATATCATTACACTGAGAGGGCACAAATGCGGTGCGCTGTCCCTTTTGGTGAAATTTGCTATAGGCTACTCATGGTAAAGTGGGCTCTTTTAAAAGCTCTGTCATTTGGAATAGTAGTCAATAAATATGTTTTATTTTAGCCTTAGACANATTTATAAATTATATTTTATCTACAATGAATATTAATAAAAACAGGGAGAAAATAGACGTGTTGGCAATGCCTAGAAAGAAATAATTCTTATGTAAAATATTATTACACTGAGAGGGCACAAAAGCGGTGCGCTGTCCCTTTGGTGAAATTTGCTATAGGCTACTCACGGTAAAGTGGGCTCTTTTAAAAGCTCTGTCATTTGGAATAGTAGTCAATAAATATGTTTTATTTTAGCCTTAGACATTAACTTCCGAGTGCGGTGGAATATACACATTGTGCTTATTACTTATTCGGCAATATTTATTTTAAAAAGGTGGTTAAAGGATAAAAAAAAATGGCTGAAAAGAAAAAATAACTAGGTCTTCAAAAGTGCTCATTTTACCGTGAACAGCCTATAGACTCGATTAATCTTTCTTTGCATGAGGCGAAGGAATATCCTAGAAGCAGAACTAAAGTAGGGCTTCAAAAAAGTAGGAAGTAACCGTGAATTGATTATACCCGTAACTAAAGGCTATTCACGGTAAAGTAAGGAATTTTGAAATCAACCTTTGAGAAATGTCACTGACCCTATCTGCTTATACTTCAACGAGGACACTTAGAGAAAAGCGACCAGGTAAAGTTGGTAACAACGATTGGAAATTAGTTCCGCGCTTTAACGTTGAATTAAAAGTGTAAGGTTAACATTTGTGGAAACAAAAAAATTTGTTTTGCTGTTTTTTTTTAAATCTATGTGTAAGAATAAACAAATTTGTAAAATCTTTATTTTTACAATTACTCGAGTTTCACTTGTCCGACACAAGAATATAGTTATCAGGCCCACGACAATGTTAGTTTTACGTATGGTGGAAGAATACACAACGTGCATACAAGAATATATCAAGCAGGGCTTCCAAAAGTGCTCAGTTAACCGGGAACAGAGGATAGCGTGAAATTATGTTACATAATATCACAATAACGCAACGCAATGAAAACGACGTGGAGGTGGAAAACAAACGCCCAATTATAAACGTTGATTTTCTTTAACGCAGGGCTACATTGCTGCCAGCGCATGATTTCAACATGGCGCTTTTCGCGGGCCAATCAGGAGGAAGGTACACGAAAATGGACAATCTAAAAGTAATTTTCAGTAGAGAGCAAAAAAAAAATAAAAATTACTAACCGGCACGTGAACAAAAGTAAACGTCGCTTAATAAATACGACATTGAGCNTAAAAATTACTAACCGGCACGTGAACAAAAGTAAACGTCGCTTAATAAATACGACATTGAGCGTGCAAATTAACTTCCAAGTTTTCTGAAGTGAACTGTCATATTTCGATCCCAATAATGTCGTGTTGCCAACATTGTATAGCTTAAAACAAACTGAAGAGTTGGACTGGAAAAAAAAAAAAATCCTCAACACAGCATTGTTTATGAAATAGTAATCCACCATTCAAACCTTGGAATCCAATTCGCGGCNCGCGGGCCAATCAGGAGGAAGGTACACGAAAATGGACAATCTAAAAGTAATTTTCAGTAGAGAGCAAAAAAAAAAAAAATTACTAACCGGCACGTGAACAAAAGTAAACGTCGCTTAATAAATACGACATTGAGCGTGCAAATTAACTTCCAAGTTTTCTGAAGTGAACTGTCATATTTCGATCCCAATAATGTCGTGTTGCCAACATTGTAGAGTTGGACTGGAAAAAAAAAATCCTCAACACAGCATTGTTTATGAAATAGTAATCCACCATTCAAACCTTGGAATCCAATTCGCGGCCGGGTTCCGTTGCGCATGGCTTAAATCACTTTGCACGAGCAAAAATAAAAAAAAGAACGCTAGAAAAAACGTACCACCCTAAACAAATTATTTTTGAGTAGGAGGCCGCTTAAAATGGCTTGAGTTAGTACAAGTTGGGGGACTGGGGCCCTAGTACTGGAACAAAGCTGTTCTGTAATTTTTATATCTGTGCGCGACTTTCTCTAAGTTCCATTATCCCCAGAGCTGGCATCCCCAGCCGACACTCCGTTATCATTCATTGTTCAGGGATTTTAGCAGACACTGTCATTTTCTTTCTCCCTTTCCTCCCTTCTGGTCTCCCACGCAGCGAAACTTTTTTTTCTTGCACTGCCGACGACTTCCTCTTTTCATCTTCCGCGCCAATCTACATTCTGGACGGCAGAAAGTAAAGATTTTGCGGCGAGGAAATTTTTCACCGCTGCGGGGACGCCAGCAGATAAAAAGGAGACCGTGGCTTGAATACCCAGAACAGATGTCATAATCAACTATTAAGTTCCGCGGGGAATTGTGGCGTGGCGAACTTGACTGAACAGCAAACCACGCGCGAAAGGGAAGTGATCAATACGATCATCATCCTTGGGCGACAAATGGAAGTGCTAGTGAAGAAATTTGGGCGGCTCTTGACAGCGATGTCTTGAGAACCGATGCAATAAGTAGGAGCCGCGTCGGAATGAAAGGGCGGGAGAAACTGGAGATACCCGAGANGCCGATGCAATAAGTAGGAGCCGCGCCGGAATGAAAGGGCGGGAGAAACTGGAGATACCCGAGAAAACCCGCCGACCGGCGAATTCGTCCGACACGATTCCCACATGCGAAATTCCGGGAGCGACTCGGCCGGGAATCGAACCCGGTTGTTCGCCTTGGTGGGAGGCGAGTAATTAACAACTACACCGCCGCGGCCCCTACACAGTTAAGAAATTATTCGCAAATTTACGATACGTCCAATGTAAAGTTCCTACATTTCCTCAGAAAAGAGTCAAAAGCCTTAGGAAGTTCCAAACTTTGTATAAGTGCCGCTGAATGTTACTACATATTTGCAGCCTGATATATGGTACTATTTCCATGCAATGTATAGGTTCAAAACCTCCATTGCAGTTTATAAAGTATACAAGAAATATTTTCATAGTGTAGTAACATATACAATATGACGAACTGGAGAAATTCCCACACAATACGAACATGCACCTAGACATACATTAGTGCGGGACTTGTATTTTAGCACACTGACTACAAAAAAAAATTGCTTCCAACGCTGAATACTTCAGGTGTAGATTATAACTGTAACTGAGATTGCAAAAAAAAAAAAAAAAAAAAAACATACACTTTTATAGGGCAGTATTCCACACGAGGTCATCAAAAATATTTTATCTACAAATGAATTAATTAAATCAGGAAACAACTAGGGTTGTTCGTCATTTTGATATATCGATGATTATCGAAAGGAAAAGAACTTACCGATCGTTATGTAACTTTCAAAAATATAGGTATATCGATGTTTCGATGTTATCAAAGTTTTCGGTATTATCGGAGTTTTCAATATTATCGAGGTTTTCGGTATTATATAAATTTTCCATATGATTAGTTTTCAGTATTATCTACATTTCCGATATTATGTAAATTTACAATATTATCGATACTATCGGAAATTCCCATATTATCGTCATTCTTGACATTATCGACAACGATAGTATCGACATCATATTATCGGCGTGGACAATATTATCAGAATACCTGGAAAATGTGCTGCTTCATGCAATTGAAGTCGGTATACATTTTAAACCTCGAATAAACTCGAAGAAACTTCTGACGAGTGTGTTTTGTTATATTTGAGATGTGTGTGTGTGTGTGTGTTTGTGTTATTTAGCATTTACGCGCTTCGCAAGTTACGAGCTATACCTCGGCACGTATGTCACTCGTTTTAAAACAATATCGCCATAAAAATATTTTATGCTGCACGTGAAACATTGCACGAGATATAGGAATACATTAAAACAATGTTATAACGTCTGACCGAACGATTTAATGTGTATGAGCCGATACATCGAACAGTAAGTACTAGCTTCCGCACAACTAACCTTCTAGGTAAGTATTTTGGGGGCAAATTATATTCTGCATTAAATGTGTGGGTGAAGTTTCTTGAAATACATTGTCACCGGCTAGGTATTGTGTCATTAGTATTCTGGTGAAGTTTCGTTCATATCAGTGCAGAGGAAAGACGAACTGACAGTAATGATGAGAAGACTGTGAAAATAAATAAACGATTAGCAGCAATCCTAAAGCCTTCGACAACCGAAAAATGTGAAAAATCGGCTGCTGCTGAGATGGTAGAAGAAGAAATAGAGAACTACCTGAGAAGGGCCCCCATCGATTTAGAAGACAACCCTTTACTGTCGTGGAAGTGCAATTCTGTTTACTTCCCTAATTTTGCAACACCAGCTACAACCTCTGCTTGACTGGAACTAGTGTGCCAACAGAGCGAGTTTTCAGCTGTGCAGGAAACATTGTGACGGACACAAGTTCCTGTCTTTCATCAGAACAAATCAATGAACTTGTGTTCTTAGCTATGAACAAGCAGCTGCTTAAGTAAAAAGTTGTGAGTTTTCCTATGATCTTGGCAAATTTTTTTGTGACAAAAGTTATTGTAATGTTCGTCATTTTTAAAGTATGTGTAATCATAAAATGTGATTATGAAGTTATGTTTTTTGTGACGATAAGCATTTGCACAGTTACTGAAATGCCAAGATTTCTAGAGTTTAAAAAATTTATTTCATTTTGGGTGTTACGATGTAGTTTATTTTGTCAGTTGAGGGAATAATGATCAGTCTACTCCCACAAACCACCTAAAATTCAGAACTAATGGTTTCTTAGAATATTAAACAATTGATGATGTGTACAAAAGAACATTAACCAATGTCAGAAAAATTACATTGTAAATTAATTTGTGGATAGTCTTTGAAAACACACATTTTTGGTTGCATGTAATATCTAAACTGTATTAATCAAGTCTAAAGAATAGTGTACATTAAGACAATATTCTGAACAATTATGAAAAAATGCATAAATGAAGAATTTATTATTAAGTTTAGTAATAATACATTTGAAATATATACTGATATCTTATGTATACGAGTTAAAACAACCAGAATCAGCACAAATTCACCAAAAATCAATAAACACACTGCCAAGAAATGACGCAAGCACTGTATCAGAAATCAGCATTCAGTTGAGATTCCCTGAAAATATTCTTTGTTTTCTTCAGGAACAAACTCACAAATGTTCATCCTGTCACTGACTTGAGCTTACACCAATGCTTTGCAGTCTGAAAATACGATGTGTGGCAAAGTTCGTAAAAGTAAAAATTTGGGTGAAGTCGATTTTTTCCCAGCTTTTTTTCCAGCCATAATTTTCATGTGGCATTGTCTTTACAAAAATGGTGGGCTACTGGATATGTGAATTTCTGAATTCGATACTGACGTGTCGTTTTGAAGTACCAATTTTCTTTGAAAGTTAGCGATTTTGAAAATAACCACACATCATAGCCGAAAACTTAAAAAAATCTGATGTCATTACAGTGTATTATAAGTGTATCGCATAACACAATGATAACTTCAATTCGCGTCCTGGACGTCTACAATTGTGTATGAGAGTAGCAAGTTTGCTGTAAATCGGTGCTTGGAATCACAAGTTTTTAGGGGAGTGGTGTAGCGTATACAGGCAAACATGTACACAGGAAGAAGAAACCTTCCTTTTCATCGGAAAGAAGGCTAAAAAAAAATGAGTTGCGTATTTTACGGAATTAGCGATTCAGTTGTTTTCAGCCAAGGATAAGAACTTGGGTTAGTTAAAAATATTGTTTAATATTTGTTGAAAATAACTACAGTAATATCAAAATCTATTTTGAAAAATATTAAGATTTGCTGTGTCACTGAATTTATGATTATTACTCTTCAATGTATAATGGCGTAATAAATTTAACTCTTACTATTTTCAGCAAATGTATATTAGCAACAGCCTTATCACACGCACATACATATACATACATACATACATATATTGCAATGTAATTTTACTTGTACTAACATGTACATACGCAGATACTATCTTTACTTCTCAATCACTTGATTGATATGTTTTTTTTTTTTTTTTTTTTTTTTNGCTTGAATTGCACACTGTATGCTCTGAGCACGTAGTTGCGTGCGTCACGTTAATTGTAGATACATGAGACAGTAAACCGCCTTTCGGCAACTTATGTCAGTTGGAATGGCTACATTGTCGCTCGATTATGCTCTCATTCAAGAACCATAAACTGTTAACAGTCTGATCTGATGCACCAGTACTATCGAAAGCACCAATGATGTGTATGTTATAAATCTCTTTATTAATATATAATTTTACAATTGATAATATAATAAATTTTGGTGATATGGAATAAGTCTGTATCGGTATAATTTTGTGTTACACTATGTGATACCGATGTCGCTGGTAGTTTACAATTGTTGATAGTATTGATANATAATTAATTTTGGTAATATGGAATAAGACTGTATCGGTATAATTTTGTGTTACACTATGTGATACCGATGTCGCTGGTAGTTTACAATTGTTGATAGTATTGATACATAATCACATCAATGTTTTCAGTAATATCAGAAGTCAATTGATACCAATATTTTGAACGATACTGGAATTTTAATGATACTGATACTGACGATAACGATAATATAAATTATTTCGATATTATCGACGATTTCGGTATTATCAATTATTTCGGTATTATTTAATACTTTCGGTATTGTCGATAATTGTAGTGTTATCGATAATTTCTGTATTATTGATAATTTCGATAATTTTGATATCCATATATCGAAAATACCGGGTAACTGTATAAAAAACATCTATATTAAATTTTTATGATATCGAACAGCCCTATAAATATCCATACGATTCATTTCATCAAATTTATTATCTCTCCAACTACAGCAAGGCATCAAACCAGTTTGGTGGGATTATGGGCGCTCAATGATAAGAATTAACATAAACTTCGAAAGAATGTATTTTTTATATAGAAGGACTACTCCAAAAGTTTATCAAAAGAATATATTAGTGAAGGGAAAAAAACCTNCAACGATACTGGAATTTTAATGATACTGATACTGACGACAACGATATTAACGATAATATAAATGATTTCGATATTATCGACGATTTCGGTATTATCAATTATTTCGGTATTGTCGATAATTGTGGTGTTATCGATAATTTCTGTATTATTGATAATTTTGATATCCATATATCGAAAATACCGGGTAACTGTATAAAAAAATATCGATATTAAATTTTTATGATATCGAACAGCCCTATAAATATCCATACGATTCATTTAATCAAATTTATTGTCTCTCTAACTACAGCAAGGCATCAAACCAGTTTGGTGGGATTATGGGCGCTCACTGATAAGAATTAACATAAACTTCGAAAGAATGTATTTTTTATATAGAAGGACTACTCCAAAAGTTTATCAAAAGAATATATTAGTGAAGGGAAAAAAACCTTCGACAGCACATATCGGTAGAGCGTTATTTTGTTTTCAAAGCTGCAAATCCTGATTATAGACTTTTCACAGTAAAGTGAGCACTTTTTAAAGCCGTTGTTAGAAGTTCCTGTAATATTATTTGTATACTTTCGGCATTTGTTTGCATAAAATTTTCCATGTGATTTTAATAAAGACAGTGTATAAATTTTATACATCTCCAAAGTTTACGTCTGAGGCCACAATAACATTACATTTTTTGCTTAATATGGCTACTGGGAGGGTCTTAAAAAGTGCTCACTTTACCGCGAACAGCCTATAACTGTCCTCGAGTAATTACATCTCTTCAGGGGATTACTGGGATACTAACATAACCAAGTGCGGAACATCTTTTAAAATCAGTTTCCCGGAAATAAATCAACTAAAGATCACATATTTATCAACTGTCAGTAAAATCACTTAGTACGGGGACAATGCCTGAACATGTGCGTAACACAACGGCGGAAAACAAGCATTTTCCCTAGTGCACCCTCTAACCGAAACATGATTTATTGCCGAAGGCTCAAGCGTGAAACGCGAGGGGAAATAAATCGCTACAAATTGGCATTACGACATTAGTACATAATTAATTAACATACATATTCTCCCTGTACGCGCGAAGAAGCTAGAATATAAACCAAGGAGTAAAAACAACACTAGCGATGATAGCGATGAGTTATATTCCAAACTGACGGGACACACGGCATGGTAATATTCTGAATGTATTACCTTCCGTCCACGCTCTGCACGGCTCCCATGCCGAACAAGCGACAACTTAATTTGTACTCCCCGACCCCACGGCAGGTCTTTTAAATGCTTAAAATATTCCGCACTTAATATTAACGTTGTTATTAAGGAAACTGCACAGCTGATGTACACGTGATCCAATTAGGACTAAAACTCGAACCATATTTACATATTGCGGTCCCACGCTTCATACCAGGAAGGATTTGAAGATGTTGGGTAATGCTCGGGCCTTCAAATTAAGTTTATAAGTACGAGAACAGGTTTCTAAAACTTAGATTCAGCCGAGAATCGGACCTACATCACACTACTGCGTAACGCTTCAGCCAATTACGCTATGGTCGCGAGGCCATGCAATGGACTAAACAAAAAACGCACTAACGAGAAACGTATTTACAATGTATTCATTATTATAATTAGTGCATAAAGAAAACATTAAATATATTCTCTGAAGACCTCAGCACAGCAGCACAGTGGTTCGCCGTCCACTACTTATATCCTATAGGCTATAAACGAATGATACATTATCAAAACTAATATTAATGTTTACAACACACGTACTTTCCTCGTCCAGATTGCATCGATTGCGCTGTTATTTATTTCGCACATTGCCAATAAGAGACTAACTAATATAGGTGCTCGTTTTTTTTTCACTAACAACGAACTCACAGCACATACAAGTGCCTTTCATATCAATGCCCACTACAACGATACAAAATGTGCACTGCGTTCTACACACGAGCATGAACGCGCTCTCACGACGTACGACGAAAAAGGTCAGCAAATTTTACTTCTATAAAATAAAGCATACATTCCGAAGCTAAGTGGCATACTGTATCCTTTTGTATATTTTACTTATCAATTCTTCGTACATTTACAAACCGTTCTAAAACACATCATCCTTTGTAATTTTTTTTGTAACGTTTCAAGTTCCGTATCTGTAATACATCTAGAAAGTAATGGCTCGGAATACACTTAGTCTAAATCGGGAAGTCAAACTATTATATTTTGTGATAATTATTTCATTTAACAAGAGAATGTGATTATAAATTACCTGCTAATAAACAAAAATAACTGAATTTGGTGTGATAAAGAAAGGGGAAAANGATCAATTCTTCGTACATTTACAAACCGTTCTAAAACGCATCATCCTTTGTAATTTTTTTTGTAACGTTTCAAGTTCTCTATCTGTAATACAGCTAGAAAGTAATGGCTCGGAATACACTTAGTCTAAATCAGGAAGTCAAACTATTATATTTTGTGATAATTATTTCATTTAACAAGAGAATGTGATTATAAATTACCTGCTAATAAACAATAATAACTTAATTTGGCGTGATAAAGAGAGGGAAAAAAAAGGGGGGGGGGACTGAAAGCATCATGTTAAAATAAAGTTCTTCCAAAAGTAAATACACTTCATTGGCTTTTACTTTACTTTCCTAGGTGAGATAAACCATGCGATCACGCTTCTGTATGTATTTACCCTGCCCAGTATATTTATAACCAACCGAACAAACTGTAATGAAGATTTGTAAGTTTGCAATGCCAGTAACTATCACCCCGACGGAAACATTCATTGGACAATATATTCTGCAACTAATACTCCAACTGTGCAACTGCTCAATTCGCCTGCAGACTGGACGTCATACTGACGTGCAGTAATTATCTAAATCGCTAACCTGAGCGAGGATATAATGTTACGCTCGAACCTCGCGTCAGGCGCTGTTTTATTTGTGTTACGCGCAGCCAATTTCGGCGAGGTGGGGGATGACTCACCGCGACCCGCCTCTCCAACCATACGGACCCAGCAGTCGCCAACTGACAACTGACCTGAACTGACGCCACTGCCCCGCCCTACTGGAGCAGTCGACGATTTGAGAGCACCTGCAAGAACCTTCCAGCTAACACCTTCCTCAGCGTGCCCCGAGGTGTGAAAAAGGTTCTGGGTCAGGGCACCTATAATATAAATACGGCCGTAGCCGGAGGGTCGGCAATATGTGATAGTCATCTGATTTGAGCGCGCAAAGTGTCTAACGAAGATCTGGGCATCGACGGACTTTGAAGAAAATGACCGGTGGCGAACGAGGGTGTGAGACTGTGCCGGACGAGTGTGTCTGCGGCCGCTACGAACGATAATGAGCGAGTGCTGCGGAGAGCGAGGTATCAGACGAGTGGAGGGTTAATATGTATAGGAGAACTCGGGGCGCTTCAGAACATTCAGGACAGGAAATACTGGTAATATCTACACACTTGACTGTAAATACGGGAACTGTCAGAGATAACTATATAATTTTTAATAGCAATTCAACAGGTGTTAATAAGCTGTTTATAGATACTAATTTTAAATATTTGATTATATATCGTATGTGATGGACTATTATGTAAATATTAGTTGTAAAGAGCAAATGATAGCCATAAAGGTCAATACATTTACAGTTTTAAATATAAATTTTAAGGACTGCTCATACACGAATTAGTAAATCATTATTACCTCTATTACTTATTTAATTACCCCGTCCCTTTAAGAACGTTGTGTTATACTAATCCCAGATACTTTGAAAAACTATTACAATAACATATATACTGGTAAAAAATGAAAAATGAACACCGGGACGCAATGGTCCCACATGAACGACGGTTTTATTGAATAATTATACAGGTTGTACACTGTACATGATAATGATCACCGGGTCGTACACCTGTGGACAGAGGCTACAGAGTGTCTTGAAGAACAATGTCAGTATCTTGTGTAGCAACCTGTAGCGACGATGCAGTCATGCGTAGAGACGATCATAAAGGTATCGGATGTCATCTTGGGGAATAGTGTTCCACACAAAGTGGAAGAGGACATCTCCTTGGAGTTATAGGAATAGCAACAAAATGGGCTGAATGATTTTCTGAATGTAGCGTTCACTGTTCAGTGTTCCCTCAACAAACACCAGAGGCGTACGGTCATTGTAGGCTATTGCTCCTCAGACCATGATGCCAGGAGTTCGTCCTGTATGTCACTGCCGTCCGTATACACTCTGGTTGTTGCCGCTCTCCTGGTTGACGTTGCATTCGTAAACGAACGTTCCTGGCGTCAAGGCAGAATCTACTCTCATCACTAAACATAACTCCACGCCATTCATCCCTCCAGTTGCATCGTTCGCGACACCATCCGAGGCGGGCTGTACGGTGATGACGTGTGAGAGGATACCTGGCGAGCGGCACCCTTGATCGTAGCCCAGCGTCCAGCAAACGGTTGGTGATGGCCCTAGCTGACACCCTGGGTGCAACAGTGGCCCCAATCTGTGCGGAGGTCGCCGTGCGATCAGCAATGGCTGCTGTCTGATGCGGCGGTCTAGGCGGGAATCCGTATGCCACTGCCGTCTAGAACCAGGTTGACGAGCATGTGCTNTAGCCGGAGGGTCGGCAATATGTGTCTAACAAAGATCTGGGCATCGACGGACTTTAAAGAAAATGACCGGTGGCGAACGAGGGTGTGAGACTGTGCCGGACGAGTGTGTCTGCGGCCGCTACGAACGAGAATGAGCGAGTGCTGCGGAGGGCGAGGTATCAGACGAGTGGAGGACTAATATGTATAGGAGAACTCGGGGCGCTTCAGAACATTCCGGACAGGAAATACTGGTAATATCTAGACACTTGACTGTAAATACGGGAACTGTCAGAGATAACTATATAATTTTTAATAGCAATTCAACAAGTGTTAATAAGCTGTTTATAGATACTAATTTTAAATATTTGATTATATATCGTATGTGACGGACTATTATGTAAATATTAGCTGTAAAGAGCAAATGATAGCCATAAAGGTCAATAAATTACAGTTTTAAATATAAATTTTAAGGACTGCTCATACACGAATTAGTAAATCATTATTAACTCTATTATTTATTTAAGAACCCCGTCCCTTTAAGAACGTTGTGTTATACTAATCCCAGATACTTTGAAAAACTATTACAATAACATATATTCTGGTAAAAAATGAAAAATGAACACCGGGACGCAATGGTCCCACATGAACGACGGTTTTATTGAATAATTATACAGGTTGTACACTGTACATGATAATGATCACCGGGTCGTACACCTGTGGACAGAGGCTACATGGTGTCTTGAAGAACAATGTCAGTATCTTGTGTAGCAACCTGTAGCGACGATGCAGTCATGCGTAGAGACGATCATAAAGGTGTCGGATGTCATCTTGGGGAATAGTGTTCCACACAAAGTGGAAGAGGACATCTCCTTGGAGCTATAGGAATAGCAACAAAATGGGCTGAATGATTTTCTGAATGTAGCGTTCACTTTTCAGTGTTCCCTCAACAAACACCAGAGGCGTACGGTCATTGTAGGCTATTGCTCCTCAGACCATGATGCCAGGAGTTCGTCCTGTATGTCACTGCCGTATACACTCTGGTTGTTGCCACTCTCCTGGTTGACGTTGCATTCGTAAACGAACGTTCCTGGCGTCAAGGCAGAATCTACTCGCATCACTAAACATAACTCCGCGCCATTCATCCCTCCAGTTGCATCGTTCGCGACACCATCCGAGGCGGGCTGCACGGTGTTGACGTGTGAGAGGATGCCTGGCGAGCGGCACCCTTGATCGTAGCCCAGCGTCCAGCAAACGGTTGGTGATGGCCCTAGCTGACACCCTGGGTGCAACAGTGGCCCCAATCTGTGCGGAGGTCACCGTGCGATCAGCAATGACTGCTGTCTGATGCGGCGGTCTAGGCGGGAATCCGTATGCCACTGCCGTCTAGAACCAGGTTGACGAGCATGTGCTNCTGCTGTCTGATGCGGCGGTCTAGGCGGGAATCCGTATGCCACTGCCGTCTAGAACCAGGTTGACGAGCATGTGCTCCATCGTTGGACCACCGGCACCACCAATGACGCACAGCAGACACTTTACGTCCTACGTGTTGGGCAATTTTTCGGAAGGACCATCCAGCCGTCCCTCAGACCCACAATAAGACCTTGTTCAAAGTCCGTTAACTGCACAGTGGATGGTAGTCTATGCCGTCATGGCATGTCTACACTGCTTCTTACACACAANGTTCAAAGTCCGTTAACTGCACAGTGGATGGTAGTCTATGCCGTCATGGCATGTCTACACTGCTTCTTACACACAAACCGATACTTGAAACAACAGACTACTCTTTCACAGAGTCAATTACAGTTGTATTGGGCGCAACAGTGTTATGCCTAGTACGCGGTTCCTACTCTGTCCACAGCATAGCACTTTTGATCATTGCATATACTGTCCTCTATTAGTGCCCCATGCGCATATGGTGTTTCTACTCCACCGCTGTAGTGGTGTTCATTTTTCATTTTCCACCAGTGTATTATTGCCCAAGTAAACATACTTCAATCATACCACCAAAAGATAACCGTGGGCTATAGGAAGAAGTGATCATGCAGAAAAGTGCTTAAGGTTGTAATACGAAGGATGCTGGTTTGAGTCTCGGTACCGCCAATTTTTTTTCATTCATATAATATGAAAATTTTCCTTTCTATTTTATTTTTTTTATTATAATATGCTTTCGAGGGCATAATAAAATACGTTTATTTCCACATCTCAATAGAAGTTGAAATACAAGCCTTGAATTTGTGTTATAATATATATGTATGTATTGCGATTTTTATACAAAAACTTTTTGTCCGTTCCGGCGCTACTCCATACTCACCTCAATCCCCATCATCGGCTCTCATAACCTCGATGTTAAGAGCCGTCCAAATATCTTCACTCATTCACTCCCTCTTCACCCATTCACTCACTCACTCACTCCAGCCTAGCAACATGCTTGACGCAATGCAACGCAACTCACTCGCATCTGCACTTCTGCCTCGGCGTGTCTCTGCCGCAGCTTCCTTTTACGATAGCCATCCTCTGCACGGGCAACGAAGGCATCAGACGCCGTGCATCTGCAAAATGTCTTTGCCTCCCTCATCCAACAGAGGAGCGAGAAACAGATCAAAGGGAGTGAAAATTGTGGCTGACTGAAAGGATGAATAAATGGTTGGGGGGAGGGGTGGCGAAACAAGTGTTTTAAAAGCAGCGCGAGTAGGCGTAATGATATTCGATATCGCTCCGACATCCACCGAGCCGAGGAAGACGAGCACGCGGATGTACAATAGATCTTCCCGCAGCGGGAGCGGATCCAAGACAAAGGCACGTAAAAGTTCCAGTAAAACTTTAGGTTTCAGAAAAATTGGAATTATCATGAATGATCTATACTCTTAACACCGAGTTAAAACTGCAAGATGATTCTTTACGCAACGATTTTTAAGAGATACGCCTGGCTGACCCATTATGTGAGCTACAGAGGTTTGGTATAAAACACGTGATTAAAAAAACTGTTGAACATTTTGCAGTGGTGTCTGAGCACTAAAAGAATTTGAAAAACTTTTCGTGGCCGAAGACAACTTTAAAGTCCTCGTTTAGAGTCCAGGGATTTTTTTTCGGGCGTGAAAATAGCTAGAACGAGTGTGTACAGAATAAGTTTTAGCAATTCAACTTCAGAATTGTCTTCAGACACGCATCATATTATATCTTTATTAGCAAACCATAAAAATACAGCCTACAAATGAATGTTTGCCTTTATACCTGTTTTCGGTAAATAAATGTTCTGGGAATACATTTTTTCCAGAAAATTAAAAAAAAAATACAANAACACGTGATTAAAAAAACTGTTGAACATTTTGCAGTGGTGTCTGAGCACTAAAAGAATTTGAAAAACTTTTCGTGACCGAAGACAACTTTAAAGTCCTCGTTTAGAGTGCAGGGATTTTTTTTCGGGCGTGAAAATAGCTAGAACGAGTGTGTACCGAATAAGTTTTAGCAATTCAACTTCAGAATTGTCTTCAGACACGCATCATATTATATCTTTATTAGCAAACCACAAAAATACAGCCTACAAATGAATGTTTGCCTTTATACCTGTTTTCGGTAAATAAATGTTCTGGGGATACATTTTTTCCAGAAAATTAAAAAAAAAAATACCATTATCTACAACCAACATTTCTTATTTTTAACCTATTAATTGTATTCAATGAGAAAAGAATAATAAAACACTGGTTAAAAATAGCATTTATAGGGCTTTCCTGTGCGGTTTCTTTAAGGGAAAGGAGAAAGTACCAAGTAGCATTCGTAGTTTAATCCATTGGCTGACATCGTGTGTAATAATTCCTACAATTATAGAAATATTTTGCGGGAAATTAAGCTTTTCGGGAAGGCATATCGCAGTGTTGGGAGGGCCCGTCACAATGCTTCCGTATGACAATACGTGACCTTGAGGCGTTCAAATTTTTTTTACCAAGGATTCGCCTTGCAGAAATTATGCGTCCTTGAAACCAAAAATTTACAAACTATTTTATTTAAAAATTAAATTAGCAACTACTGCCACTTTTAAACAAAACAATACACAANTAAAAATAGCATTTATAGGGCTTTCCTGTGCGGTTTCTTTAAGGGAAAGGAGAAAGTACCAAGTAGCATTCGTAGTTTAATCCATTGGCTGACATCGTGTGTAATAACTCCTACAATTATAGAAATATTTTGCGGGAAATTAAGCTTTTCGGGAAGGCATATCGCAGTGTTGGGAGGGCCCGTCACAATGCTTCCGTATGACAATACGTGACCTTGAGGCGTTCAAATTTTTTTACCAAGGATTCGCCTTGCAGAAATTATGCGTCCTTGAAACCAAAAATTTACAAACTATTTTATTTAAAAATTAAATTAGCAACTACTGCCACTATTAAACAAAACAATACACAAAAGTTCTTGAACTGAAAGCTGTCGTACGACAATTTGGAGGTGATACCCCCCTCCCCCCTTTTTTAATCGATTTTGACCAGAAAATAAAAAGCAGACGGGCAAGTTGCATAACCTGAAGGCAAACAACCGCACCATAGCTGTTTTTCCGAGAACCGTTAGCCTAAACGTGTTGTACGAATGCGATTGTTTTATTGCTAATGCAAACGTTATATAATTCACATGCACATACAATCTTGGATCTCAAATGAGTGAGTGAAGAGATTTGGGCCGGCTATTAACAGCGAGGTCTTGAGAGCCGATGAGGGTGATTAAGGTGAGTATGGAGCAGCGCCGGAATGAACGGGTGGGGGAAACGGGAGATCCCCGAGAAAACCCGCCGACCAGCGGCACCGTCCTGAACGATTCCCACTCGCGAAAATCCGGAGTGAACCGGCCGGGGATTGAACTCGGTTTAGCCTTGGTGGGAGGCGAGCAGTCTAACCGCTCAGCCACTGCGGCCTCCGACAGTCTTATGACATAGCATCACGTACGTGAACGACAGCTAAGCTTGTTTTAACGATGGCAGTTCCACGCAGACACGCGTGCCTCTCCGCAGCGCACACCTGCGCAGTTGTATTGTATTGTATTGTACAGTTGTATTGGACTCAGTGGTTTTATGCCTAGTACGTGGTTCCTACTCTGTCCACAGCACAGCACTGTTAATCATTGCATGTACTGCCCTCTATCAGAGCCCCATCCGCATATGGTGTTTCTACGTCACCACTTTAGTGGTGTTCATTTTTCATTTTCCACCAGTGAAACTGTGTGCCAAATATGTTAGAATTCGATTTTAGAGTATCCGGGATAATATTTAAAAACTTTACTCTCCAGATGGCGCTGTATTATGTAAAAAGCTCTATATCACAAAATGGCTGGAAAAAAAAGGGCAGTGATAAGCCTTTATTTAAATGCTTGAATAGGCATACAAAGTTTGGTTAGACTTAGGAGACCTAGTGGTTCGGTAGGTATAATACACTGACCTAAAATATTTATACGGTGCCAGTTTGAAAATAAATAATACATTAAAATACCACAATAGGTAGGCTACTTCAGTACTACTTGTATGCCAAATTTGGTGGTAATACTTTCCCATATATGTAAAGATTTTTTTTTAAGTTGGAGCTATCTTAAAAAATGGCAGATAAGCGTATTCAAAATAACGTATTTAATGCTTACAATACGTAATGCCAACGCACCAAGTTTGGTTGAATTCTGCAGATATAGAATACCACTCTAAAGTATTTATAAGGCCGCCATTCTGATAAGAATATAATCTACTAAAATAAGAGTTTGGGTGGCCCACCATAGCTATACTCGTGGATACAATTTGGTGGGAATCGTTTGATTTGTTCCCGACATACTTCGTGAAAGTTTTATTTATTCAGGTAGCGCTGTATTTCAAAATGGCGTACTAGTGAGGACATGACTTGCTGAATTTAATTTCGACAGCACGAAGTGTTGAAGTAGCAACTTTGATTCAACAGGTTGACATAGTTTCTAATACATTACATTGCACCCAAAAAGGCCGCCATCTTGAAAATAAGCACACGTCTTACTAAGTGCTATAAATGAACCGAGTTTGGTTAAATTCGATGTGTGACTTCAATACGTTTTAGGGACACATCACAAAGAGACTGTAAGATGATATCGAGCCTATTTCTCCTATTCGGAAAGCAAACTAACTGGCCAGTACTTGAGCATGTTCTTCAGCCGCGAGTGAACTTGAATAATCATGTAATAGTGACAGAAGTGCGCATTGATGGACACAGTAACAAACAACATTGTTTAGTTATTGCATTTACCCCTCCCCCCCATCATCAAACAGGAAGTCAGAAACTTAAAGAAACTTTCGATCCTCTATGAAGGGTGACCTCAACATCCATTCATATACGAGGTATCGATAATAATACTTATTCCTTTTATGCAGAGGCGGTCAACACGGACGTAGCATAATGCCAATGGAATGAGGAAGGCGCACATTATAAGAATCTGTACCAGCATTTTCCTGGAACAAATATGACAAACGACGTGGGAACTCTCATCCACAGTGCACAACACGAGTCAGGTATGCTCCAGTAAACATGCACTTGGACAGAAGCCTCCTTAATAAAGATCATTCTTTCAAAAACAAAGTTCACTACTACACGCACCGCGAAAATCCTAGGGGTTGGCCACGAAAAAATGTCTCATTTTATATTTGTACCACTTACTGTTCAACTTTTACAAATTATCAGTGATTATTCTTTCCTAACGAAAAATAATTGAGTGCATAGTTATTACATAAATACAAGTCAAAATCATTATTTTACTGTTTCAGAAATTTACAAATAATAAAAACTATCTTACGTATAGAAATGAGATAATTCACACTGAAAGAAGATGCCCAGAGCTACTTCAAGACTTCTACAAAATTATACAGGGAAACGATTTTGTAATTTAAAAAAATAGCTGAAAACAAGCAAACTCTTGCACATTTTTTTATTTGTGACTGCCCCGTAACTTTTAGAAAATAACTTTTGCTAAACATACCTTAAAATGAATTAAGACAGGATATTTATGTTGCCGTTCTTAAATTTTCTGTAAATAGTTGGTTTATTTTATTTGTACATTATAAAAACAGTAAAGTTTTTGATTTTAACATGTTGTTTTGCAGAAACCATGCGATCTAAAAAAATTTCACCTGAGAAAAAGGCAGTCACAGATAATGTCTACAAGTTCAACAATATATGGTATAATGTATTCACGGTAACTTCAAGATTTTCTGAAACCCTGCTAAATATCTACTTTCAGGGAGCCGATTATGTATCCTTCCGCAGTATGTAAACAAAACATTGCCATGTGACACCTGTCAAACGTTTTGTAAACAGTGCCATGTGGGAACTGTCAAATATTTTGTAAACAAACAGTGCCTTGTGGGAACTGTCAAATATTTTATTAACAGTGTCCATGTGGGAACTACCAAAATTTATTTTTGAAGAGAAACAATGCCATGTAATCTCAACTGTCATATACTTTAATAAAATTCTCTAAATGTCTAAAAAATGCTAATCAATTTAGCGAAATGTTGTAATACATACAAAAAGGTAGATTGAAGTATATATCGGAACTGTTAATTATATAATTTAATTAAAGTCTACTTATTGTATTAAGATTTATTTACATATTTGCAGTAAGGAAAAAGTTAAATTTTACATAATAAACTTTTGGAAGTAGCACTCAGGTTAAAGATTTCACTGTGATAAATGGTACCGTATTTTATCGCATATAAGTGGCACATTTTATTTTAAAAAAAAATTATTGAAAACTCGGGGTGCGACTTATAAGTGAGAAAAATTCCTCCAGCCCCGCACTAACGTTTCATTTAAAACGAATTCACGGCCCGCGGCTCGATTTCCAAACTCTTCAGCGAACAAAATCACTTTCATTTTGAAACCTGCGGTGTAGGTACATCTCTGTTCCATCAAGAACTGTCGCGCTTCTTCACTGCAACATAAAAACAACACTATGCGGCGGAAAGACGAGTCACGGCTAACATTTGGCACTGAAGAACCAACGCTAATGTGCTGCCATCTCTTGGTCTCCACAAAAAGCTTTCGAAAATAATCGATTATCAGTTGGCGGCGACCAAAATTCGATTCCTTTGCATTCTTTGCGAAGGGAATAACGTAACGGAAATATTCAAATGCCTTTCTATATTTTGCACGTTTATTTGATAAACTGCAGAAATAACAACGCTAATACTAAAATTACATCTTAACCTAGAATTATCTTGTAAGTAGAAAGAATGTGTTACGTTAGTTTTATAACCACAATTCAGCGTCTCCAATATGGCGTGGTTATACTTCTGAAAAAAACGTGCCCAAACGAACAAGATGGAGTGTACGAGTCCGCTGGACAACAACTGAAATTTATTTAATTTCAATTAATAACGGTGAAATCTTTACCCATGAGTGCTACGTAAAAATGTAAATATATAGTTTAGCAATATTAACTTTACAATTACGGCATTAAATTTATACATATTAATATTTAACCTACGAACTATTTCTTTTCAGCTATAACCAACATGTCCCTTCAAAATCCGTTGTTAATTCTTACGGACTTTTAACAAATTATTAAAATTTATTGAAAAAATATACTTAAAACTTAAAACAACCAATTTATATAGTGCTTCAGTGCTAAAAGCAAGACAAAACCTTTTTCCATATACCATTTTTTTATAACCAATTGAACATGTAACTCCTAGGGTGATTTTTCAAAGGTTCTTTTCAAAAGTATCGAAGATACCGTGAATAGAGTATACACACATAAAATTTAAAAAAAATTTCCGTGGCCAACGCCCTTAAACCCCTGCACCCTATAAAATTTCCCNGAGTATACACACATAAAATTTAAAAAAAATTTCCGTGGCCAACGCCCTTAAACCCCTGCACCCTATAAAATTTCCCGTCAAACTGCTTCCAAAAAATGTTGCATGGTTATGGAGTCACCGAAACGTTGCTAGCGCAGCCACGTTTGTTTCAAACATCTGCTGGATGGCTTCAGCTTCTTTCAAACATGTTATATACAGGTATGTTCCTAAAATGTACTGAATGTTTGAAAGGTGCAGCAAATCAGAATCGTGTCTACGATCGCCGCATACTACGTTTGTTTCCGATTCTGCCACTGTACATTAAAAAAAAAAAAAAATACACGTTCAAACTTATGTTAAACAGTTAACAAATTTAAATTAAGTTTATCGTTGTCGATTTAAGAGCATTTACTGCATTTTACATAGAAGACACGAGACTTACGATAAAAGTATCTTTGACGATGCGAAAGTTCTTCAAATGCATTCAACTTAAGTTTGACAGAAAAAATTATTGACAAACCTCTTCCCACTTTTTTTTTGCCAAACTTCCTAGAAAACGGAAATTTGACAGTGTCAAATAGTGCCAAAACGAAAGATCTCCATATCTGGCGATTTAAACCATAAAAACCTAAGGATGGACTGTCCATGGTAAAGTGAGCACTTCCGAAATCAACGTTTGAAAAGTATAACTGCCCCTACCTGCTTGTATTTTAACGGGTGCACTGATCGACATGCGCCCAGTAGAGTTGGTAACGACCGAGGGAAATTAGTTCCACGCTTTAACTTTGAATTAAAAGTGTTAGGTAAATATTCATGAATACTGAAATGGTTTATTTTCCTTCTCGTATTTTTAATGCACATAAGTATAACAATTTAAAAATTTGTAAAATACTCACTTTTCCAAAAATTTCACAGTTTCACTTGACCAACAAATGAATAAAGTCATGAGGTCCACGGCAGTTTCAATTTTACACATGGTGGAGGAATACACAGTGCGCATACACGTAGATCTTAAGGGGGATCAGGACCCGCCATCTTGGATTTTATTTTCGGCTACTACCTGCCAACGTGGATTTTGGATGGATTTTTTTCGGACGACATGACGTAGGGTATAACTTAATGCGTTTTCTGAATATGTTCAACTGCCGTAGCTGTTATGACCTATGTAATCGCTCCCACAAAATAATCAATTATTTTACCTCGGCTGTTACAAGTCAGAAAATATCAAATGCAGAAAAGCTGTAACAAATAAAGAACATTAAGGAAGGTATACTATCCATAATTTTTTGTCGTGACAAAAATTTTAATGCACCTCCTGAAATCGAATTTGTGGCGGAAAAATCTATAAAATATTTCGACAGCGACTGACCCTCCTTAAGCCGGGCTTTCAAAAGTGCTCAGTTTACCGTGAACAGCCTTTATAATACTTTCATTCCTATATCACAAAGAAAATATTACCGGCCGACGCAGACGTATTCACTTAAAACCCACACGGCCGTAAGTCCACCCCCCCCCCCCTCATGCACACAACAAGATTTTTTACCTAAAGGCTTTCATTAAAATCGCGAGAAAATTCTTCACGCACTGCCTCTCGGAAGAACAGCTAACATTTGTCGTCACAGAGAGGATCGCTCCGCATCCTCGTGATAATGAAACACTTGGGACCATGCTTCGATAGAGAAAAGGAGGGGGGGGGGAGGGAGCAGGAACCAGAAGAGACAACCTAGTATTGACCCGAACAGTGGAGAGAGAGAGAGAGGCAGTTGGCCCTTGCTGCCGGCGAAGTTTCCTTCACCTGGAGTATTGAGCACGCAGCAGGTATTGTTTACGCCAACTTGCCTTCTTCTCTGGTCTTTCTTTCCCCTCATCATATTCGCCCTGTCCACACTGGACAGCTGACGGTCGTGGAATGTCGAGGGG
>NQII01000014.1:727416-839463 GCA_002778355.1 Clitarchus hookeri
GGGGGGGGGGGGGGTTGTGTAGGGAGGAGTTTAATAAAGCTCCAAGCGCACAGGAAATAATGAACTCAAACCTGCCAGCGCCAGAAGCACAAAGCCAGAAGACATGAAAATTTAAATAAAATTCCAGGCGCAGTTTTCACCTCGGGAGGTATCGACGTGAGTTCGTTGACGGATCGGGTAGCAGGGCCTCTGAAGTTGGCAGGCACACCCTGCAAGAAAGTCCTCAAGACTAGGTGGTGGTGGTGGTGATGGTGGAGAGATTTGGGCGGCTCTTAACATCGAGGTATCCAGAGCCGATTAGGGTGAAGATATGTGGATACGGAGCAGCGCCGGAATGAAGGGGTGGGGGAAACGGGAGATCCCCGAGAAAAACCCGTCAACCAGCGGCATCGTCCGCTACGATTCCCACATGCGAAAATCCGGGAGCGAACCGACCAGGAATCGAACCCGGTTCGCCTTGGTGGGAGGCGAGTAGTCTAAACCACAACACCACCGCGGGCCCTCCTCAAAGACGTGCTCGCCAATTTTCGAGAGTGCGTGTCGGATGAACGCCCACGGAAAGGACGCTAGCAATGCTGGAAAGGCTTACCGAGACTGCCTCACACTGCAGGACTTGCTGTTCAATACCTGGCCACATCTTGTCCGGATTCCTTCGCATGCAGGGAACACAGCAGATAGGATCGACAGAAAGATTTTCTACGGGATGTTCAGTTCCTTTCATCATTGGGGCATCGCCTCACATCTCGGTTATCAAAGGTTAACAGGACACCCTTCTGAATCTCTCTCTTACGTAGCGAATCTGATGGCTACAGATTATATCTTATCGAATACAGCAAAATACAGAATGTAACGTAACTTGTGTTACAGAAGTTAGTGGTGATTCACAATGAAAATACAAGCAGAAAAGCGTACAAACGCTTTGTCCTCACGCGATTCGTTAACACCTTTGAAACTGGAGCACTAATGAATCGAATGAGTGCCTAATTAGTGTTGTGTTGTTTTTTACCGTGCATTGATCAATAAAGCCTACTCATCGTCTGATAATGTAGTTGTCCCAATGAATGAGTTACATTGCATAAATTCAAGTGTATCACCTTATTTGTGCTATGTCTTGTACTGCCACTATGAATTCCAAATGGCAGTGCAATTAAGTGTAATACTCTATGTACAGTCCGTACTGTACCCGCACCATTTTTGAATCATTGTGTCTGTTACAGCGGTTATAGTTCATTCGCGGTTACTTCGGACTTTTCTGAAGACCTGTTATATGCCCTTGCCTCATACAAAGCTTAACCAAGTCTATAAAATTACACCAAGGGACAGTGCACCGCACTCGTGCGCACTCGCTTCAATCATACTTTCTATAAGAACTACATATTATTAGGCATTACCAACACACCTACATTCTCCCTGTTTTTATTCATATTAATTATAAATTAAATATTATTTATATGTCATATATAATTAAAAGTTAAAATTAAATAAAAAATAAGGTGCTTCTGTGCTAACATAAGTATAAAACGCCTGTGATACACGACATATTTAAGAAACAACCAAACACACAACACATGGGGTGATTTTTCGAAGGTTTGATTCAAAAAGTGTGAAGAAACCGCGAATATACGGTTGTATGCAGTCTTGCCAACTATCACTATAATTGCCTTAACTGCTAGGAGTTCCCTCGCCTCGTGTGAACTTCTAATTCAAATGCGTGGCTCCCGCCTGCCTGGCGCTAGAACTGCGTTGCAGTGTGTTAGTAATTCACGTTTTTCTGCGGAACTATTGAACGTGCGTACGATGTGCTGACCTACGAAAAAAAAAAAAAACCTACACTTTAAACGAGAGCTGCTGAGTGCTTTCAAAAAGTCACGCCCATTAAAACACCTTTTCGAGTACTCCGAAATGACTAAGAACGGCTTTTTAAAAGCGCTGTATTTCGAAATATACGCGTCAAAACAACTCGTGGGCCCAGCACTGAACCTTCCTAGACTTTCCATTAATAAAATAATAGGGTCACCGCTGAAAGTCCGCAACGAGAGCACTGCACGTCAGTTCAGAGCCTTGCGTTTAGTGGCGACGGCGTACTTGATGCGCGAGGCAGTGTCGCCCTTATCGCTCCCGCGCTTCTCGGCCTCAAAAGCGGGAAAACAGCCCCAGGTAGGCGGGAGGATTAACGAATCACGTGAAGACAAAATGTCTGTAAACGTTGTTCTTGTATTTTCAAGGTGAATCCCCCTAACATCTGTAATATAAGTTACGTTACAGCCTGCATAACACTCGCCCGCTCTATACCAACAGCACTAAGACGCGTGAGACGAGGTACAATGGNAGTTACGTTACAGCCTGCATAACACTCGCCCGCTCTATACCAACAGCACTAAGACGCGTGAGACGAGGTACAATGGTAGCATCTAGCTATGCGGTGTGACGAACGGCAGAGCATTTTGTACAAATTAACACTGCTAACGCTCTTTACAAAAAGACTAAACTTTATTTACAACAATTATTCGATTTTATAGCTAATATTAAAANAACACTGCTAACGCTCTTTACAAAAAGACTAAACTTTATTTACAACAATTATTCGATTTTATAGCTAATATTAAAAATAACTCACTGCTACATCAAATTATGAATTGAGTATAACATCATAACCAATTAGGTCTAAAGTAATTTAATATTTATAAAATGTAGATTAACAATACCGCTTTTTGCCTTATTTAATTAAGGTATCGCTACGTTACCAGTATTTTGACCACAGTACAACGAAACAATGGACTAAGATTTCATTGCATATCTCACATTATTCGATATTCCACACAATCTTTGCCCTATATTCGCCTCCATTCTTTAAGTTGCGCTTAGAAAAAGGAAGTGCTATATGTACAGCTGACCAATTACAATTTTTTTTAGAGGCCGAGGTAGTGTAGTGGTTAGGCTGCTCGCCTCCCACCAGGCGAACCAGATTCGATTCCCAGCGAGGTCGCTCCCGGATTTTCGCATGTGGGAATTGTGCCGGAAGATACTGCTGGTCAGCGGGTTTTCTCGGGGATCTCCCGTTCGTCCCGCCCTAGCTTTCTGGGGCTGCTCCATGCCCACCTCACTTCGCCCTCATCGACTCTCAAGACCTCGATGTTAAAGAACCGCCCAAATCTCTCCACTCCTCTTTTCACAATTTTTTTTAACCCAAATTATGTGTTGCGCATACTGTATTATGATACGGCCACGCTGAGCCGGTAGCAGATACTCCTTAATGCAATTTACTCCGGTTCATATCAAATAAGAACATAATACGAGCCGTGTAAACTGTTCCACAAGAAGTCAAAGTGAAGCTTATGTAAGGGTAATTTGTGTATGACTATATATAACGTATATAACACAACACTGCAATGACACTTATGATGAAAGTCTACTGCATTTCTGAAACTTCAACGGCTTCGTAATAGATAACACTAACACAAACACACACACACACACACACAACATAATGGATTTATGTATAGGCTATGCACGGTATAGTGAGCACTTTTGAAAACCCTCTCATTTGAAACAATAATCAATAAATATATTTTATTGTAACCTTAGACGTTAACTTCAGAGTGCGGTTGAATATAAACACTGTGTTTATGACTTGCATGGCAAAACTCATTTAAAAAGATGGTTAAAGGATTAAAAAATGGCAGGAAAGGAAAAAGTAACTAGGGCCTCAAAAGTGCTCACTTTACCGTGAACAGCCTATACCATGAGATACTTGTATAAAAAGCAAACTCACTTGTTTGAATATACAGCTCACAACTGAAAACAAGACACAAGACAATTCACAGAATAAAACCATNAAAGCAAACTCACTTGTTTGAATATACAGCTCACAACTGAAAACAAGACACAAGACAATTCACAGAATAAAACCATGCTGACACAAAATTATCAGAAATAATAAGAAGAGCAGAAAGGACTAGAGTAATAATTAATTGAAAAATAATGATCTTGTAAGGGCTTTTGACAGACAACTTGAAAAAAAAAATGCAAATAGTTATTTCTCAAACTCGAAGATAGCAAGATTTTCATGCAAATACTATGTTTTTCGGTTAGGCCTAACTGGCTACACTAACACGTCTTGCTGATGCCAAGAAATAAAACCTCCAAAGAACCGTTTTAAACATACTTAAATGTTCATAATAAGTCAGGCCTATATATAGGCTGATTCACGAGAAGTTACCGCCACTCACACGGCTTATTCCATACATAATTTGGATAAAAATATGTCATATACGTGTGGGTATTATTCCCAATATTTACAGAGAAATTCGAAACAATTGAAAAATTACGAATAAAATAATAACCCTTTCAAAAGTAAATACAGTGATGTATTATCAGACCGTATTGTTTACAGTTGAGCATCACCAATAACAAGCTTACAAAAGAGGTTCAAAAATGTTTCCGTCTACTACCATACACTTGGCCGCACGCTTATGAACAGCACGTGTTGCTCCACGTAGCTGCACACGGCTGTCTTTGATTTCTGTAGCATAATACACAATACCCGCAAGTAGTTCCTCGCGTGTTTCTTGAGTCCTTTGATAAACAATATCCTTCATCCATCCCCATTCGCAATAATCCAGGCATTACCAATTTGTCGAATTACTCTGTAAATATTGGGAATACGACCCACATTTATATGACATGTTTTGCTCCAAATAATGTAAGGAATAAGCACTGTGAGTGGCGGTAACTCCTAGTGAATCAACCTGTATAAAAGGAAGCATCATTATAAAAAAAATTTCCACTAACTGGTTAAAAAAGGGGAAAGTAACATCTTCCCCATGTTTTCGAGGTAACATTAATAAGGCATGAAAGAGCGTTTATTTTATTACAAGCATTCTTCATTTCCTGGAGCTAAGCCAAGTTATTTTTCGATCTCACATTCCGCGAATAGCTGCACCTTCCAGGTTACATTAGAGCTCTTAATTTAAAAGAATTACGTAAAATATTTTTCTGGATACAGGATGAGTATAAAAGAATAGCCCAACTTTGAAGGTCTATAATATCAAAACCAAACAACCTACAACCTTGATTGATCACCGTGGAACCGTGAAGTTTGTTTGCCATAAATGTTCAATGTGACCACCACGAGCGGCCCAAACGACTTCTACGCTATAATCAAACTCGTTCCACACTCTTATCAACATGTCCGGTGTTACGGTTTGGATGGCGTCCGTAATTCTCGTTTTGAGGTAGTCAATAACAGCCGGCAATGGTGGACAAAACACTTCATCCTTTATGCACCCCCATAGAAAAAACTCGCACGGGGTAAGATCCGGGCTTCTTGGGGGCCAGTGATGAAGAGCCTGGTCACCAGCTGCTCCTCGACCAATCCAGCGTTGCTGCAACGTCTCGTTCAGGTATCCGCGAACAGCTAGGTACCAATGGGGTGGCGCACCATAGAGGAAACCTCAGACCGTCCCATTCACATTGACGTTTCGAATGCGAGCTCGCTACCCCCTCAAAGCCTCAACCCGAGAGTTATGAACGCCATCCAAACCGTAACACCGTACGTATTGAAAGAGCGTGGAATGAGTTTGATTATCGCGTAGATGTCGTTCGGGCCGCTAATGGTGGTCACATTGGACATTTATGAATGTATGGTAAACAAACTTCATGGTTCCGCGGTTCATTTTATTGGTCAATCAAGGTTGTAGGTTGTTTGGTTTTGATATTATAGACCTTCAAAGTTGGGATAATATTTTATACTCACCCTGTATTTAAAAAAATAGCGTTAGTTGTATTTTCGTACTGATTACTTTGCCAGTGTCCTAGAAGTGATATAATGTTGGGAAGAAATTTTCCATAGCGCATTGATGAATAATGAACACAAAAAGGGGTCAATAGGTCTACAGTAAAATTTTTTACATTACAAAAGTGGGTTTGGGAGGTACTGATCTCTGTTTGGCTTGAAACGGGACCCCGCCCGCCAGAATGAGACGNACATTACAAAAGTGGGTTTGGGAGGTACTGATCTCTGTTTGGCTTGAAACGGGACCCCGCCCGCCAGAATGAGACGACACTATGCCCTTGACTCCACTCTCCATCTCATTTCACTCCCAAATTTCACAACTCCGTAAGTAGGAGCACAAACTGTCGATTTTGTCCTCCCTCAAGTTCCCCAGGAAATGTTCGGATGGTAAATTCGGCCTATTTGGTTTACTGTATAAAGTAAGGCATGGATTCATCTCAGCACGAACTAATGATTTTTGAATGCCATGTACGTTTAAGAAATAATCGTGAAACGTATATCCACACAGCTTATTTATAACGGCGGAAAACCGCTTGGCTTCGTGAACAGACGGACCGGATATTTATTACCGAGTGTGCACGTCACCACTTTATTCCTGTGCGTTTACCAAAGGAGCGGCTTAGGTGTTTACACTTACGGGCGGAGCGGGGACTCGAACACATCACCTCATAGTTTCTCGACAGCATGACGTGAGACTGTCGCCAAAAATAATCTGTAACGAGCAATTACCTTCAAACTGCCGATGAGACAAACCTGCATCATAATCCGGGTCGTCGAACCGGCACGGCATGGCAAGCTGCTTCTGGACTGGCAAGCTGATCATCGCGAACTACCGCGCACGTAGGCAGTCGACGCGTACTGCAGACTGCTTGCCGCCTTATACTACTCCCGCCACAAGAGGATATCACGACGCGCATCCGAAAGAAATCCGATTTTCTAAGCTGCTAATCGTTTGGAGAAAGCTGAAGAGAGCTATTAGGAGCAGCTATTTGGACGTCTTCTATAATGGCTTGACCGGCCGATTATCGGCGGGTGGCACCTGGAGATCAGAGCATAAGTAGGCCAATGTTCCACAGCAGCCTGAAATGCCGACGCTCACTTATTTTATACTCCCCACTCACACTCTGACGCAAATATTGTGAACGTAAATTGTAAAATTCGTGTGTAAGATTCAATTACGTAATTATTTATGTACATTTAAGTCCGCGCATATGTTTTTGTTATCAGTCAAGTGTATCATCATTAATTATCTTGGTAATCTTGTGGGCTTGTTTCATATATATATATATATGCATTAATATTACACTAGAACGTGAGCAAAATATACATAACGGGTAAGGGAACTTTTTGCTTATCCTGTAATTTTATTCCTTTCACATCCTTTCATCATTTATCTTGCAAATAGGCCTAAAAATATTGTTTCTGGGATTGTTTCAAAGAAATTCTGCTATAGTCCATCCACAGTTAAGTCAAACGTTTCTGAAGTTCTGCTAGAACTATTTATTGCTAGGCATTACCAACACCTATCTTCTCACTGTTTTTATTTGTATTAATTATAAAATAAATACTGTAATTTACCGATAACAATTAAGGTACTTTTATGTTAACACAAGTATAAAACGATTGTAATAAACGGCATATTTAGAAAACAACCAAACACGTCATATATGGGGTGATTTTTCCAAGGTTTAATTAAAAAAAAAAGAGTGAAGAAACCGCTAATAGACTATATTGCAAGTTTCTCCAGATGTTAAAAGTTGCATAGNTAATTAAAAAAAAAAGAGTGAAGAAACCGCTAATAGACTATATTGCAAGTTTCTCCAGATGTTAAAAGTTGCATAGGACTATTTTGAGAGAGCTCGTTGTACATTAAAAAAAATTAAAAAACAAAGAACTCTCGCACATGGAATGGAATGTTGAATTACTTTTATGGAAGTTGAAGCAATATCAAATATATTTTCGGCAGAAAAATTACATGCTCTTTGAAANTAATTTAAAAAAAAAGAGTGAAGAAACCGCTAATAGACTATATTGCAAGTTTCTCCAGATGTTAAAAGTTGCATACGATTATTTTGAGAGAGCTCGTTGTACATAAAAAAAATTAAAAAACAAAGAACTCTCGCACATGGAATGTAATGTTGAATTACTTTTATGGAAGTTGAAGCAATATCAAATATATTTTCGGCAGAAAAATTACATGCTCTTTGAAAACTTTCTAGTGCACCGCGTCAGCTGATTATAAAATCCGACAGCATAAGAAATTGTTTTCCAAGTCGGGTTCTTACGCGATATGTTCGCCTCAGATAATCATGGTTCGTGGTATCGTGGACTAATTTTGTAATTTCCGAGGCACATAAGTAAGCAATCGCTGCAGGCGACAACGGTACACGCAGCAAACGCATCTTGGCCTCTATGAGCAAACAACTGAATTGGCTCGAACACTTTGTGTCGTTCAGCCGTTGGACTTCAAAACGAAACCTTACATTTCAGATATGGAAATCTGAAAATGCCGTTCTTTTTTACTATGCTAAAGAGCTTCAAAATTAATGCAATGTGGAAAATGTGTCTTAGTACTCCGAGCCGTGTAAAGTGTGTTTTCTTTACGAGCTACTGTAGCGATCATTGAAACGCACTGCAAATCATTTAGGCTGGAGTTTTGGCACTGAGCTGGAGTAAATATCGCATGCGTATCAGCTCAACGAAATCGTCAGTGACCTCCTAAGTGATTCTAAAGGTCGACTCATTGTGTTCTACAACTTAAGTATGGCTTATTCGAGGTTTCTTCAAACTTTTTGAATCAAACCTTTGAAAAATCACCCCATTTATGACTGGCTTGGTTGTTTTCTACATATTTAATGTATCACAAGCGTTTTATACTTACATTAACGTTAAAGTACCAAATTTTTCGTAAATTGAAATATTACTTGTCTATAAATTATACTTAATTTATAATTAACGCGAATAAAAATAGTGATAAAAAAGGTGTGTTGGTAATGCCTAGTAAGAAATAGTTCTTATGAAAAATATTATTACACAGAGTGCGCACGAATGCGGTGCGCTGTCCGTTCGGTGTAATTTTCTATACTATGCTGAGCNATGGTTCGTGGTATCGTGGACTAATTTTGTAATTTCCGAGGCACATAAGTAAGCAATCGCTGCAGGCGACAACGGCACACGCAGCAAACGCATCTTGGCCTCTATGCGCAAACAACTGAATTGGCTCGAACACTTTATGTCGTTCAGCCGTTGGACTTCAAAACGAAACCTTACATTTCAGATATGGAAATCTGAAAATGCCGTTCTTTTTTAATATGCTAAAGAGCTTCAAAATTAATGCAATGTGGAAAATGTGTCCAGTACTCCGAGCCGTGTAAAGTGTGTTTTCTTTACGAGCTACTGTAGAGATCATTTAAACGCACTGCAAATCATTTAGGCTGGAGTTTTGGCACTGAGCTGGAGTAAATATCACATGCGTATCAGCTCAACGAAATCGAGTCACTGGAGGATTCACTAAGATTTCCAGCTGAGTAACACAACTACAACTTAAGTATGGCTTATTCGTGGTTTCTTCAAACTTTTTGAATCAAACCTTTGAAAAATCACCCCATTTATGACTTGCTTGGATGTTTTCTAAATATTTAATGTATCACAAGCGTTTTATACTTACATTAACGTTAAAGTACCTAATTTTTCGTAAATTGAAATATTACTTGTCTATAAATTATACTTAATTTATAATTAACGCGAATAAAAATAGTGATAAAAAAGGTGTGTTGGTAATGCCTAGTAAGAAATAGTTCTTATAAAAAATATTATTACACAGAGTGCGCACGAATGCGGTGCGCTGTCCGTTCGGTGTAATTTTCTATACTATGCTGAGCNAAAAATATTATTACACAGAGTGCGCACGAATGCGGTGCGCTGTCCGTTCGGTGTAATTTTCTATACTATGCTGAGCTTTGTTTGACGAGGCGGAGGAATATCCTGGAAGTAGAACTTTAGCAGGGCTTCGGAAAAGTAGTAAGTAACCGCGAATGGACTATATAATTTGGTTTAAGTAAAGCCGGATTTCAAGCAAAGTAAACGTTTTTCCTAAAAAATATTAGCACAACCTGATAAGGAAAATAAATTTAAAAATTCTAAATAATAATTACCATTGTCAGTACTGTGGTTTGGTTTTTTAATGTCGTTAGTACGTCATTAAAGTGAGTCACGAAACGAGACAATTACAGTTAAATAGCTGGGGCGGAGAATGTAGACTGTGACAAACAGCATTAAGCATGCACTACCGTACGTAGATGCAACATAACAAATAAGCGTGGGATTTAGCCGGGCGTGGGGCAGGTAAAGTAAGTAAGCCAATTATTTATGGGGTCTCGTAGTTTCGTCGCAGAAGAGAAGTGGCGCGCGCACACGCGCCGTTACCAGCAGTCATTAGGCGATGATAAACGAGCGCGGCTGTTTGAGAAAGACTGGCGGAGACCTCCTCGTAGCCGAAATATAAGCCTTAGGGTGGATTCAAACGTACTCCGATAACGCCGAGCAGACGCAGCGGACAGGTTCATGTGTAAACAGATTTTTCTGCGTTACCCGGAGTTACCATTTCGCCGTTTGGTTGCAGTTTGTTTTCGACCACTGTGTTTCTTTTGTTATTTTTCATACTAAACTTTCAAAATAAGTGATGGACAACAAAATGGACGCTGTCATGTTTCTACACTATTTTATACATTCCATTGAGATACGAATTGTTTCTAAATTATTTTCAAGAGACTGCAATTTTCTTTTTATACTTCCAAAAANATACATTCCATTGAGATACGAATTGTTTCTAAATTATTTTCAAGAGACTGCAATTTTCTTTTTATACTTCCAAAAACACTTTACGCTTTGGCTCTACCTACAGGTTCATTTCCAAACCGTATTTATTTAATGCAGAGGTTGAATAAAATTAATGTTTATAATCACGTATATCATTACAAATACAAATATTGAATTATTCTACATAGTCTATTCGCGGTTTTATCAAACTCTTTGAACCAAATATTTGAAAAATCTCCCCATGCATGACGCACTTCGCTGTTTCCTAAATTTGTTATGTATCACAAGCGTTCTATACTTGTGTTAACATAAAGGCACTTTATTTTTGGCTACACTAAACTTTCACTTACGTTTTATCTACGAATTTTAATGGTTAATTTAAAATTAATCTGGATAAAAACAGGGAGAAAGTTGGTGTGTTGGTAANGTTTTATCTACGAATTTTAATGGTTAATTTAAAATTAATCTGGATAAAAACAGGGAGAAAGTTGGTGTGTTGGTAACACCTAAAGTAGGAAATAGTTCTTATGCAAAATATTACTACACCGAGTGCGCACGAATGCCGTGCGTTTTCGGCGGCATCTGCTCTTTTCGCGAGTGCACATTTCGGCATGATCTCAACTTTTCGGCGTGGCCCGTGCGTAAAATTGGGACGGTTTCTGATAGGCTGTCCTAGTTTTCCGCTCTGTTCGGCGTGATCGGCGTACGTGTGAACCAGGCCTTGGAGATGGTGTATNTGATAGGCTGTCCTAGTTTTCCGCTCTGTTCGGCGTGATCGGCGTACGTGTGAACCAGGCCTTGGAGATGGTGTATAACAGGAGGGGGGGTTAAGGGGGAAGCGAACACGACGCGAAGGCAAATAACGCCGACGGCAGCGCGGTGCAAAGACGACAAGGNGGGGGGGTTAAGGGGGAAGCGAACACGACGCGAAGGCAAATAACGCCGACGGCAGCGCGGTGCAAAGACGACAAGGCCCCCCCGGTCTTGATAATTAAAAACCGTGAGTGCCCCTTTACCGAGAGCTGGGGGAAATATTCGGGAAGGTTGAACTTGCGGGGCGTCAGCCCGTGGGTCACGTTTATTTTCACGGTTGGCAACCACGCGTGCCCGCATCGGCCTCCGACCCAACGTGGTTCGTCACGAAGTTTTGGCTGCTTTGAAAAAAAAATCCACTATCCGCAAATGCGTGCATGTAAACGTTAACATCCGCTGAAGAACTTATTGGCAGCGAATTATTATTAACAATGTAATTTCAAATTTCATGTCTTATTAAAGCCGCTCATTNGCTGAAGAACTTATTGGCAGCGAATTATTATTAACAATGTAATTTCAAATTTCATGTCTTATTAAAGCCGCTCATTAAGAGAAAATTATTTTACACATTTTAAAGCATTACTTTTTTTATTTATTTATTGTAAATCTAAGTAACAGACTGAATAAGTATGACAATATTGGTAATTTACATTTCAAAGACGAATAAAAGGAACTAAATAAAATTAAAACATAGGCGCCGATTTCACCAAATATATTTTTTTTAAGAGGGAGCTCGGCATCTCTCATATATACCGATAGGCACATCATAAAAAAAAACTCACTAATTGGCACAAACAACCTACAATGAGAAAGACTGTCGATATTTTAGGTTAATAGTGCGAGTTANGCTGAAGAACTTATTGGCAGCGAATTATTATTAACAATGTAATTTCAAATTTCATGTCTTATTAAAGCCGCTCATAAAGAGAAAATTATTTTACACATTTTAAAGCATTACTTTTTTTATTTATTTATTGTAAATCTAAGTAACAGACTGCATAAGTATGACAATATTGGTAATTTACATTTCAAAGACGAATAAAAGGAACTAAATAAAATTAAAACATAGGCGCCGATTTCACCAAATATTTTTTTTTAAGAGGGAGCTCGGCATCTCTCATATATACCGATAGGCACATCATAAAAAAACTCACTAATTGGCACAAACAACCTACAATGAGAAAGACTGTCGATATTTTAGGTTAATAGTGCGAGTTANAAAAAAACTCACTAATTGGCACAAACAACCTACAATGAGAAAGACTGTCGATATTTTAGGTTAATAGTGCGAGTTAACGGCTTTACTATCTCATTCATAATTGGCATTACCTAAATCGAAAACGATGAATCTCACCCACCCTTCTCCAGTAATCTACGTTAGGTCTACTATGTTTAAAATATATTTTTTCCAAGTACATATCTAAACTGAACAAAAAACGTTTGGCTACAGCTCAAAATAACTTTTCATGTCATCAGAATGACGGAATATTTTTTATTTTATTTGTTACTAGCGAACCGGCCCAACTTCGCCAGGGTACAATTGAGTTTTACAGTGATACATTAATAAATAAATTGGGAAAAGACAATTCATTTATGTGAAAACAGAATTATAAAATTACACTATGTTGGCCTAGGTTTAACTGATTACGGCAACCCAAAAGGAAGGAAATATTTTTTACCCGATAGCCAAGAAGTAGGGTATTGTTTTTGGAGTGCATCTGTGCAACTATCGCTTTCGATGTATAAAAATCAAAGCGTGAGTTTCATTAAGTTGTAGCTTTAGAAATAAGTGTACCAAGGTACTACTTTTTGCGCTTGGCTGAGGGATCTTAATCGATCACCAAAGTTAAACAACGTTCCCAGCGGCACACATTTGGATGGATTACCGTTTAGTGGCATAACATATGAGTGCTTCCGGGCTTCGGAGGGCACGTTAAATATTCGGTCCCGGTTGTTATCGATTGAAAGCAGTCCTTCAGAGGTCCTTGGGCGGCCTGATAAACTCTGACACCAGAGGAAAAAAATATTTCAGTCACATTCCCAGCCGTTGCAGAATTATGATTTGTTGTTATTCTACAGGACCCGTACAATTCACCGGGATAAAAAGTATCCTATGTCCTATTCCAGAACCTAAAGTACCTACATACCAAGTTTCATCAAAATCCGTTAAACCGGTATGGAGCTGAGTTCGGTCACATTCCCAGCCGTTGCAGAATTATGTTTTGTTGTTATTCCACAGGGCCCCTAAAATTTATCGGGATAAGAAGTATCCTATGTCCTATTCCAGAACCTGAAGTGCCTACATGCCAAGTTTCATCAAAATCCGTTCAGCCGTTATGGAGCTGAGTGGTAACAAAAACACACACACACACACACAGACTTTCGCATTTATAATATTAGTAGGATGTGGTTCGTCTTTAGTTCAATTTTTAACTCTTGAAGTAAAATTCACCGTCAAAATAATTAGACGTTAAAAACTTACCATAAACGAACAAATTCCATATTTCAAATAAATTGCAACATGCCACTTTTATGACTTGGCGAGACACTTTAGCTAACATCCCAACTTTGTGTTAAAATGAGCTTTTGAAAGTTAATTGAATCAAATATTTTAATTTAAAGTTCTTACATTTACGTCAAAAAATTATGTATGCTATTTTTCACATGATTAGGTATTTTCGATCACGTTAACATTTGTAACAATCCATAAAATATCTTCAAATCTAAAGTAAAACGTTTACTCTTGAAAGGCTAGAAAAGAGTATTGTTTACATTAGTGGCAAGTCGTACGGATTCATTTCTGGTTTTAAACACATTAAAGTACGAATTAGCAAGGGAAAAAAGTGAGATCATAGTTTCTAACTGTTAATGGTGTGTCGCTTGATTGAGACATTGACAGAAGTCAAGTCTATGCAGGGTGCGAATTAAACTTTTTGTTTAATGTAGACAAAAAAGGGGGGTACTTATTTAGTGAACTCAAGGTTTTTGCAGATTTGGTGTACACACTCTGATATGACACAAGATTAAAAGCTAAAATAACGTACACGTCGTTTACAAAGATTTTAATTTGTTCACATAAACTAACAATACTGAAGACATACTAGATGAAAAATATTGGAAACAAACAATTCAAATCCACCAAAGGATATAAGTAAGTTAGTTTAAACAATGCAGTTTTAGCAGTACAAATTATGGTAGGCAATGTGTTGGTTCTCACGCTGGGTTCATAGTAGGCCTAATCTCGACAATTTAATGTGACGGAAGTTTACAAATCGGGGCTGGAAGAACAAACTAAGCACGGCTTTCAAATTGCTCTAGCAACCAGGAACTACAGCACACCCGACTCGCACTGGAAATCGTGTGTTCAATACTAACCGGCTGCGATCCGGCTACTTTTTCTGCTATGCGACATTTCATCCCTATTTCAGGCAAATACTGGTCCTTAAGTGTACGACTTCGAGTTCTCACAATTTACCCGCACTTGAAATTCTCCTTTCTATTTACGAACTTTCCGCAAGTGTTCAAAAATAATCCCTCCGCATCAACTCAGAGTCACCGAGCTTACCTCATAACATCCGTACTTCAAACGTTAAAATACATTCGAGGCTGAATACGATTTGTGCCGGCGTACATTGATGTGAGCATGTGCTTGATGCACATTTGAAAGTAGACCTTAACACGTATTATCCGTCACAAACTCAACCCGTGGTTTGTGGTTTGCAGGTAGATTGTGCACCACTATTAGAGCTTATCCATGCTGGAAAGTTTCTTAAAGTGCTAAGCTGATAGTGATACAAAGCCAATGAAACAACATTCCCATCATGGAACATATTTAAAATACAAGTGTACAAATGGGTTTTGTTGTATGAAAGACAATCGTGTGGCGGACGTCACGAAAACAATCGAAATTTAAGTAACAAATAGTAATCACGGTACTGTCAATCACACCTTCCTTTTTTTTCTAAACGCAATTAATTTAAGTCGCAAAACTATGTAAATGGATAAATGAAAAGTTAATTTGGTTATGTTAATGTATAGCTAATATCTTAAAGTTAAATCAGTTTCTTTGCTCGAAATAAAAGGTATAGAATTTCTAATCGTTAGCTCAGGACGCCTGAAATAAGTCTAAAAATGTGAGAAGTCCTACGACGACATATATGAACTTTATAGACATATACAGACACCAATCAATGAAGAAAAACATTTCGGGGAAATGGATTTCGCCAGAGAACCATGACCAATCATGTAATGTCGATGTAGTTCCAGATCATTATACAGTAAGCGGCAGAAATAACTCCCGAATTTGCCACCGCCGTGGGCTCGGCGCTAGTGGTGGTATGCAGCCCAGGGTTGTGTCATAGTGCAGCACCACTGCTGCCATTTCAGTCGCCACCATGGCATGGAGCGGTGAACATCGTGCGTCCGTCCTTGAAACCTATGTTAAAAATGGCGATTCTGTAATCACAAAGCAGCGATTATTTCGTACGCGCTTCGGAATAGGTCGGCACGGTACAATCCCTGACAGGAAAACCGTTCTATTGTGGGTTAAAAATTTTAGAGTCACAGGTTCGGCTTTAAAAAATGCACCACCAGGTAGACCTCGCAGCGCTCGAACTCCACAGAACGTTCAATTACTCCAACAAGCAGTTACCAAATCTCCAAGACGTCCAGCCCGTAGGCACGCTGCCAGCTTGGGAATATCTGATCGTAGTGTGAGAAGAATTTTACACCAAGACCTCCACTTTCATCCGTACAAAATCATGGTTGTGCAGGAACTTAGTGAACGTGATTGGGCCAACCGTATTGCATCTTGTCAGGCTATCCCGAAAAACGTTCCAAAAGACGCAGGTGTGCTCTCAACTGACGAAGCACATTTTCATTTATCATGATTCGTCAACAAACAGAATTTTCGATATTGGGCAGAAAATAATCCTCGGCAACTTCATGAGCGGCCTCTCCATAGCCAACGTGTCACTGTTTGGTGTGCTGTAGCAGACTTTGGAATAATAGGCCCGTATTTTGTTGAGGAGGAAGGACGAACAGTTACAGTAACATCTCATCGTTACGCAGAGATGCTAAACAACTTCCTGGAGCCGAAACTGAATGAAAATGGAAATCCTGCTGTATGGTTTCAACAGGATGGTGCCACCGCTCACACAGCAAGAGAATCTACGGTAGTCCTAAGACAAATGTTTCCAGGGCGTTTAATCTCACTGCGAGGTGACATCCCGTGGCCAGCTCGTTCACCCGATCTTACCGCCTGTGACTTCTACAATCGATAAACTCAAAGCTGCTATCCGACACGAAATCGCGGAAATTCCACAAGAGATGACGAGGATAGTAATACGTAATTTCAGAGTGAGGCTTCAGACATGTATAGACAGTGACGGTCGGCATTTGAGTGAGATTATTTTTAAAAAGTAAGTGAAATTAAAAAACGATTATGTTTAAAAATTAAGTGACAATTAAAACAAGATTATGTTTAAAAATTAAGTGGCAATTAAAAAAAGATTATTTTTAAATATGAAAGGAAAATTTAAAAAAAAATTATGTTTAAACATTAAGTGAAAATTAAAAAAATATTATGTTTAAAGATTAAGTGAAAATTAAAAAAAAGTTATGTTTAAAAATTAAGCGAAAATTAAAAAAATTAATTAAAACTAAATGGCAAACATAATTATTTTAGATGGTGTAATAAAATTTTGACTAGAATCGTTTGTGTATTTTTTATTAGTCTTTCACATTCGGGAGTTATTTCTGCCGCTTCCTGTATTTTACAACTACATTACAGGTACAAACATGACCAAAAAGTTAAGTTCAACGGGATTTACATCACGGTAACATGTATATAACATAAAATACTTAGCTATTTTGGTTTTTCATGCATCGAGAAACAAGGTCCTTAAAACAGCGAGCGCGTGTTAGATATTCCAGAAATGTGCAATCTACTAGTACTACTTACTAACTGTATTTTTAGTTCGTGACGTACAGGTAAGTAAGTAACGATGAGAGAAGGAAAAAGACACAATAAGTGTTAAGTGTTGATGTACGATTCAGAACGTGAAAAACACAGGCTAGGATGAGAGGAAGTAGTCCGTAATCACACGAAACGGACAACAGTGACATGCAGTACTGAAACAGAAGCTAGAATGCGACGAAACTAGGCGTGCTTACATTTGGCTGGGCTGGGCATGAAGCTGCGCATGAATATACGGTTCCTACTGGCCCAAGCAAACAACGGCGTACTCCAAACAAAGCATTGGATATAATTAAAACCAAATTACTAACTAACGTGTCCAACTAACGTAAAAATTCCTCACAGCAGCCAGATTAAGTAACACTAATACACACTACTTATATAATTTAAAACAAAACATACCAATAAAAATTATGGCGGAAAAATCAGATAATTAAATGGGCGGGGTGATATGATTTACCCTTCAAAGACTTAATTATTTTATGAAAGTGGTGGTATTTGGAAAACCAAACTATGTTCGTGGGCAACGTCTGTAACATACGTCCCAAAATTGAAATGCTTAAACAATATACAGTGGCTCACATTAATATTCGGCTACCGATGATTATCGCAGTTTCGTGGCCTTATGTTACATTAGAAATTAAGATAAACATAAAACATATTGCACAATCATTTTTGTGTGCTTTAAATGAAATGCAATCGTAGCCGATAACTGAAATGAGCAGTGTAACTTAATGAAACACAATATTTTGTCCTCGCGTGCTTCATAAGTACGCCACTTTAATATTCGGCCAGTTGTGGTGGACACGTGGCACGATTCACATTGTGTCATTCCCTGCCTGCTCTCTGCGCTGAGAGGTTCTATTGGGTAGCTCTGTTGGCTGCGTCAGTCAGGCAAATGGGTCGTAGGGGCAGGAATACAACGTTTGAACAGCGGCAGCTGGTCATTTTTCATCATGCAAAGAAGAAATCTCAACCAGAAATTGCGGAGCACTTGAATCTGCCGAAGTTCTCTGTCGGAGACATCATAAGAAAGTTTCAGAAGGAAGACAGAATAGATTCGGTACCTCAAAAACTGCAGCCAAACAAACTAAACGAGAGAGAAGAACGTCTAGTAATCAGGAAAATAGAGAAAGGTCTGAAAATTAGTGCTTGCAAACTTACCATGGAGGTACTCAATGAATGTTGAAAGAACATACATCCATAAACCATACGAGTTATCATAAGATCAGGATACAATGGCAAGGTACCTAGGGAGAAGACTTTTATTAATGAGGTGAATAGAAGAAAACTACTTCAGTTCGCAAAAGACCACGCTGACAAAGATGAAAGCTGATGGAATTATGTTATTTTCGCTGATGAGATGAAATGGAATGTGTTTGGTTCAAATGGCAGGGTAACAGTATGCCGCAAGCCAAATGAGGAGCTAAAACCTGGGAACATACAACCTATTGTGAAACACGGTNATGGAATTATGTTATTTTCGCTGATGAGATGAAATGGAATGTGTTTGGTTCAGATGGCAGGGTAACAGTATGCCGCAAGCCAAATGAGGAGCTAAAACCTGGGAACATACAACCTATTGTGAAACACGGTGGATGTAGTATTATGATCTGGGGCTGATATTTTCAGCAGGTATTGCAGAGGATGTATGTGTTGATGGAACAATGAAAAAGGAAGACTATCTCAACATCCTGAAAGTAAACCTTCACAAGAGTGCTGATAATCTAGACATTAGGGACACGTTTAAGTTCTACCAAGATAATGACCCAAAACAAAAGTCGTACATTGTCAAGAGCTGGCTTTTGTATAACTGTCCCAAAGTCATTAACACACCTCCTCAATCACCCAACCTGAATCCCATTGAAAGTATGTGGGATGAACTCAAAAGAAGACTGCGTACTACAACAATTAGGTCCACAAAAGAATTAGAGAAAAGGTACAAGGAATGATGGAGTAAGATTGGCTACGAATGTACCAGGAAAATAGTTGTTAATATGCCACAACGCCTGCGAGAAGTAATTAAACAGAATGGCCATGCTACCAGGTACTAAAAAACTGTGTGTTTAGTTTTTCAAAGAGGATTATGTTTGTGTTTGAATGATGATGGCCGAATATTAAAGTGGCGTACTTATGCAGCATGGGATGACAAAATCATAGTGTTTGTTAAGTTGCATTGCTCATTTCCGTTATTGGCTACCGCTATATTTCATTTAAAGCAACAAGAATGATTGTGCAATATGATTTATGTTTATCTTCATTACTAATGTAACATAAGGCCATGCAACTGCGATAATCATAGGTGGCCGAATATTAATGTGAGCCACTGTATGCATACCCACGACTATAAAACAGAGCTTAAAACTGGCCCGAAATTGACACAGCCAATCGTGAGATACTGACAGGTGGCATTCTTTCAGTTTAACTACTTTATTTATCACTTTGTGTTTATAAGCAATGGACAAGATTTTCAATTAAACTTAATGGACGTTCAAGAATGGAATTGTGATCTTAACATCACAATTTTTTTGTCAGTTTTAGACCTAATATAACGTAGGAGGCCGGGGTCGCCAACGTATTAGTCTGATCACTGAGGTCTGGGCTCTCATTGCGAGGAAAGAATGGATGTACCTTTCCTTATTTTGCTGAAGTCTGATTCATTTTTAGCAAAAAAGCGCCCCCAGCCAAAGTTAATTGAAAGGCATGTGAATTCCGTATTAAAATACAAAATGGAACATTTTTTTGTGTATAAGTCCAATTGATCTGTGTGGAAAGAGAAATGTAAAAAGTTACGCCGATCCTCAAATATAGCCGCGTGGTTTTTAAAACCCAAACTAGATATTAAAACATGTCAAGCGAAACTAAAATTGCGTTGTAAATAGTTGTAACCTTCAAAGATAGTAGAAAATATGGCGCGTAATTTTAATTGTGTTAAAACTGCTTTTTGTAAAAGTTCGAGAACATAATTATATTTTATTAATAAGTTCTCGACTTTTACAACAAGCAGTTAACACACAATTAAAATTACACACAAAGATATTAAACAACTCGTAAAATATAAATTTTATATAATCGTGCATTGTCAGTAATTACTATGAATTAGAAATTATGACGCGAAAACAAAGCATTTCTGCCAAAATGGTGGAGCCTAGCCTTAATTTACTCTTCAGTCAAGTTTCCGTCTCTTCATGATTCTGAGTCAAAATATCAAATTATTTGAATGAAACTGGGTACCGATAAACAGTTTTTTTTATTGCAAAATATTTTGCCTTAAGTCTTCTAGCGCATGTACAAGTATTCAAAACAATAACTCATGATCGACAGTTATAGCTGCGGTTAATTTTTGTTTTTCCCCCGAAATCTACTAAAAATGTTTTGGCAAAATATCCCGCCTTACATGTATGTAAGATACTAATATTAAAATGATTTATATTTACCAAATCAATTCCGATTTCATAATGACAAATTCTCTTACTTCTATTGCTGCGTGTAAGCTCAAGCTTCAATTTACCATAATGGAAACTGGGCCGGGGGAGAGGTATAAAGTTTTAAGGAAAATATGGCGTAAAGTTGAATTTCACATTTAATCCGATTTACAAATAAAATTGTAGTTGTTTTACATTAAAATCCTGCACATCATCTGCGAAAACCTCTTAGAGAAAAGGCAAAAAATTTCAGGTAAGAGAAGGTGGAGGGTGGGGAAAGTTAATTTCTCGACGGTACTGACGTAGTGATCCAACGGAATACGGGAACTGAAGCAATGCACGAAATTGGGTTCTGATTACTGCCGGCGCTGCTACATAAATGTCAGCACAAAGTTCTTATCAAGTAAAAAATACTGTTAATTTCTTCGAGCCAGAGGGAATCCGCACAGTTGATTAGAAACTCGGTGGTCTCGCTTCTATAGGGCTATTTCATTTCTCGTTGGTCAACATCTCCGTTGGGCGCGTTGCACAGCTGTGACTGAGAAAATGAACTTCTGTGGGTTGTAAGCGCGCTCCAAGCAAGCTGGATTCCTCTCGCAATAACCGAGAGGAAAAAGCATACGGCTGTGGGAAATTACATAACTTCGAGTAAGAGGAGCTTTGATTAAAACACGAGACCAGGTATTTTAATCACTAGATCATTAGTTTCATGGTCAATATAGAAGTTGTCAACAAGTGCGCCGCATGAAGAAAAAAAACCCCTACCGAAATTTCTTACATTATTAGTTGCCAGTCACAAATACCACGGACATACTGCTTCAAATACTCTCACTTGGCAGTAAAAAAAAAAAAAAGCTAGGCTTCTGACTGTCACTCAAACAATCCATTAAATGATGTGACCTACGTCCATTTATAATNTTCAACAAGTGCGCCGCATGAAGAAAAAAAACCCCTACCGAAATTTCTTACATTATTAGTTGCCAGTCACAAATACCACGGACATACTGCTTCAAATACTCTCACTTGGCAGTAAAAAAAAAAAAAAAGCTAGGCTTCTGACTGTCACTCAAACAATCCATTAAATGATGTGACCTACGTCCATTTATAATTTAAAATTCCTGTACGAGTCTGGAACTTTAAAATATTTCAATCAAATATCACACAATGCACGCATTTTGGCGCTTTAAAAGACTTGCATTACGTAGCATAACATCAACAAATGCATACGTTCAAGCATCGAATCACGTTAAAAAAAAAAACCTACACTGTCAAAATCACATTAAACCTAACACGTTTTCGAATGCGCACTGAAGAACCGAAGCTTGCGCTAGACTTACTGATCTACTAGGCGGCAGCTTACGCACCGCCACTTTCCTATTTACGACTTTATGGCAAAACGGGGGGCGGTTAGCCTGTAATAACGTAATCCTGCCCTCTTTCCTCCGGCTGATCGACCGCCGACCACGCTCAGGCTTCGCATTACCGATCGCGTTTTAAGATTGGGCCTAGGGAGTCGTTATCGACGCGCGTATAGCGGCCGACAGCTCCTACTCTCGCAGTCATTAAAGCAGAGCTACAGCTACTCGTCACCAGACGTCTTTAACGCCGCAACGACACTACCGCATAGCGACAACTTCTCCTTTACTTATTTTATTTATTCATTTTCTATTAACGTCTTCATTTACGAGTATTTGCTAGCAGAACTACCCGGCATTTCCCAAATTTAAAAGGACAATGCGAGATACCATCACTGCCAAATTTGGTTCAGATCCGTCGAACGATGTAGAAGTGTATAGGGAACAAACATACATATATATATATATATATATATACACATATATGTATGTATATATATCCCTAACAAAAAACACGAATTTTACTTTTCATCCTAAAAGTCGACTNTATATATATATACACACATATATGTATGTATATATATCCCTAACAAAAAACACGAATTTTACTTTTCATCCTAAAAGTCGACTTCTGAATGATTACACATCAGCTTGCAAAGCGAAAGGTTCTGGGTGTTTGAACGCTAAGTATGAAACGCGCACTTGCATGTGCGCGCCGTATTTATAATAATATTACGTTTAAGGTTAATTAGTGACCAACCCCTACGTTAGCCGAAAAGCGTAAAATGGGGTTAAGCGCGATGAACACAATCGTAAGAGCAAATTCTGGATAGAAAACAAAATTTAAACGTTTAGTTATACCGCAGCTTAAATTGTGTAATAATAGTCTAACGTAAGCAGAAACCAATAATGGTGGACAGAAATTCGTCAATATTTCGAACACTATGATGTCTTGAAGTACGATGAAAAACATTGCTTGCTCAGGACATAACCCATAATTATTAACTTAAAATGTATTATTTTTTTTATAAAAGATCGTTTGAAAAAAAAAATATATATATATATCCATCTATAAGTACCAGAAACAGAAAATGTAGTATTAACAAAAAAAAAGTGCAAAGACTGTTCGAGTTTCTAGCAGGCACAATAAGTTCAGCCTACAAATCCGGCAAACCACGATCATCTGCTTTCGCTCAAGGAACCCATGGTAGTTCCGAGTTTGCAACACCACCATCACAGATTCAACGCACTAATCGGAAATGATGAGCCAACTTCACTGTATTTTGTAATATTATTTCTTCATCGTACTAATGAGTTTTGATGCCACACAATAAGCCACGTTGCACACATAACTGACCGTATCATGCTGCGTGAGAATCTCTTAAACAATTGCAGTTTTTCCACCACTAAGTACACTCAAGATTTCTACCGTCAATTGGTAACACATTTACCTGAATTCTTGATAGTTGCAAAAAAAAAACAGTTCACTACCGCGCCAAACCACTATCTCAGATCATCAGCGAATTTCTTCACACCATAAACAGGGCCTTGGGCCATGGAAATGAAGAACGCCCAGTTTTTGAAAAAAGGGGGGGGGGGGACTAAGAGACATCGTCAGAACAAAATAGCATACAACCCTTTGGTGAGAAAAAGAGGATCTCAAATGGAAGGGAAACTGCCTGCCAGATAGATATCTTCAATCGTCGCAAAATAAAGCATTCTCGTACTTCACAACACACTTGCGTCGTACGCCGTGAGGCGTACAACACGAAACATTACGACTCCCACAAATTTGACGTCACGCAACAGGACATATAGAAAATAAATCATTCTGAATGTTCGGCGAACGTGACTGGGATATGAGTTCTAAAAACTGAACTCTTTGCTTTGTCTAATATTTGGAAAGCAAAAACAGAACATGTGCTGGAGTCATCAAGTTTTCGACCCACTCTAAATTAATAAATGTCGTTCGTGTGCATGCAAAACAGACACTAATACACGTTCTTGTTGTTTGAAAGTACCACAGCATGCAGTTTTTATATGCACGTATCCTTTTGTTTATAAGATTCTCTATAAGTTTAATTATAATTGAAAAATGTTTAAAAAAAAAAGTAAACAAATCATGTTTGAGTAAGTTAAGTTAACTCCAGTTCCGTTCATCTCTCCATTTGAAGTTCGTGACAAATTTTTGCACTTGAAAATACACAATATTTTTTTATTTTGTAATTGCAAACAAAACTTAAGTAATTGAATTATTTTATTGACGTGCAAAAAGCGTGAATTTGGGGAAGGAAAAATGAAACACATTTTTCCAAATGATGATACTATCATCAGCAAACTTTTCAAATGGAAAAATTTTTGTTAGGTTGAGCAGTTAATCTTTAACAATGGAACATTAGGCGTTAGCAAACTCTACGCAGAACAACTTGTGCAAAAACAGAATTGTTCCCGGTGATGCCCAATTCACAATATCAAGATAAGCGTACGATATAACTTTCTCGTATCCACGCGACGTAAAAGCAGTTTTCATGGGAAAAACATTACACTTTTCCAACTTCGCGAACGAACTGTTATGTAAAACATTATCTCCAACGCCTCCACGCAGTTAATGCAAGAACACGAAGTGTGCTTTAATTTGTTACGTGGGTTAGAGCTTCACCAAACCACGACCAGTAATTTAAAGCAGTCGTCCATTATTCTGTCCTGAACACCACCGCCACCGAATATTTCACTTCAGCCCCCTTTAAATGAATGACCTCTTCCTTCCAGCTATTAAATAGTTTATATAACTTAACTTTTATACGCCATTTTGACATAAAGTGTTCGTTTGCAGCAGTTTGGAAGCATGCGAAATTACAACATGCATTATATTGAAGGTAGTTGCATTACATTATCAATGCTATTGCATGTAAAAGCAAATACTTAATTTGTGTAGGACTTCAATCCACAATATTTCGACGAGGCTAATCTATGCACTATACGAATAATAATTCGACAAACCTTGAGATAAAATAATTTCACAGCACTGGTTACACAGGCCAGAAATCAAGCCTCATTCTTGCTAATGCGGCCAATGAGCTGGTTTTATTGTATGTTATTTTCCAAAGATATTTTCATAATCCACTCTGATGTTTCGTAAATTTTTCCAAGAGACAAAATATGGCAACAAATAACTTCCATAACATTCAATTTTCTCCACTTTAGTTCTGAAATTGCAACTAAATGTTTTCCAGCATGCAAATTAACTTCGCTCCTGCAATTTCAGGCAACTTGACTATCGAACACGAATTTAGGGAATGTTTAATGTTGGGAGAATTTGGATATAGGCTGTGAGCACTTTTGAGGCACTAGTTACTTTTTATTTTCAGACATTTTTTTTATCCTTTAACCAACTTTTTAAATAAATACTACCACGTAAGTAATAAACACAGTGTGTATATTCTACCGCACTCGTAAGTTAACGTCTAAGGCCAACATAAAATATATTTATTGACTATTATTCCAAACGAGAGGACTTTCAAAAGTGTTCACTTTACCGAGAATAGCATATACGTGAAGCGAACTGTGACTAACTTTCCCTTATTTGGGAAAAGTCATATACCGCACACGTTAAGCCTATACAATATATTCACGCTGTTACTATTACCAGCCGTTCCTTTTATAACGATAAACTTGGTCAGATACAACAACACTCTACAAAATGCAAAGATACAACTAAGATAGAACTAACATTCCTCATAGTGCAATACGAACAGACAATTTTGCTCTGCGCGTGCAGGGACCGCAAATCTCCCGCAAAGATTTTGTTTTCTTGTTACAAGGTAACAAATAACATATTAGCATTCGCATTCTGTGCATCTTACAAAGTACAATCACCTCATTTCTTTTTATTCCCTACAATCAAACTACTGTAACGATTACGCCAAGAATCTAACAGATCGACTAAAATTTCTCATCCTCTTTAAAAACTATAAGAAATACCACAAGGCTAGCAGAAAAATACTCATTGCAAGTAATTTTTCTCATACAAAAATTATTAAATTTATAGCTCTACCGTAATACAAGACAGAATTATTGCTATGTGGAATAAACAATTTTTTCCTGAAACTGTTTCACTCCACTGGCCTCTTTAATACGTATCCTATTCGACTATCACTGTAGTGCACAATTTTTCCAAGCCAGAAAATAAGTATAAACAAATCCCCCCTATCACCACTTTTATGGAAAACGTTGTCTCATATGGCCGCAGGAGACATATAATATGCACGCCGGTTATAAATTGAATTAAAAACTTATGTTACGTCAGTATAATTACTAACGTACATACACCCCATATTGTGTTTGCCTGGCTCCTATCACAAATTCGAGAACGAATTCTTCGGAATAACGAGCTCAACCGAAATACTGAGAGATGATTTTTAGTCATAACTGCATTTTAACTAACCCGCGTTTATTATAGAGGACAACCTGGGGAACGATTACAAATTACATTAACCTAAACTTACATATAAAAGACACACACGGCCATAGCTTACCCGGGACTAGAACCCAGAACCTCGCACGTGGGGCCTGAACGACCTCGACCACGGAGCTCCACGAGAGCCGGTATTCAAAATTTTGGTGACAACTGTAAGATCTGAGACGCTCAAACGGTGACAAGAACTGATCAAACACCTGCACGCATGCACAGTGGCTCAAGAAAGTATTGGTCTTTCCACAGATCTCATGTTTATGGATACATATACGACAGAACAGAAAAAGGGCATAGTATGGCGGGCACATTAACACGACATTATTTACTGTGGCATAGATGCAAAACATACGTAACAACTATATTTTTCTCCTGCAGGAACAGTAATGCACGAACAGAAATAAAGCGCAGACATCATTTCACCCCAAACCAGTATTCGTCTCTAATACACAAATACATTTCTAGGGGTCGTCTTTTTAAACCTTAATAGATTGTGGGCCCTCCTTTCTTCTCTACGATTTCCTGTAACGTTTGTAAACATCGTGGAATTGATTTTACTGAGCATTCTGTTAATTCTGTTGATACATCCTTCCCTTCTTCTACTATTGCCTTCTTGAGATCATTTTTCTTCGAGATGATATGCATTCTTATTAATTCTTCTAGAATATGTCACAAATTCTCAATGGGCTGTATGTCCGGCGACAGTGGAGGCGTTGCCATCCAGTATGGCGTGTTGTATAGCAACCACAGTTGTGTGTTCAGGATCGTTCTACCTTTTGGAATATCCTAATTGAGATTTTCCTTTTTTCTTCAGTTGTTTCCCTAGCTCTTCGTCCCATTTCAGGTCAAGACTGCCACAGATGTTTCAATGATGAAAACAAGCTGCCTTCTTACTCGCACATCACATAAAATGCATTTTCTGAGAGTGAGTCATGACATTATGTTGCCTAAACGAATACTTTTTTGACGTCAAAGTCAACATAACATGCCTTATAAAATTCGTGCTCTGATTGTAAACAACAGAACATATTAGCAAATGTTAATATTATTTTAGAATAAAAAAATGTAAAAGAGCCTTTGAACAACCTATTTCGGCAGTTGGTTTTTTTGTTTTACATATAGTATGTACAATAATGTAATGTGACTAGCCAGACGAATACTTTTTTGAGCCACTGCAAACTGCTAGCGTAACCCGCGAAGCCCCTAGACACCGTTATTTAAGGTGACCGCCTGCACAGGCCGTCGAACAGTGTTTATAGCTTCGGCAGAAGAACTTCTATTCTAAAACTGCTCAACATACGTGAGTGATATCTCCTTACAAAAAGTACGTAAATAATGTTACATATGTGTGTATGCCCATTTTAGGGTCTCCATTTATCCGTAAAATCAGTTTTCTCGCTAGCGAAAATTGTTTAAAACCAGAATTTTCGCGGTCAATTTTAGGTATGTGTATCCCAGTGCAGAAATTTTAAGAAGATACAGACACGCCCAGCACACCTTTATGTTTCGAACAACATCGTAAAATGGCACTACCACCGTTGAAAGTTTCTTGAAGGCGCGCTACCGGTATGCACGTGGAGGCTACAATGAGGCGTGGTGCGCGTGCCTAGGTCACCCTTAGTGCTGACGTACGTCTAGGCCTCGGAAACAAAAAACAACTCCAGCCAGGTGGCCACCTTAAGGGGCCTGCCTAGTTGTCATATGGGTCTCATTGTAAAAAGTTGTGTCTATCTCACAAAAAAAAAAAAAAAAAAAAAAAATATTTGAATGTGAATATATTTTTTCGGGCCAAAAATAAAAGTTGATATTTTGTTGCACATTCATAAATTTTAATATTGAAACACAAAGGTGGTCGCAGAAAAGTGTCCCCCACCCTTGCGATATTTTTTCTTCTGTGAAACAGTGTTTCAAACTATAGCGACAATGCTGTGTATTTATTTCCTGAACAAATTGCTCTATAGTCACAGCTTAAAATTCTGAGGAAACAGAACACGCGCGAAGCTTGTTTATGGTATTTTACATCGCCGTCGCAAGGCTTCCTTATGGCCGGGTGCCACCTTGAGGCATTTAGTATTGTTTACTGGGAACTCCCGTCAACAGCAGATAGTGTTCATGAACCCCGCACGCGCCAACGGGAACCGGAAGCATCTCGAAGGCGCACATCGAAACTCCTGCAGGAAGTAACTAAACATGCAAGTTCCGTCAAAGGCACGCTGAGAATTCGCAGACTACACAAACACCGCGTGCCTGAGCCGCCACAGCACGTAACATTACACACGCTGCAATCGATAACACGGTACTTCGGCACATCACTCAGCAAGACAGTTGCCTGTCTGCACAACGTGTTTCCGAATTACATTTCAATGCTCAGTTTAGTTTGCGTAGAACTAGAAGATTTCAGGCTTCTGAATCCATTAGTCGTAAAAAAAAAAACAGTATATAAAGTATATGCACGATTCATTTCAAGAATATAGTAAATTCAGAGGATAACTTGTGTATAGCTGATATAACGTTTAATCGATGGCATAATTAAGTGGTAGAGTGGCATAATGACTGGATTCAAACAAGTCACATGCATAAAAAGAAACATTAATTTGTATTTGCGGGGAGCCACCCAGCGTAAGGAAGAGATCTAGCTGCAATAAAATGCTTAGAGGTGCATTTGCTTTCCTGGACCTGCACGAGCTCTTATTTGATGACGTATGAAGTTTTTGGAGAGTACAGACATAATTTCCTTATTGTGATATAAAACGAAAGTGTTAAAACTGCTCCAAACAGGTCAATTTGACTGCAGTTCTGTTGAGAATGCTCCACTGAATTCAGTCACATTCTAATGATTATTTTAGTATCTGGTGTTTTCTAATATAACAGTGATTTCTACTGATTCCTAGTGAATTACACTGGCCTAGCGCTAAAACATCAGTGCATTCCAGTGATTAATCGATATGTAACAACTCATTAAGGTAACCGAAGTTTCAGTGCGAATAGCTCCACTGAGTGAAATCACAGATTCATATTTAGTGTGCAGTTGTTTCGTTTGCGAAGATCCGCTCCTCAACAGCGCTAAATCTAAACATAAATTATTTACTCAAGCTACAAAGTGACTGTTGATACTTAAAAATTCCACTTCATGCAACCAAATACCATTAAAAACCTAGAGAATATTCATAAATTCTTATATTACAGATGTTGATAGGCGAAGATGTTCACCCTCCTCACTCACTGATTGAATAAAATAGTCAGATTATAACAAAATATATACACATACATATTAAAATTAACACCCAATTTTCCCCCCTTTAAAATATGTGCGATGACGTTAACATTGTTGACGTATACATAACCGCGGAAAATATCGCGACAATTAATTCATAGAATAAAATGCATTAAAATAAATCATGCGGGTACAAAAACAGGCACAAGAATACACGCGAGAAGTCAAAATTAAATTTCATTTCAAAGATAAATTATCACAATTATGTGGTTTCACAGAATAAGCTTGGTTGCTGTAGAGATGGCGGTATTTCCCATAAAACGACCAAAAATGTTAAAAGCATGAGGAATTTAATAAGCGTGTAAAAAAACGGTGGGATTTAATATAAAAACAGCGGTTGCAGGCATAATCGGATTGCAAACACGAATGTGCTACTTTCCACGTACACAAGGGGGGGGGAGGAGGAGAGACAAGCACATCGTTTTCAGAGGGGAATGGGATGCATATACAAGGCGAGAAAAACAAATTTGTTCGGTGGCACACACTGCAAATTAAATGTCGGTGACTAATTATTCACTTGTTGAGAATCTACTTCCTTAACCATCGATTTAAGACGTAGTTTACTGCGTTAGGGGTTTAATTTATATTTGTAAGCCTACGTAGGCACGTGCCTGATAAATTTAATGGCTTCAAGGCTGTTTGTATGCACGTGAAAAAATAAATAGTAAGATGACAGGTCTAGTCAGGTATGTTTCAGTTTCATTCCTTTTTTTATATTCACCTTAAATTTCTCTAAGTCGTATTTTTTTTTTTTTATTAAATAGCGCTGTTTTAGCCCTTGTGGCAAATGGCTGGCGTTTGTTAGAACTACAAGAAAACTCAAAACATGGCCTTATTTTAAGTGTTACGCGAGGCGTGCGCCATTACATAATTGTCACAGTTTTGTATACAGCATACGTAATTCATTTTTGTGGCTTATACTACTTATTTTGTAGTGCAAATGATAATAATTAGGCCGAGAACTTTGTTCAGTGTTCTATGCAGTTAAGTAAAGAGGTTTGAGCGGCTCTTTACAACGAGGTCTTGAGTGCCGAAAAGGGGGAAACGAGGTGAATATGAAGCTGTCCCGGAATGCAAAGACGGGGGGAGAGGGGGAAACGGGAGATCCCGAGAAAACCCATCGACTAGTGGCATCGTCAGGCACAATTCCCACGTGCGAAAACCGAGAGTGATGCACCGCCGGGAATCGAACCCGGTTCGCTTTGGTGGGAGCCGAGCGCCCAAGCCGCAGCATCGCCGCGACCCCAGGAGGGGGGTGTGCTTATGAAGAGTAGAAAGTTAATTGCCTCCTCGCCAGTTACTCATACAATCGTTTCGACCAGAGCGTCTGTCTAGAGACCTAGTACTATGCTATTTGAGCCTATATCGGAGCTAGAAAAAGGCAGTATTATTTACATAGTTTTTTTGTAATTTTAATTCAGGAATTTTATAGAGGAGAGGGCCCCTTATACGGCAATTCCGTTATAGGTTGTTCGCGGTAAAATTAGAACTTTCGAAAGCCCTGCTTGAGATATACTTCTAAGAACATCGTGTATCCTTCCGCCATATGTAAAATCAACATTGCCATGGGCGTGACAACATTATTCATGCGTCACTAAAGGGAAACTGTACAATTATTGTAAAACTAAATATTTTACTAATTTTATAATCTAATCACGTAGATGCATTTTGAAAAATCAGAAAGAAAAATAACCCATCGAAGTATTGGCAAATGTTTACCGAACACATTTAATTCAACGTTGAGACATGGAACTACTTCCCCTCCCTCGTTTCCAATTTTACTGGGCGCATGCCACTATGTGTGCCCGTTAAAAATATACGCAAGTTGGGATAGTGACATTTTTAAAGGGTTGATTTCAAAAGTGCTCACTTTATCGTGAACAGTCTTTAACAAACTTATTTAACTGTTTTAGTTTTAGTCGAAAAGACGTATCATCACAAAGTTTGGACTTAATAAACACACACGCTCTATTTTATATACAGTGGCTCACATTAATATTCGGCCACCTATGAATATCGCTAATGTTACATTAGAAATTAAGATAAACATAAATAATTTTGCACAATCATTCTTGTGTGCTTTAAATGAAATGAAGTGGTAGCCAATTACGGAAATGAGTAATGCAACTTAACAAACAATAAAATTGTATCATCCCATGCTGCATAAGTACGCCACTTTAATATTCGGCCATCATCATTCACACACAAACATAATGCTCTTTGCAAACTAAACACAGTCTTTTAGTACCTGGCAGCATGGCCATTTTGTTTAATTACTTCTCGCAGGCATTGTGGCATATTAGCAATTATTTTCCTGGTACATTCGGAGCCGATCTTACTCCATTCTTCCTTGAATCTTTTCTCTAATTATTTTGTGGACCTTATTGTTGTAGTACGCAGTCTTCTTTTGAGTTCATCCCACATACTTTATATGGGATTAAAGGTCGAGTGATTGAGGAGATGTGTTAATGACTTTGGTACAGTTATACTAAAACCAGCTCTTGACAATGTAAGGCTTATGTTTTGGGTCATTTTCTTGGTAGAACTTAAACGTGTTCCTAATGCCCAGATTATCAGCCCTCTTGTTAAGTTTTACTTTCAGGATGTTGATATAGTCTCCCTTTTTCATTGTTCCATCGACACGTACAACCTCTCCAAAACCTGCTGAAGATATCAGCCCCAGATCATAATACTATCTCTACCGTGTTTCACAGTAGGTTGTATGTTCCCAGGTTTTAGCTCCTCATTTGGCTTGCGGCATACTGTTACCCTGCCATCTGAACCAAACACATCCAATTTCATCTCATTAGCAAAAATAACATAATTCCTCCAGCTTTCATCTTTGTCAGCGTGGTCTTTTGCGAACTTAAGTAGTTTTCTTATATTCACCTCATTAATAAAATGCTTCTGTCTAGGTACCCTGTCATTATATCCTGATCTTCTGATAACTCGTATGGTTTATGGATGGACGTTCTTTCCACATTCATTGAGTACCTCCATGGTAAGTTTGCAAGCACTAATTTTCGGACCTTTCTCTATTTTCTTGATTACTAGACGTTCTTCTCTCTCGCTTAGTTTCTTTGGCTGTCGTTTTTGAGGTACCGAATCTATTCTGCCTTCCTTCTGAAACCTTCTTATGATGTCTCCGAAAGTGGACTTCAGCAGATTCAAGTGCTCTGCAATTTCTGGTTGAGATTTCTTCTTTGCATGATGAAAAATGACCAGCTGCCGCTGTTCAAACGTTGTATTCCTGTCCTACGTCCCATTTTCCTGACTGACGCAGCTAACAGAGCTACCCAATAGAACCTCTCAGCGCAGAGAGCGTGCAGGGAATGACACGAGGTACGAACGCAATGCGCATCGTGCCTGTGCCACGCGTCTACCACAACTGGCCGAATATTAAAGTGGCGTACTTATGAAGCACGCGAGGATAAAATATTGTGTTTCATTAACTTGCACTGCTCATTTCAGTTATTGGCTACTATTGCATTTCATTTAAAGCAAACAAGAATGATTGTGCAATATGTTTTATGTTTATCTTCATTTCTAATGTAACATAAGGCCATACAACTGCGATAATCATCGGTGGCCGAATTTTAATGTGAGCCACTGTATATATATAATATATATATGTGTGTGTGTACACACACACACACACACCACAAACACACACACACCACAAACATTTCCTAAACTATCTCAAATACCAGGCAGGATAAATATTGTTCAAGAAGTTTTAAGAGTAATTTACTATGCAGTCATGAACGTAAATAAAGGCGAACATGTTCTAGGACAAAATTTTCTACGCCGTTTTGGAAATCTGCATTTAATTCCCTAAATAAACCTGACAATTACTAGGAACAACTAAATTTCTGTCGGGGCCGCGGTGGTGTAGTGATTAGACTACTCGCGTCCAACCTAGACGAACGGGGCTCTATTTCCGGTGGGGTTGCATGTGGAAATCATGCCTGACGATGTCGCTAGTCGGCGGGCTTTCTCGGTTATCTCCAGTTTCCCCCGCCCTTTCATTCCGGCGTTGCTCCATGCTCACCTCACTTCACCCTCATCGGCTCTCAAGACCTCCATGTTAAGAGCCTCCCAAATCTCTTCACTCAAGTCACTCACTAGATTTATGTTGTGAGTTGAAGTGCTTGTCACTCGAAGTTAACATCAATTTCCTCTTACACAATAAATGAGCTATCGTCAACCCGAAAGACAGCTGGTGCAGTATATTCGGTTGACGCATTGCCTGCTGTGATATTAGATGACTGAAAGCGCGTGTACCGACACGAATGTGAGACAACGTGGAAAAGGTGGCGGTCACACGTTAAACGCGGCACCAGTTAATATTCCAGTGCTACGCAATGTGTCGGCAACACGACCCGTAGACGGTATAAATTGCACAAGTGATGACGCTAAAACTAGTTCTCTAAAATTGGTTTACAAGATCGATATACTGCAGCACTAGTTGGGCCTAGTGGCAACTAGGAATTAATAAAACTGAAACCATGCGAGAAAAAAATGTTTCAAGAAACTAAGGTTTTTGTCTGAGCACATGGTATTGAAGAATGTCCCAAGGTTCTTTACTACACTGCAAATATAATCCAACAGGCTGTCCTTCCTTTCGCGACGTTTGTACTATGCCAAGAAAGTGTTGGTGTTGAAATTATTCTCTGGAGTTAAATCTAGCAACTAGGATGAATGATAAACAATTTTTGCACTAGTCATGCTTAGTGGAATCTCACTTTCTAGGTAGTAACAAATTCAAACTTGATTTAATAGGTTCAACACATACATAATTCATCTTCTCACGAATCTTTCTCAGGCGCTGTTACAGTTATCGTCGATATACGAACAAGTGTTAACGTACTCGTGAGAAATTATGCTATCGTAGAAGAGAAATAAACAAATCCATTTTGTATTTTGTCTGTAACTGAACGCTGTAACACATGTCGAAACCTAGGACAAATAAAATAACCTCGGTTACATTATGTGTTCGGTCTTATTGATAATAAAGCCGGCGCTAAACTATGCCCATTTCCGTAGAAGTTTTCATAACCCATTTTCTGCTAGCGTTTTTGTTCCCGTGTAGTTTACAATTCAGACCCTCCAGAGGGACCTGGCAACGAGTATAACAGATTTCGTACCCATGGTCACACCAAAAACGGCAATATATTCTAAATTTCTGTTGTACCCACTGAGCTGTGACAGTTAAGATGGTGTACACCCGAGTTACTACCTCAAGCCGTATATGTCCGTTTATGATATGATTACGGAATATGATTTTATAACAAATTTAATTCAATGTAAGCGTAAGTAACGGGAAACATTTCAAACTCACACTGTCATAAAATAACAATAAGCAGAACTTTAAAAAAATAAGTGATAAATGTGGATTTGTATTTGTATACAACCGCAGAGTCATTACATTATGACTACCTACCTAATACGGTGTAAAACCACCTTTAGCCCGCATAACTGTAGCCACTCGGCGAGGCATCGATTCAACGAGGTGGCGGAAGGCATCCTGGCGTATCTGATACCACAAGCGCTACAGCAGCTCCTCCAATCGTCATACAGTATGGGGCGGTGGTGATGTAGCATGAACCCGCATCTCCAAGTCGAACTACGAATGTTCTATTGGATTCATTTTCCGGGCTATTTTGGGACAGGGCATTAATGAAAATTCATTGTCATGTTCCTCAAATCAGTCCTTCATAATCCTGTAAGTATGGAATGGCGCACTGTCCTGTTGAAAGTGGCCGTTGCCTGCAGGGAACACTATTGACATGAAGGAATGAACTTTGTCCAAAATGACTTCCAGATAGCGGACAGCTGTCAGGGATTGGTATATTGTTATGGGCCTCAATTTTTTCCCCATGATAACATCACCCAGACCATCACACCACTACCTCCTACCTGTCTCTGCAACAGTGCACCCAGGTACCATACCCTCCTATGGTAATCGGCATATAGGCGCTCGGCCGTCGATGTGATGAACCAGAATTTTCAATTCATCGGACTAGGCGACCATTTTACAATCATCCGCATTATTTTATGCCCACCTCATGCGTTGCTGTCGATGACGTGCAGTCAGCATATAGGCACAGTGGGTTTTCAAGTCTGCAATCCCATCAGCAGCAGTGTTTGATGAATCATCTGCTGTTAAATTGTCTTGGTCACCACCGTTGTACATATGTACGATTTATCGAACTGTGACTCTGCGGTCGCTATGAACAATGCGCAATAGACTCCGCTGCCCTCTGGCATCAAAGCGTCGTAGTCGATACAAGGATGGACGGCGCGTCGTTTCCCTATCGTTGCACCACTTTTGATACATGCTCACGAGGGCGGTATGAGAGCAAACTAACAAGATGGACGTTTACAGAAGTAGTGTGACAAGATAGGTTAAGCACCACCTGGCATCCTGGCGGGGACGAGCCGACCACCATCTTGGATGATGTCACATGGCAACCTCCTGCTCTGTCATTCCCTGCCAACGTTGACGATGTTGGATTCCCCCCACCCGCTCTGTCACTCCTGGCCAACAGCGGCCATCTTGGATGTGAACACTTAACGCTCCTGCATTTCATGTGGTGGGCAGGAGTTCTGAGAGTCCTCCCGATCTCTCCCATCTCCCACGTTCTATCCCTCGAAGCAAGGGGAACAGTTCTCATATTCCTTCTGGTCTCCTTTCACCTGGCGTCCTGCAGGAGACGAGTCTCATGCTCTGTCATTTCATCTTGGTATTATCATATTTCTTCTGGCCTCCTTTCACGTGGCATCCTGATGGGGACGAGTCTCATGCTCTTTCATTCAACTTTGGTTTTCTCATATTCCTTCTAGGCTCCTTTCACCTGATATCCTGGCGGGGAAGAGTCTCACGCTCTGTTATTCCACCTTAGTTTATCATATTACTTCTGATCTCCTATCACCTGACATCCTGGCAGGACCAAGTCTCGTGCTCTGTCATTCCACCTGTGCGACAAGTAGCGAAGCCTGCCCACGCGCGCTAGCCTAAAGTAGCACCACGCGCGCTCCAAGTACGTCCTAATCCCACCTATAAGAATAGTTGGCTGTAATTTCCGAACTGTTTAAGATACAGCCACCAAATTCATAACAGAGGCATAACCCCCAACAACGAAAAGGGCCGGAGGGTCAAGTATGCCCTAAGCCTACTTATAAGCACAGTTGGCTACAATTTACGAACCGTTTAAGATACAGCCAACAAATTCATAACATAAGCATCACCCCCAACAACGAAAAGGACCGCATAGCTATGAATTTGGTGGTTGCATCTTAAACGGTTCGGAAATTACAGTCAACTACGTCTATAAGTGTGTTTAGGGCATACTTATCCCTGCGGTCCTTTTCTGTTGTCGGGGTGAAGACTATGTTATGAAATTAATACCTTAAATGGTTCTGAAATTACAGCCAGCTATGCGTATAAGTGCGCTTAAGGCATAACTGACCCTTCGGTCTTCTTCGTTGTCAGGAGTGATGCCTATGTCATGAATTTGGTGACTATATCTTAAATAGTTCAGAAATTACAGCCAAATAAGTTTATAAGTAGACCTAGGGCATACTTGACCCTGCAGACCTTATCATTGTCGGGGTAGATGCGTACATTATAAATTTGGTGACTATCTTAAACGGTTCGGAAAACAGTCAACTAGGCTTATAAGTAGACTTAGGGCATACTTAACCCTGCGGTCCTTTTCGTTGTCGGGGGGGTGATGCCTACGTTATGAATATGATGACAATACCTTAAATGGTTCGAAAATTACAGCCAACTATGCTTAAAAGTGAGCTCAGGGCAAATTTCACACTGCCGTCGTTTACGTTNTCTATGTTATGAATTTGGTATCTTAAAGGGTTCGGAAATTACAGCCAACTATGCTTATAAGTGAGCTTAGAGCGTACTTGACACGTGCGCGCAGTGCGACTCTAGTCTAGTGTATGTGGAAAAGCTTCGCGCCGTGTCGCGCGGGTGGAATGTTAGAGCATGAGACTTGTCCCCGCCTGGACGCAAGGTGAAAGGAGACCAGAAGGAATATACGAAAACCGAGCTGGAATGATAAAGCATGAGACTCGTCTCCACCAGGATACCAGGTGAAAAGGGACCAGAAGGAATATGAGAAAACCATGGTGGAATAACACAGCATGAGACTCGTCCCCGCCAGGATGCCAGGTGAAAGGATACCAGAAGGAATATGAGAAAACCTAGGTGGAATGGCAGAGCATGAGACTCGTCCCAACCAGGATGCCAGGTGAAATGAGACTAGAAGGAATATGAGAAAACCAAGTTGAAATGACAGAGCATGATGAGAGAAGTTGCATGATGGAGCAATGAACTCGAACACTGTTCAGGCAAGATGGGTGGAGCTAGCCTGGACGGATAGCACGGAGAAAACCTCCCACAAGGAATGAAAGAGTGTGAAGAAGGGACATCCGGTAGGAAGAAATGAGACAGCGTGAGCAAATAAAGGAGATCGGGGAAGACTCTGATAAAAAAAAACCCACACGAAATGCAAGAGCATGAAGTGGGTATATTCAGAATGACCGCTATTGGTCAGGAATGATAAAGCGGGAGGCAGGAAGGAGACTGGGAGAACTTTGAGGCAACCCTCCAGGATAGAGCCTGGAATCCTGGCGGGGCCTGGGAGGGATAGCATGGAGAAAATTTCCCCCCACACAGAAAGCAAGAGCGTGAAGTGGGGACATCGAGAACGGAAGAGAGGCAGGAAGGAGACTGGAAGAACTCTGAGGCAACCACCCGGGATAGAGCCTAGCAACCTGACAGGGACCTGGGAGGGATTGCATGGAGAAAACCCTAGCATTCTAGTGGAGACCTGGGATGGATAGCACGGAGAAAACCCTGGCGTTCTGGCAGGTACTTGAGAGGGATAGTACGGAGAAAGCCCTGGCATTCTGATGGGGAGCAGGTAGGGATAGAACGGAGAAAACCCTGACATCGTGGTGGGAACCTGGGAAGGATAGCCTGGCATTATGGCGGGGACCTGGGTGGGATAGCATGGAGGAAACCCTCAACATGCAAGAGGGATATCATGGAGAAAATCCTAGGGACCTGGGAGGGATAGTATGGAGAAAATCATCTACACGGAATGCAAGAGTGTGAATTGGGGACATCCGGTAGGAAGGAATATGAGAGTGTGAGAAAATAAAGGAGATCAGGAGGACTCAGAGAAAAAAAAACCCACATGGAATGCAAGAACGTGAAGTATGGACATCCAAGAATGCCACCATTGGCCAGGAATGACAGCGGGAGGGGAAATCCAACATGTCCGACGTCGGCAAAGAATGACAAATCAGGCTGGGTGACATCATCCAAGACGGCCGCCGGCTTGTCCCCTTGTCACCGCCAGGTGCACCAGAACATACAGTTTATAACTACTGTTGTTTGCTAACAATATCGATTGCGTTTTGAAGTCGATTATTAAATCTGTGCAGAACAAATAATTTTAACACCCACATAAAAGCATTATGTTTACCATTGTGATAAGTCTTATTTTGGCCTTCTAATTGTAAAAGCTTATATAATTACGGAAACCACAGGATCCACACGCAGCAAGGTCATTGTTTCCAATGGCCGTGTTAAAATCGCCTTCACACAGCTCAAAGCAGAAAATGAAGTTTTTCGTTCAGAGAAACCCCAGCGACGCCATTACGTCGAAAAACTGGGACGGAAAAAAACTGGAACGAAACGTGAGTAATTAAGACGTGGAACAACGGATGGAGAAAAAAAGGGGCGGGGGCCAAGAATGTGGTAGTGAAAAGATGCGTAAAGAAATGTTGCGGCTGATGCCACTCCCGCTGCCAGAGCGTAATGGGTTCTACGACCTGTGTATCTGCAGGCGTCCATCTCCGAGCTCGGAATTTGCGCGTAGGGACTGAAATGCCCTGCGAATAGCGCGGCTCTTAAAGCTCGACTCCACGTTTTCGATTTTGGAGTAACTTTTTTATTTACACACACACACCCACACACACACACACACACACATAAGTTTACTTCCAACTTTTCTGAAGCCCTGCTTAAGTTCTACTTCCCAGGATATTCCTCCGCCTCGTGCAAACACAACTTACCGGAGTCTAGAAAATTACACCAAAGGGACTACGCACCGCATTCGTGCGCACTCTATATAATAATAATATTTTACATAGGAACTATTTCTTACTGGGCATTACCAATACGCCTATTTTCTCACAGTTTTTATTCACATTCATTATAAACGAAATATTAAAACTGATAAATAAAATACAGGTAAAAGTTCAATTTAATCAAAATTAAATTACTGTTATGTTTAAACGAGTATAAATAAAATGCTTGCGATACAGGAAACAACCAAACACGTCAAACATCGGGTGTTTTTTTGAAAATTCGATTCAAAAAGTGTGAAGAAACTGTAAATAGACTATAAATGATTTTTACTATTTGATATTTGGTAGTCATAAAACGGCAGGAATTTAATTATATTAAAAGTTTGTATTATGTTATTTGTGACAACATTTTACGTTGATAGTTCGGATTGCATGTATGTACTTCAGAGTAAGGCAAATAACTTAACTTCTATAATGGCATTTTTTTTTAACTTACTTCGCAAAAACCTAAATCAGCAGGAAATTAAAGAACCCGATATAGCGGGTGACGCCGGACCTTAAAGGGGTAGGGCCATGACAACGTGCGGGGGTGTTGATGAAGAGAAAAAAAAAGGGGGGGGCGAGAGACGAGACAGCTCGTTAGGCAACCTAATTCGTAATTAAACGTGCGGCCTTATGTGGAAATGAGCTCTCTCGCCCGAGGGAGAACTTGCCGCACTATCTTGATGGGTTCCCACCACATTTTTCACACTTTCACCAGTCATCTGCGATCTGATGCATTATCTGCACGCCAACACAACTTCTAATTAAGGTCGGCCACTATCCGGTACGCATATCTGGAACGTGTCAGAACTCACAGAAACACACGAATATTAACGAATCCACACGTAACACGTTGCGTTATTTCCTGCTCGAAGAATAAGAAAGCTTAAAAGAGACCTGTGCGGTTCACTGAGCACAACGGTACGATTCCCCTTCTCTATTTCCCATTCCTGTTTTACTTCGCGTGCACTGCCATCAAGCGGCAGTAATTACATCTAAGCCATCATTGAACGAGACGTTGCCGCAACGCTGGATTGGTCGAGGAGCAGCTGGTGACCAGGCTCTTCATCACTGGCCCCCAAGAAGCCCTGATCTTACCCCGCGCGATTTGTTTCTATGGGGGTACATAAAGGATCAAGTGCTTCGTCCACCATTGCCGGCTGTCGTTCGGGCCGCTATTGGTGGTCACATTGAACATTTATGAATGTATGGTAAACCAACATCACGGTTCCGCGGTTCATTTGATTGGTCAATCAAGGTTGTAGGTTGTTTGGTTTTGATATTATAGACCTTCAAAGTTGGAGTATTCTTTTATACTCAGCCTGTATATAGCCTTTACACTGTTGGTCTTCTCTCCAACCAAAAAATAGCTCTAGGAAATAAGGGCCAGCGGTAATTATATATTGGATGTTTGGTAATTTATGACCATGAGCATTTTCCCATACCTAATATAGCGTTCGTTACTTATTCCTCATAAACACAGTAACATATACTTGTAATATTTTTAAAAAAAAATTGATATTGTATAATGATACAGCAACGACCCGATTAAACTGAAGCGTTACCAAACTTCATAGTTCATTCTTACTTATTTTCTCACTGAGTTGAGACCGTTTCATTTACGTATTTACAAGGATACAACAAAAATAAGTTTATTTTTATAAAAAATTTTAACGTGTTTTAAATTTTATTTTAGAGTACAGCGAAAATAATTACATATATAGTATTTCCTTATTTTAATTCCAGTAACAAAGGATATTAATGTTTGGTTGAATTTGAACGCACTCTATCTCTTTGAAACTGCATCAGCGTAATTTAGTTATTTTCTAAATATGCCATGTATCAGAAGCATTTTATACCTCTGTTAAGATAAAAGTATCGTATTTTACGTTAAACTGAAGTTTTACCAATATTTTATTTATAAATTATAATATTTAATTCATAATAAATATGTATAAAAACAGTGAGAAAACATGTGTTGGTAGCACCTAGTAAGAAATAGTTCTCATGTAAAGCATTATTACAACTGATTACGCACGAATACGGTGCGTTGTTAACCCGAAACGAAAGAAAACTATCTCAAATCTGTATACGCACAGACTATTTTAATAATTATAAAACAATAAAGTGAGCAGTTAAAAATTATTAACTTTGTCTGACTGAAAATTTACAAAATACAGTTGAGACTATTTTCTGGCGCAGTCCTACTGTGAAGGTACAAGCCAGTGGAACTGAGTTAGTCACCAGCAGTGTTTATCTCTGCCGCCACCTTGGAAGAGGACAGGAGTGTACAACACATTCGCGCGGTCCTTCTGCGCGCTCGGCCGCACAAAGGGAGAACCCGCCCACAATAGCGGTCCCCGCCCCGCGCAGGAGCGAGAGAGACGCGAACTGAACAGCTAGCTGCAGGTAGTCGGGAGACACCCCGCGGGACATTTATCTCGCATCGCGCCGCAGCTGGCGACGCTTGCGCACCTACCAACTCCGCCCGGAACTCGCTCCTTATCTTGTCACTTCACGAGCAGCACGGGTCGCTTGCCGAGAGAGACGAAGAGGGGGAAATGTGTGAGGTTGCACCGGTGTATGTGGCCATTTGCACAAACTTGAACTGTGTTGCGGTGTGTTTTAAATCGTGGTCTTTTTTACGGAACTATTAAACGTTCCCCAGCACGCTTGCCTACGAAAAAAACATGATACTCCAAACGAGGAAGGAATGGTACTTTAACCTGTGCTTCTCGGGCAAAAAAGGAGAAAAACGATGCAGGCAGGCGGACCCCTTAATTTCCAGTCAATATTTAAAAACCAAGCTTGTCAAGGCACAGGCAACAACGTACTAGTTATTTCAAAATCCAACTTATTTTTCTTGCGTGATTCGTTTCACATATGTAACCGTCATAAAAGATCGCGTCATTATTTAATAATTTCAGTCACACATAGGAAAATATAGATATATATATAACCAAAACCGTACAAATTTCAAAATTTTAGCTAAGTAGTCCTCCATGCCGTGTGAAGCTTTGACTTTTAATATCTGGTAATGAATTTTGATAATGAATATTTGTAAAAAGTCTAAGGTGGGTGGTAAAATACCTCCTTTAAGACAGCAAGCAGTACAAACTTTTCCAACGCATTGGCTCAAACCTAGTATAACACAATGGAGTTTCTACAGCTTACTGCAGTGAGTGTTTTGGAAGTCTTCAGTTTAGCCAATCACCAAAAGCATACATTTAAATAAACATATTTTAAAAATCTTATTTTAAATTATGCACTTGTTGATTTGTAATGGCCTGCTTAAAAAAACGCCAAAAACCGTAATACAAAAAATAAACAACTTTTTCCATTTTGCTCGAATACAGCAACCACCAAGATGCTTTCTTATTGGCCGAACTTAAGCAGTAACATAGTACATATTTATAAATCAACCAAGCACGCCATACACGAAAAGATTTTTCAAAGGTTTATTTTGAAGAAACCGTGAATAGGCTATACTGCCTACGTATTCTGTTGTGTAAACCCCTTTAGTCACCACTCTGTAAATAATACATTGTGTCTGAAAAAAAATAGCCCAACATTCTAAGTTATGGCCAAATCATGCCAAAGAAGAAAACTATGATTGATAAAAAAAATTACTACCAGTAAATGTAAACGTTCTTCAAAACGATGACAAGGACTTTTTACGTTTAATGTTTATGTAGCTTTCATACAAGTAATTTTTTTTAATAAGTGGCTACAAGTGGTTTGAAACACAGCAGTTTAGGTTTTTCCGTCCAAATATATTAAAGATGAAGAATTATTCGAATTGAGATTGAGGTATGTTTTCCAAGATACTGCATTGCATTATCCTTCCTGGCAACCATTTTTATTTTTTATAATTCAATATATGGGATAAGCATTCTGATCAGTTACGACTAGGCTCTAAACTGGAACATTATCGAATTTCAGTATCAAAAGGATCTTTTTATTTTTTAGCTTTTATAGCTTAAAACATTACTGGCACCTCGGCAGCAACGCACTACCATAAACAAGAGACATTAAAAAACCTTCAAGTTAACAGTTCTGATTTTGAGAACTAGAAGTAACACTGCCAAACAAGATAACAATGTCAATGTAATAATAGTTAAAAATATGACAAAGCTTGCTCATAATCAAGTGTACTCGCTGTTTTGCGAGGACACGAAAATCCTAAGTCTATACAGGCAAAACTTACAACCGTAGTTGTTATTAAAACTGTGACAGTTGACAGCCCAATGTACCAGGTGAATCTCGAACCCATAACCTTTCAACTGATTGGTAGATATTAATATATCTCCTTCCCCACTAACTACGAAAGTGACCTGGAAAAATGCAGCCATTTTAAAATCGCGAAAAATGTTGGCATTAGAAATAAATTATTACGCTGAATACACGTTACCTGTAATTTTTACAGTTCGTAGGCAAAACAAATACTGCCAGGGGCAAATCGAATATGTGGTAGTGCACACAGGATCTGCAATTAGTCTACCCATCTATTAAATAGTAATGTTCATACCAGCAGCTCTTTAAGCAACGTTTCTGTAGCTATGAAAAAGTTGTGTTGATTCTGATATATTTTAAAGCGACAAAGATGTGTATGCTTACTAATATAAATATATATATAAATATATATATATATATACATATGCCGTTGCTAAAACAAATATCAAAAAACTGCACAGCAGAAAAACAAAAATATGCAGCGAATCTGAATAAAAAACTTACTGAAAAGGAAAAAGAGTATCAACGAAGCATGATATGTGCCAAGCCAGGTTCTTAAGATGGCTTGAATGTGAATACGAAAATATCTGCGATTACAGGCTTTGAATAAGGTTCTAACTAAAATAAAAAAGTTACAGCCAGCATTAACTAAAGTATTAACAACTCAGTATTTGCATTTATGCCCAGAATTGTGCTAACACTTTACAATACCGTAAGTATGTTTGCGAATCTTGTTACACGTTCGCGAAGTTAACAATGGCATGCAATTGTTTTTTATTATACATGCGTTCTGGTCAAAATATCATTCTGTAACATGCAAACTAACGCCTTAGTTGCCTACGTGGTCGCGAAGCTACTTTTAACCGGCGGAGATTTGACACCACTAGAAGTCACCTGCTGCGCTCTCATTTTTTAAAAATGATAATCGAAGATTTAATCTGTAGAGCCATGCTAATCTTTAGTTGCACCAACAAAAGCTTACAAGTTTGTAGGAACCAAACACGAACAACAAAATATATAATTGCCCCTGTTTAATTAATTTGGTTGAGCCAAACAAACCTTTCCTCAATGCTGAGTTTCAAATCCTAATAGTACAATCGTTAAAAAAATAGTGTTTGACAAACAAAATGGGGTAGTCTGCCAGGGAAGACCGTTCGTTCAACCGGTATCTATCTCATCTCCATCCCTCCACGTAGCTAAAAGTATGAGCAGGCAGTACCAAAGGACAAAACAGATGTATCAGTCAGTGAGGTAATTCAGCCCCTCACCACTGGACCCTGCTAAACGTCTATGAGGGCAGTGAAATATGTTGCTCAGTCTAAGTGCCCAAAATTCGTTTCCAGCCCACCGATCCTTGANGAAGACGAATGGAAAGCAATTACCGCAGCCATTCTTCGCGTGGACCACGTAGATAACAATCTATTTCACCCGACGCAGATGCGCACAAAACTTTCCAACGGTCTGTTAAATAAGATGTAAAATTTACTTCGACAAGCAACTCGCATCATTAACTTTGGCATCCTCATTTCAAAATCTAGTTATCAAGGGGGCGGCTCTTCTTTATTTGTGTTTCAACATCGTAAATGGCTTACGTTAACGGACAGCCGTGCTTGGTCAGGTTGAAAACCTACAAGTCAAAACGACATCCAGAGCGCCAACCAGTTGCGCATCAACCGATGAGGGGAGGGAGGAGGCGAAATTGTATGGGGGGGGGGGAGACACGGGGTTTAAAATATTAACCCAATTGTCTTAAGGATATTTAATGGCTACTAGAAATGTAATTCATATGAAGGTTTACGTTAATTTGGAACTGTTTCCTATCAACTTCGGAGAAAATAAAATTCCTTCACTTACCGAAGCTACGCCGAGTTATCTAGCGATCTCAAGTTTCGTAGGACTTACACCCACTAGGTAATGCAGTGTTTTTTTATTTTAAATTCATTACAAACAAACATTATTATTAATAAAACCCGACAATATTTGTATTTTCATACTGACCATTGCCAGCATACTGGAAGTAATATTTTCAGAACTGCAGAACACCTTAATATAATCATACGCATAATGACAGAAGAAATCCACAATATCAGATTGAGATATAATGAAAATAAAAAAACTGTAGTCCTAAATTATTATTTTTTTTTTTTATAAAATCAAGTCTGATGCTGGCGGTCTCTGTCTTAGCCCTCCGCTCTGCACCACTCCCACTTTTTTTCCCCCGGAGATTCAGTGACCAGCAGACAGCTTAACAGGAAAGTCTTACACGGTAGAGAAACAAACTTATCACACCTAATTTCCCATGAAAATTTAATTTAATTATGTGAATTATCGTTTCAGGTACAAACAAGCAGCCACATTAAAAAAATTACCTAAATGAAAACTAAACATGTTCATAATGTGTAGCATTATTACTGCAAAACAGTATAAGTAATTAAAACAAAACAAAGCCAAATGAGCAGCACAATTTTATACTAAAAAGTAAATTATGATTTAACTATGATTGAGCTCATACATCTAACATTAAAGGGAACTCATCCACAGAGTTAGTATTTATTAGTTATCTGCCATTACTTCAATTTTAGAGGTCGTACTAACATTTTTCGCACTTCACAGCATACAAAAAGCTCCCCAAATAGTTTTTAAATTGCTATAATCCATTCACGATTTCTTCCCACTTTTCTGTATTCCTGTTTAAGTTCTACTTCCTCGATATTCATCCACCTCGTGTAAACAAAGCTTAACAAAGTCTAGAAAATTACACCAAAGGGACAACGCGCCGCATTCATGCGCACTCAGTGTAATACAATTTTGCATAAGAACTATTTCTTACTAGGCATTACCAACACACCTATTCTCTCACCGATTTTATTAATTTTAACTATAAATTAAATATTAAAATTTACAAACAACATATAAGTCAAACTTCAATTTAACAAAAAATAAGGTACTTTCGTGTTAACAAGTATAAAATGCTTGTGATACATTATATATATATAGGAAAGAACCAAACATTTCATACACGATGGGTTTTTTAAAGGTTTCATTCAAAAAGTGAAGAAACAGCGTATAGACTATACACATATTAAGTAAATGCCCTGTCACCTGCCGGTCAGTAAAACTAAACACCAAAATTATACTAGTAGGGTGCAGCGAAAAATGGAAAATTCCAAAATTCCGGGGACCAAACCACCTTACACAAAAAAAAAAAACCGCTTCCCGTATCTCAGGTAAAGATCCTAAAAACAACTATTGTTTAATAAATAGATTTACCGGCTACCAAATGAAACATGCGGCATATTCATTATTACACTATTAAAGTTGAAAAAGAAGGAATTATTCTCTTTCACGTCAATTTAATTGCGAACCAGGGTCAACTGATTCAGTGGAAGTAAGCCCACTAATTATTTAAGTGACTCGCCTCTGCTCACTACCACTGAATTCCAAAGACTGGCAATGTCAGTAGCAGTGTACAATCCATTCAAGGTTACTACCAATTTATCTCAAGCCCTGCTTTAGTTCTACTTTCAGATTATTCCTCCGGCTTATGAAAACAAAACTTAACTAATACTAGAAAATCACAGCAAAGACACAACACACCGCATTGGTGTGCACTCGTTTTAATAACAATTTGCATAAAAAAACTATTCTTACTAGGCATTACCAACACATCTATTTTATCTCTGTTTTTATTCATACTAATTATAAATTAAATATAATCACTATACAAAATATAAGTAAAAGTTTAATTTAATCAAAACTGAAGAAGTGAAGAGATATGGGAGGCTCTTAACATCGAGGTCAACACATAAGATACCTTTATGTTAACACAAGTATAAAACGCTTGTGTTACGTGTCATTTAAGGAAACAAACACACACGTAATACATGGGCTGATTTTTCGAAGGCTTCATTCGAAAAGTGTGACGATACCGCGAACAGACTATTTAAAATTGATTTTAATATAATTTTTCTGACTGAAATCACTGATTAAAATTTACTGCTTTTGATTGAAAATATAATGGGGCAATTAATACTGATTTTAAATCGCGTAATTAGATATAATGTGCCGTGCATATTGCTTTATATACGCTAAAATGTTTTTTATAGTACTGCAGATAATTCTACGTCCTAGCAACACGAATGAACAAAATATTTACGGAATGTGCGGTGTACGTGCTGTAAATAATTCCCAACTAACCAAAATTTATAAAACCAATTCACACAATATTTAAGGAATGTGTGACGTGTATAAATATGCACATGCGCACTTACTCACGCGCACAGAGTAAATATGTATTCCACTAACAAATGTTGGCTGCAGTTCCATAACAAAAAAATAATAATCATAATATCTTGACAACGGAAATACTGCTTATTTAAGGCCTACATAATAGAAAATATTTAAGATATTACATAAATATTTGGATAATGTTTACTTAACTATTTCTAACTGTCGCAAACTTGCAGCTGTATTCAAATTATTTCGTGAAGAAAAAATCAGAGTTGCCACCCTTCAAAAATCACAACTCATAATCTCTTGACATCGTTAACTCGGCCACGAAAATTACTTTGAAATAATATACCGCGCCGAGCTAAATCCTAATACTTTATTTTAGAAGTGTCTACACAATACAACACAAACTTTCCGCTTACGAAGACTTTCGTATGTTACGCAGGGACATTATTTTAGGGTTTTCGAGATTTGTTTACAATTATTATCAAGTGGGTAAAATTAACTTTGTTTCAAACAATAGCGTTCACCCATATATTTCATTTCTTTTTTTTACACGAAACATGTCAAAAAAATTGCCTAGCGTTCTGTAATTAATTATGCCGCCCAGTGTAGATAAGAAAGAACGCTAGAATGTAATCATGATTAACGTAACATATCACATTCTAATCATGGGAACGCTTTCGCACTTACGCAATTATGAAAAATGTTAAAAATAATTTTCATTCATTCATTTATTTGTTGCCAAAAAAAATTAAACAATTGTATGGACTACGTCATATGGTTTAATTTTGTAGGTGCAATGGCATGAGGGAAAAACATACAAATTTACAATCACAAAAATTATAAATCAAAATTATAATATATATTTGGCAACAGAATTTGTATTAGCCGGTTAAAAACTCGAAAATCTTCTTGCATTTTTAACCGGTTAATACAAATTCTGCTGCCAAAACTAAAACGGCAAAATGTTTACGTTGGATGCACATTCTGCCTTTGATTGGAAACTTCGGGAACGTCCGCGAAGAGTGCATTGATTGAGCCTAAACGGCGTTTAGCCTCACTGGGACTAAAAACTAGTTTGGGCTTAAAGTCACTTGACTACAGTCAGTAAAGCCAAAAGACGTGCCCCGATGTCCGGGATCCCAAAGCGCACCTTGTTAAAGGAGTGGACTGGCGAAGTGTAGGCGGCTCGTAACAACGAGGTCTTGAAAGTAGAAGTGGCTGAAACGAGGTGGATGTGGAGCAATGCCGGAATGCAAGGGCGGGGGAAACGGGAGACCCCAGGGATACCCCACGCGCGAATATCCGCCTTGCTGAAGAGAACGTCGACAGCTTCACATCGCCCTTGCGCTCCGCTGTCTACCTCAATCCGTGTCTATATTGCCAGCACATGCTACCCTCATCAAATCGCACACAGGGGCAAACCTACCCAACAACTTACTACCTCCCCCTCTTTCTACTTCCACAAACATCCGCACACACACACACGCTACGCGGGAACCCTGGTCTGCTGAATGGTGTGTGGGGGGAATGGGAGGGAGAGAACCGATGCGCGGAAAAATTTCACGGTTCACCGGGCATCAAAGAACGCACGGCGGCCGCTGGAACACTACGACCACTGAGGCGTGACTGTTCTGCGATCAGCATTTGCCTGGCGCGCGTGCGATGGATCGCAGGTTCGATACCCTGCTACTGCTGCTGTACTGGAGATGTTGTGTTGCCACCTCACTCCAAATGAACGCCGGCGTTGTTCTGCCCGACTCCCATTATGTTACGATCCCGATCACCCAGTCGTTCAAAATCGTAACAAGGCATGAATACGACGATCGGAAAAAAACTGAACACGACTACCACTCCGGCGAAGATTTACGCACTGCTTTTTTTCAAACGGACAGGCCTAGCTACCAAAACGCGTCGGACCGCAGCCACAGTTAGAAAAAAAATAGAAAACGAAACAGGAAGGTATATCGTAATGGCTTCGTAATAATTACGCTGTACTCTAATATATATTGTGTTGGTACCAAAGTTTCTAAATATGGCTGGTAATTTTTTTTTTTTTTTTTTTTTTTTTTTTGCTCGGTGAGGAGTGAAATTGTGCACACAATTCTACATCAAACGTTTTGTAATATTTAAATGTTGTACTATTTATATAATTTTGTAACGTGTGTTTTTTTTGTTACTGTACGTATAATATTTGGCGTGGAAATTTCACAGTTGAAAGACTTCACTTAGTCCTTATGTAAAACACATTGCATCTGTGAAGAACTATCACGTCTCTAGAAAACTAATTTTCCAACTTTTTATATAATTACTGTCTGCGTCGAACAAGAAAACTGTTATTTGCATAACAGTGTCAGATGAGATGTGGTTTTCTTAGCGAACAACTCAGAACTGCTACCTGAGCTAGCGTCAAGTGCTTACGTCACTGGCCCGAGGTCAGCGGTGACAATATACCTTATGGAGGACAGGTACATTTCGTTAGTACTATAACAGTCGAAACAAAAGTCCACAGAGAAAAATTCCTTCATCGCCGTTCTGTCGACCAGAAACTCTCAGAAAACAAACACACATACGGTACTTATTTGTCACATTAAACTCCAAAATGCCACCGAAGGAATTAATTTCCATCCCCATATTCAACGATGCAACTATTTTTGCAAGAGCTGTGACTTCTAGTAAAACCACACGTCTACGCGCATTTTATTCTCGTATAACTTAATTACCATGAATCTGGAACAAAAAGAAAAAAATCCACCGACTTAATTTTTTATATCAGCAGCAACAATAACACAGGATTAAAAAAAAACAAAATATAGTTTTTTTAAACTGCACAATGAAGAACTCGAAAACAACTAAAATGCAATAAAAACGACGGGAAAAAAAAGTGTAACCCACTTCAAAAGTGGACAACCATCATCCCGAGCTGGAATAGTACGAAGAGTTACAATGAGTGACACAAATGTCATGTTACACATACGACAAAGAAAGAAAAAGCATACCTTGCTGCGGACAACCTAAAATCCTTTTCCCAATACTAGAGGAAAGAGTTTCTTTCACTTTTGCCACCACACCACAGGCTTAAAATACGGTGAACACAAAACATTTTAATACGATGCCATGAAGTTATGAATATTACTCCGCAAGTAAGGAATTTTACGAATCTGCCCGGNCACAAAACATTTTAATACGATGCCATGAAGTTATGAATATTACTCCGCAAGTAAGGAATTTTACGAATCTGCCCGGGAAATGCCCCCCCGGAAAATGTTGATCCCTTCCACCTTTGATTTTGCAGTTTTCTCTGTCTCTTCTGTTTCAGAGTNGAAATGCCCCCCCGGAAAATGTTGATCCCTTCCACCTTTGATTTTGCAGTTTTCTCTGTCTCTTCTGTTTCAGAGTATGTATCAAAAATTTTGGCGCGACAGAGCACAAATAAAAGTATTTTGCACGAAAACATCCGGCAACCCCAACAATTCTAATATAACATGTAGACGGGATAAAAATCATTAAGCACCGAACTCACGGGAATCAATATAAAGCATACCTTCAAACAATTGGCGCGGTCAGATGTTTCTACGTGCGACTTTTCGCATATTTCGCTTTCGTAATTACGTTTTGTCGCAAAATTGGGGCCCGGTAACCTCGCGGCTAAAGCAGCGGTCCCTCTACCGCGGTGATCCGACTTCGGATCCGGGGCCATTCTCGGATTTTCGCTCGCGGGAAACATGGCGGACGTTGCAGTTAGCCAGTGAGTTAACCTTTTCTCGGGGTGTCCCCGCTCACTTATGCCGACTTTACGTTTCATCCCCTCGCGTATGTAGGATTCCATTCCACGCCACCCTTCAGGACGGAGGCCACCTGCGAGTAGCAATGTTGGAAATGTTTTGTTGAATCAAGTCATTATTTCTAGGAAACAAATTTTCAATAAAAACCATAAAATAATGTTACAATTATCAGATAACACAAAATGTGAAGACTAGGCTAATTACCAGTAATTAAACATGTATGCTTAAAGCACTTCACACAACTAAACATTTTAATTAAAAATAAAATATTAAAAAATTGGGGANAATTAAACATGTATGCTTAAAGCACTTCACACAACTAAACATTTTAATTAAAAATAAAATATTAAAAAATTGGGGAAAATATAAACATAATTTAACATGATCATGTAAGTTTTTATGTGATTAAACAAATGAATGTTTATAACACAGCTATGAAATATTTTGTAGCACGGAAACTAATAGTATAATATCAAAATAATTAGTNTATTTTGTAGCACGGAAACTAATAGTATAATATCAAAATAATTAGTATATATATATTAAAATACTGTCTATTATAAGTCACTGAAAGCCGGGTAATTTTAATAATCAAGAAAAGTCTGGCCGGACGCAAAGAAAAATCCTAAAAAGGAATGTCCTACTTTAGTCTAACTTGCGAGTCCCATCTAGAGAACCCCGTGTTACCCCCACTCTAGTTGGACCACTCCATCCGCACTTATACGTGTGAGAATTTTATAAGAGCGAAAATATTAAGATACGCAACATGACAGCGGGTTTTTTTAGCAACACAAACTGACGGTGCTACACCATNATAAGAGCGAAAATATTAAGATACGCAACATGACAGCGGGTTTTTTTAGCAACACAAACTGACGGTGCTACACCATGCGGCGTGGCGTGATAAGAGCTTTATATGCATGGAAATGTGTACATCAAATATAAGAAATTCTGATTTAAAATGTTGGTATGACTGGAAATAGCACTACCAAATGTACTGTATTGTGACACCACACCGCTAAGATCGCCAAAGTAGCTTGACCCACGCACTTTGTAGGTAGGAGTGGCTTCCGGCACTGTACTCGACTGAGCAACATGCAGGACTCGTTAAAAAGTAGTACACGCTCTACCATAATTTTCAAAAAAATGCGATTTATATGTTGCATATGAAAGAATAATACATTATTACATAACGCTGTAAAACATTTGGCAAGAGTTTGCTTATTTGAAGGTTTTTAATGCCAGTTTAAAAAAATGTTTGTTTGTAATCAAAATATAAGCAATTTCAATTATGTATGCTTCAGAAAGCACAGTTTGCAAAAAAATNAAAAATGTTTGTTTGTAATCAAAATATAAGCAATTTCAATTATGTATGCTTCAGAAAGCACAGTTTGCAAAAAAAATCAAGAAAGCTTATCATATCAAAAACTTTGATTATAAAAAAAGTAATAATTTTTAAGAATACGTTTAGTTAATGATTTTTATACACGTCCATTTCTACCACAAAAATTACCATTTAAAAGCTAAAATACACGCTTATACAATAAATTATTAATTTAGCATAATAACAATATTTTCTTACATACAACCATTAGTAATCATAAAGACTGCCCACCTTGACGGAGGTTTTCCTGCTAAGTGTGCTTTCTGAATAGTTCAGAATTTTAATATGGTAAAATTTTGATTAAAACATAACTACTTTTTTTTTTTTACATTTAAATAAGGAAATTATTCTTCTTTCGTTCGCAACTTAAATTGTAGTTTTACAATTTTGGTTGTGAGTGTACTACATTTTCATGATTTGTGCGTGTTGTACTGTCGGGTGCAGTGCTCCATTGAAAACCACTCTTCTACTACTTTGCTATAAGCTGTTCACTGTAAAGTGAGCACTTTTGAGGCCCCTGGTTATTTTTTCCTTTCAGCCATTTTTTATCCTACCACCACTTCTTAAAATAAATATTGCCATGTAAGTAATGAACCCAGTGTGTATATTCCACCACACTCGGAAGTTAACGCCTAAGGCTAAAATAAAATATATTTATTGGCTATTATTCCAAACGAGAGGGTGTTTTCAAAAGTGCTCACTTTACGGTGAATAGCCTATATTTGGCCTTCATCGCTAAGACGACACATGCTCCTTGGCCTAGCTGGAAGTGGCTCGAGACTCGCCGAGCGTCACGAGTGCCCAGTCGGAATCCGCATTAGTCAGCGGGCACGCACAATCGTTGGAAGCAAAAGTGGGACAATTAATTTATACGAGCATTTAAATGTACTGTATCCATTGCCAAAATTAAACCTTAGAACAAAACAAAGAAGAACCGAAAACCAGATAAATCCCAGATAGTGAACAACAAATAATTAATCTATCTATAGAAGAACAGTCAGCAGAATAGTCATCGTCACGCCCTGTCCTCTGATATTGTTTTTTTTTTTTGTTCGACTCAATATTGCAGTTTTTCGTTGTCACTTTTGTGGTTGTTCACAAATTTTCTTGTCCAGTTTGTTTCCTGTCGCTCGTTGCTTCATTTATATTGATTGCTAGGTTCTTCCGTAGTTTCTGGTTATTTGTTGTTCACTATCTGGGATCTGTGTGGTTTTCGACTCTGTTTTGTTCCTGCGTTTATTTTAGGGAATGGAAACAATTCATTAAAATTCTCACAGGATTCCTGCAACAGCATTTAAAGATAAAATTAATTTTCAACTTCCGTTTTATTAAATATAACACTGCTGTCGAAAATGGAAACTTGGACCACGATATGAACATCTGCGTGTTTCCTCTAGCGCGAGAATGAAGAAGGAAAATAAAAATTGGAATTACTTCTTTATACAGACCGTGACCTGCTTGCAGCAGCCGGCGATCGATAAATCATTCGATCCCGCGCGTACATCATGCGTATAGGGACAGGAAGGAAATAAAAAATAACAGTAAGCGACCGACTGTATCTTGGATTTTTCCTTAACTGCCCGCCTGAGCTGTAATAAAAAAAAACTGCGACCAGACACTAAATAATAGGCGACTGCGCAGAAAGCTTAAACAATATAGAGCTGTAAACAAATATAAAATAGAATGTGCCCTGAGAGGTATGCNCTAACAAATTGAAGTGTCTCAAACAAAACCAACCCTCCCCCCCACACACACACACACACACACACACACACACTGTTACACTAGAAGGGTCGAAAACTTTACGAGGGAGAGCCTAACAATAAAACGATGTAGATTAAGTTTCATACTTAAATGTGTCTCTGCTAAAAATGTAAGTCAATAACAAAGTCAATATGTTAGTAGCTTACTATGATGCGTAAAAATATATGAATAGGAAACAATGTGTTCGAGAATACTAACATAACTGATTTCAAAAGTACATTTTTGGGAAAGAACGCTTTTTTACAAAACCAGGACGTCAAATTCTCTACAAGACCTTGGCCCCTCATAACCGAAAAAGATTCCGACGCCCTTGCATTATACTGGATGATTCAGAGCACCCGTATCAACCCTTGTTCTCGGAAACAACACGACACCGGAGGTTCGCGAAAAATGTTTCATAACTTTATCCTACATGAAGCATCGATTTGTAGTAATCCCATTCCCCCGAACATACCGGAGGTAGGGGTATGGGAGGTGAGCTTTGAAATTGCAAATGGGAATGTAAGTCGCATAAGGTATCGTTTGATAGATCGTCTAAAAGGAAACATAATTTACTAAGGCATCTTTTTCCTGACTTGCATAGTTTACACACAATAAAATTAGTAATCTAAGCATATGGTTTGTAACGTGCGTAGTTTACACACTTATGAACACTTATGAAGAGTGCTGTGTGCGAATGAGTGTTCCCTGTTCCCAGTTCCAGGTAGTTCTCTCACACCATATCGGTATTTACAGTACACCCACGGTACATTAGATTGCACGTAAACTAGGTATGCACGCCAGAAAAATATGTTTTATTGATTTCCTTTTGATTGTAGTAGGAAAAACAAGTTTGAGATCAATTGTCATTGTGCGTGAACTATGCACGTCAGACAATAGGTGTCTTAGCAAATGTTGTTCCCTTTTAGACGATATATCCAACGATACCTTATGCAACCCACATTCCCATTTGCCATCTCAGAGCTCACCTCCCATAGTCCTACCTCCGGTATGTTCGGGGGAATGGGATGACTACCAATCGATGCTTCATACAGGATAAAGTTATCAAGATTTTTTTGAGGGACCCCGGTGTCGTGTTGTTTCCGAGAACAAGGGGTGATACGGGTGCTGTGAATCACTCTGTATATAACACAACGCACACTATAAACTACATTATTTTCAAAAGGCTAATAAGATCTTAATTGTGCATACGCTTCGCATACACTTTATAGGACGTCTTATTTCAACACCGAATCTATCCGCTTGAAGTCAGAATCATCATGCTCGTCTCCTATGACAGCGGGGCCGCGATGGCTGAGCGGTTAGGCTGCTCGCCTCTCACCGAGGCGACCCGTGTTCAATCCCCGGCCGGGTCACTACGGATTTTCGCAAGTGGGAATCGAACTCAGTTCGCCTTAGTAGGAGGCGAGTAGTCTAGCCACTATACCACCGCGACCCCCTTTTGTTTTTAATTATCTTTTTAGTCCTTTACAGTTAGGTTGAACCCTGATATTTGTAAAGCACTAAAAATATTCAAGAAGGGTAATATAATATGCTAAACCTCATTTAATCACAAACTGCCGCATCTATCACAATTACAATTCGTACGCAACATATACCAAGTTATGCTAAAAATGTTTTAGTTATTAAGAGTAAAATTTTGCAAAATTACATTTAAATTTGATTTTTGTTATATGACTTTAGCTATAGACTAGTTTAAGTATAATATGTGAAAGCAGCATGTGCAGGTTAAAACTCTTTGTGCATTTCCTCTCCGCCTTTATGCTGCTTCAGTTATAAACAGCGAAACATTCAGCACAGCAGTACTTTAAAACTATCGCAAATATAACGTGTCTTGCCAGATTACCCAGACACCAACACCGACGAAAAATCCACATAATAGTTGATAACCTCAACTATTATGTAAAATAGCGTGCTCCGTGAATGGTTGAGCGGAGCAGCAAGGGCGGGCATATACTTAACGTCCCGGTGGAATTAATATTTTTCCAATTATAATTCCAATATCTGACTATTTAAAATTCAGTTTGAGAGATCTGGATAATGATTAACAACTACGTATTTGGAGCCCGCAGGGAGAGAGATCGGGAAGGAGCGGAGACGGACTGTAAGAGCGAGCGAAATGGGGGAACCCCGAGGAAACCCGACAGCCAATGGCAATATCCATCATGTTTCCCGCATGCATATTGTTAAATCTTCCGGAACTGTACTTCCCGTTACATGTGCCTTTAAATGTTATTAAGACGTACATTTTGATCATGCATCTATCACGTCTGACTCGCATCCGAAATATTGCGTGTACGCCTACAAACTATGGATCTATCCCCCCCTTTTTTTTCTTAAATGTCACCCAATCCACGAAAACGCCAGTGCTGTTACATGTTGCCTATGAGCAGTGTAATTTCCCTACTCCCCATTAGGCCAAAAAACTTTAGTAATGAAAGTTCAATGTGTGTTCACCCTTCGTGGAAATATTTATTTTTAAATCAACAAGTGTGACCAACCCCAACACACAATAATGACTTACCACTGATTATCTCTCATGAGCGTAAAAACGTGTGCAAAAACTTTAAGGGAAAACAACAAAAAAATAATAGGACATTGATAGCAGCAGTAGTAGCAAACTGTACATATTTTTATACGCTAATAACGCGGTTTTAAGCAAGATGGATAATCTAAATCGAGGTTCACAAACTAAACAAGCCGAAACTGGCATCTAAGAACTGCACACACACCAACGGCTCAAAACCGGAATCTCATGGTAGACATGGGGTGCGCCTGCAAAATGAAGGATGCAACGCTAGTAGTGGAAATGACTGTGTTCTGGCACGCTAGGGAGTCATCAGTGGCCTATGCAACATTTGAATGACCTGTAAATGGGTGTCGGAGAGAGGGACACCAATTGCCAACATTCTTTAACCTGGCAAACTGATCATCCCCCTCCCCCCTATCGGGGAGGTATATTGTGGTTGGCTGAAGGGTTCTCCCACCCATTCTGAGGTGTGCTGTAATTGGCCTCTGCTAGTGGGGGTACCCTTTTGGTGGACAAAGCGCCTACGCGATATTCGCGGGACTTTGCAATTTTTCGACGAAGTCTGGAGAGCGACAGGCTAGGAGCGTGGAAATGGGAGGTGTAGGGTTCGACCAGGAGGGTTGAGGAGGTGGTCAGTCCTTGGTTCGACGCCCATAGAGGGTAATTAACACGTAATTAGATGCAATTCTGTAATGAGTAATTGTGTAATAAACAATTACGAATACCGAGAGTAAGTACAAGTACGGAGAGTAAGTACATGTACCGAGAGAGTAATCGTACACTAAGTACACATGTGTACCCATTGGCTGCCGAAACACAAATGACAAGGGTGGTGAGATGCTCCTGGGTTCGACCCGCTTCGAAGATAATTATATGTAATAAGAGGTAAGTTACACATAATGAACAATTGCGTAATGAGTAATTGCATAATGAATAAGTACACACACACTAATAATTATTATCTACCGAGAGTAATTACACGCTAAGAATACATCCTACCCAGACCACTGCTCAAACGCAACTGAGCTGTCAATAGCTAATATGTTTGTGTTATACGTCCGCCATCTTGGTTGGTTTCGATTCCTGCCAAGGGTTGTTCACGGTAAAGTGAGAAATTTTAAAAACCCTGCTCAAAATTGACTTTTCTCCTTTCAGTTTGTATCCTTCCGCCATATAAGGGGGCCGCGTTGGCTGAGCGGTTAGTCTGCTCGCCTTCCACCAAGGCGAACCGGGTTCAATCCCCGGCCGGGTCACTCCCGGATTTTCGCATGTAGGAATCGTGCCTGACGATGCCGCTGGTCGGCGGGTTTTCTCGGGGATCTCCCGTTTGCCCCGCCCTCATCGGCTCTCAAGACCTCGCTGTTAAGAGCCCCCCAAATCTCTTCACTCTCACCCTTCCACCATATGTAAAATGTACGTTGCCGTAAGCATACTGACTTTATTCATGCGCCTGTCGTGTGAAAACGTGACCTCGTCAGGAACTTAAATATGTTACTAATGTACCAATTCGTTCTCTAATGCGTATAAAAAAAAGAACACCAACCTGACTTGCTATTTTTTTTTAATATTACACTCGCAACACGATGTCATAAATTGCGACTATTTTATTTAATTAGCTGCCAAACTGGGAGCCTACTCTCCAGTGCGTATAAGGAAGCATACATGCGGTTACATGGCAGTGATTTTTTTCAAATGTTTATTTTAAAAGTGCTCGGTTTACCGTGAACAGTATATACATACGAAAAACATTTAAGAAACTTTTCTTGCCGAAAGGCAGGTTTCAAGTTCTCATTACAACTCCAAGAACCATTTCTTTAGGCGTTAATAAGCTATAATAGGTGTTTTCAGAATAGTATTTCCTTGCTAAATTTTCCATACACAAACTTTTAAGTTCTTAAGGCACGCGCCTAATTTTATCTTTATTAGCGTACCATAAAAACGTAGGATCACCGCTTAAGGTGGCCGCCTGGGTAGGCCGCAGAACGGTGTGCAGAGCTCTTGCAGAAAACCTTTTATTAAAAACCCGTCCGACGTGTCTGAGTAGGGGTCTGCTTACAAATACTTACGAAAAGTTACGCGTCTGTATACGTTTTTCAGTTCCTCGATTACTCTCTAAAGCATGTTTTTGTGATAGTGAAAATGGTTCAAACGGGTGTTTTCACGGTCATTTCTAGGTATGAAAATTCGGGTAAAAAACATTTAAAAATGAATAGGGATGTACATCAAACCTTTATCTTTATTATTACGTTATAAAATGTTAGGGTCTCCGCTGAAAGTCCCATAGAGGCGCGTTAACGACGACAAGACTGCACGCCAGTTCAGCGCTTTGCGCGTAGAGACGATGAGAGAGTTGATGCGCACGTCTCGGTCGCCCCTAGCGCTCCCACACTGTTAGGCCTCAGACGTGCAAAATTCCTTCAACCAGGCGGCAACCTTAAAGTCATGTTCAGGCGAGTCGTCGACGGAAAGACTGCACACCAGTTGCGCGCCTAGCGCGTAGAGGCGATGACAAGTAGCGAGTGAGCAAGAGTCTTTGTCTTAGAGCTCACGCGTTTTGAGGACTCGAACGCGCAAAATAGCTGCTGCCAGGAGAAAACTGTAAACCGAGTGGAGAGATTTGAGCGGCTCTTAACATCGACGTCTTGAGAGAGCCGATGAAGCTGAAGCGAGATGAGTATGGAGCAGTACTGAAATGCAAGGGCGAAGGAAACGGGAGATACCCGAGAAAACCCACCGACCAGCGGCATCGTCCGACACGATTCCCACGTGCGAAATACCGGGAGCGACCCCACCGGGAATCGAACCTGGTCCGCTTAGGTGGGAGGGAGTATGCTAGCTACTGAACCACCGCGGCCCCATGTAACCGCGTTTTTAGAAATTCATCGATGGATTCACCAATGGTTGATACACCGGTGTACGCAGTGTGAGGCATTTTTCGAACATAAGGTTGATTTTCAGCGGTATTTTCGTCTGCTTCCAGATGAAAAATAATGCCATCGTCCATTTGTAAAACTCAACGTTTGAATTACTTTCGTATATTTTGGAATGCTTGAAAATTACGAGATGCGCATGTGTTAACATTTATTTTTCCGAGAAAGCGTTCGAAAATTTATCGGTTGATGATTTGGTACATATCCACCAGATTTTTCAGGCCGGTTGAGCTGGGGGATGAATCGGTTCGACAGGATTCAACAGAAACAGTAGTTTGCGAACGTCCAGTGCACTTAGGTGGATGCACCGGTGAATTTTCGAAAACGGGGTAAAATGAAACGGAGCTCATTGGGTGTGTCCATACCTGAGAAGCAGAGGAAGTTCTGACACATGGCCTTGACGAGCATGTCAGAGCGTTGGTGGCGGTAGGAGGCGGCGGTGGCGGCGGCGGGGCGCACACCCCATGGCGGCGCGCACCACACTGCCGCTGCCGCCGGGGGCGGGGGACGCCCGCGTCGCGGCGGTCGATGTCGCGCATGCGCACCCGTCCGCCGGGTCGCGCGGCGTCTTACAGTCGTTCTATACGACGCACGCCTTGTTTCGGATCATTAACTATACCACAGTAGGGACGGCAAAATAGAGTCCTGCTTGAGTGAATTAAGAGATTTGGGCGGCTATTAACATCGAGGTCTTGAGAACCGATGAGAGTGAAGTGAGGTGAGTATGGAACAGAGCGGGAAACGGGAAACCCCCGCGAAAACCCGCCGACCAGCAGCATCGTCCGGCACGATTACCACAAGCGGAAATTCGGGAGCTAACCCGCCGGGAATCGAACCTGGTTCGCCTAGGTGGGAGACGAGGAGTCTAACCACTACACCCCCATGGCCCCCTCCCTGCTTAAGATTTACTTGTATGTACATTGTGTATTCTTCCACTATACGTTTAATTAATAATATCATGAGCCTCATCACTTTATTCGTGCGTCGGTCTAGTGAAACTGCGAAATTATGAGAAAATAGTTTACAAATGTGCTGATTCCTACACTTATGGTTATAGGCTAAGCATTAAAAAACGAACAGAAAGCGAAAGAAACAATTTCAGTATTCACGAATGTTTACCAAAACACTTTAAACGCAACGTTAGGACATGGAACTACTTTTCCTCCCTACGATACCAACTTAACTGGGCGCCGGCCAGTCAGTGTTGCTGTAAAAATACGTTAAAACTGGTAGTGGCAGTGACATTTTACAAAAGTTTATTCCAAAAGTGCTTAAATAACCGTAAACCGCCTGTACGTAGAATGTTGAGGTTCATAAAGACAGCACTAACGTGGTCTGTCTCCCCTGTACCGAGAACGTATCTTATTCTAAGGTCCTGTAAACACGAGCCATAATCCTACCGTGCACACTTATGGTTTTGGTGTGAAATTTTTGAATACGTTTCTAAAGTTAACGTCACAGAAAGTCATTTAAAAATGAACTGTTATACAGGATTAAGGACATTATAAAGAGGCTAAAATTATTTTCTAAATTTTGAGCATATTACATTCTTGTTCGTAGTCTGAAAAAGTACCACAATGGAGAAAAAAAGACTTAAACGATAAAAAAATAAAAAATTAAACGAGTTATGAGAATTTTAAATCTATATCTTATATATCGTACAAACAAAATTAATTTGTTAAGCTACAGCTCAAATAAAAGTACTCATGTTGTTTGAATGTCATGAAGAATATTTCCTGGAAATTTGTTAAGCGGTTCGATCGTATATCAATATTAAATTTTGAGATCAAATTAAAAATCAAAACAACCACAGGTTAAATGGACCTACCTCAGGTGAACTAAGTGTCAGGAATCAAATAAATCTCAACACGTCATTCCTGTTTTTTCTATGGACGCTTTATCTGACACCAAACTTTGTGTTAAAATAACTCTCAGAAATTTGTACGAATATAGAACTTTATTTAAAATGCTCTTATCTACGCAAAAAACATTAAAGTTGTTTTTAAACACGTTAGTATATTTAATTAAGTTATCATCGATATGTCGGTAAACCATAAAATATCTAAAAAAATCTCAAAAACATACATTTTGGCACTTGAACAGTTTTGACGTTGATGCTTACACGGTCGCAGTATTATTTCCATAAGTTTAGGCACTTAATTAATTAGAAAATTATTATGTTTTTTGAGTACAAGGCATAAAGCCTAACACACGCGATGAAAGGGAAAAAACGTCGCTTGTGATGCTAGCTACAATATTCAAGAAATATATACCACGAATTGCCTAAAACTCTTAGACTAATAGTGACCGGATTACCGGGAAAATAAAATTTGTGTTGTTCCGTTATTATCGTTGTTTCAAGTATTGTGGCTATCAACTAGTTTTGTTGTTTGCAAAGATAAGACAACCAAAATAATTTACTTTCTACCCGAAGTAATACTGGTAGCGGTGAAAAATACGACTAGTTGAAACTGTTAAATAATGTATACAATTTGTGTCACTACCGCTGCAATTGCCTCTCTGCAGTCGTTAAACCACCGGCACAAGTTTCGGTACGTAGTCAGCAGAGTACCGTTTCGTTCTCCAAATAAAGAAGCCACTGTTGAAGTAAAAACTAAGTCAACATTAGCACAATACTAGGAACAAAATAATAATATGGCTTCCTATAACCTCTCGTGACACAAAGTCCTTTAGTCTATGTTCATCTACCTCGTGGAATGACCTGCGAGAGGATTTAAAAATAAATAAATAAATGTAATAGTTTTTTTTTGAGGTAACACATGTCCACATTAATGACAGCACAGCTTGATGAGTTACTAGACAATAATAAAGTGTTACTCTTAATTGTAAAATTTGGATGTACGGCTAACTAGGTACATGTATGTGTTTTTCTAATGTTTTTATCTCATAACTTGCAGTTATCTCTGCTTACTTTTCTTTAGGCTGCAATAGCTATTATTGTTAATTCAAGTCAACTTAACCTTTCCCTTGTCTTTTTTTTTTCTGTAATGCTGAATTTTTTTACAATAATCTTTTAATGCTAACGAAATTTTTTACGTTAGCTTCCTACGTCACTTACATTTTTTGTAATAATTATTTATGGATTACGTTAACGTGACATATGCATTTGTAAACCGGCCAGTAGCTGAATATGTCGTGTATAAACAGATATAGTGTGCACCGAGCATAAAAGTGATTGCAAATCTGTATTCGAAGTGAAAACACGACACTCTCTCAGTGAACGGGATAGCTAAGGCGAGAAAGCAGAACCGGTGATGAATAGAGCCCGAACCACGGCATGACTTACAATTTATGAGCAGCCAGTCTGCGCTCAAGTGCTTCGGAGCACACTACATCAGTGGGGACCCGTCACTTTTAGTCTTTCCTTATACGGCCATGGGACGTAAAAAAAAAAACGCTTCTGCCTTGAATGGGGATTGGGAAACAAAGTCAGGGGAAAATCACCCTGCGTGCTGCCATTCGAGATTTAAATCGCGACTTCGCGAACGCGAGTTAAAAAAAAAATTATGGTGGTAGCCTAATCTCGAAACTGTCTCGGCGAATCCCGGTACATTAATTGGCTGAAACTACAATTTATATAAACGTTGTTCGCGGTTAATTGAGCACTTCAGAAAGCTCTGCTTGGGTATATATTTTTTTAACTTTGTTACCTTCCGTCGGTGAAATTAACATTGTCACGAACCGAATTACTTTATCCATACGTCGATCGCGTGAAACTGTGAAATTTTACGAACATAATGTTACCGATAGGCTAATTCATACTTTTATTGTGCATGAAACAGACATATGAAGATAAATAAATTAAATTACCGGTACTTCAAATTTAAGCGTCACACTTTTAATACGACGTTACGACTATTTTTCCCTACATCGCTGCCAACCTGTCTGGGAAAATGCATGTATCCATAAAAAAAATACACACAAGGGGCATTTGTTTTTCAGATGTCGATTCGAAAAAAAAAAAAAATTATCGCGAACGAGCTATAATATAATATTTCACGATTACATCTAGTCTTCGCAAAACTACTTTGCATAATGTCACACACACAATACATCTTACGTTAATTTATATAATTATAAATGCATGCATAATTTTGTGGTTTCTGGGACGGTAAGGAAAGGTACGTTTCACTTATGGTGAGCCCTCATCCCGCCCTCCCCCGAAGAATAAGTTTTAGTTCTGTTTAATTATGGTATAAAAATACTAATAAAACAAGGTTAACAGGACATTAAAAAGTAAAGCTGTATAGCTTGAAATACGTATTCACGCGCATTGTCCAGTATTTGAATTGTATATATTGTATAAATTTATATTTGAATGATGTTTTATCGGTAGCCGCTTTAGCTGAGGTTGATATGGCGTAGCGCTCCGGGCTCAAACAAACTAGATTCGAATCTCGGTCGGCCGTTCGCTTTTTTTATATTAAATGAAACTATTTATTGTACACCGGGCCAAACATATCTTTAATTGCACCAACGAAAGCTTGCTTTGAAGCAAACAAATAAGAGCACAACAACCTGGGCTCAGCAACAATTTTCTATTGCACCTAAACAAACAATTAATTTTGTTGCGCCAAGCAAACTTTGTTTGATTCAACAANCCCGAAGAATAAGTTTTAGTTCTGTTTAATTATGGTATAAAAATACTAATAAAACAAGTTTAACAGGACATTAAAAAGTAAAGCTGTATAGCTTGAAATACGTATTTACGCGCATTGTCCAGTATTTGAATTGTAAATATTGTATAAATTTATATTTGAATGACGTTTTATCGGTAGCCGCTTTAGCTGAGGTTGATATGGCGTAGCGCTCCGGGCTCAAACAAACTAGATTCGAATCTCGGTCGGCCGTTCGCTTTTTTTATATTAAATGAAACTATTTATTGTGCACCGGGCCAAACATATCTTTAATTGCACCAACGAAAGCTTGCTTTGAAGCAAACAAATAAGAGCACAACAACCTGGGTTCAGCAACAATTTTCTATTGCACCTAAACAAACAATTAATTTTGTTGCGCCAAGCAAACTTTGTTTGATTCAACAAAACCTTTTTCTTAGAGCACTTTCGTCTAAAATTTAAGTGGAGGCATCTCTGTATCTCAAGCAATTACGGTAATCAACTGTTTAGGTGGCAGCGTCTGAATGATTTATGATTTACCCCTCAAATTCCTAAGAAATGAATAGAGGTTCCATATGTTTAATATTCTCCGTAGTGTTAGAATCTAACAGATGTAGGCCAACTGTGAAATTCCATTAACACGTAGGGATACTAATCGATATATTTCGCAGCTACATACAGCGTTTTAAGGAGCGATGTGTAGACAAATTTTAAAATAATAACCTAAGAATATATGGCTGCATTATCGTCCAGATTGGAATATTCGCTGCATTTTAGAATATTTTCCACTTCCGTAAATGAAAAGTTTTATTGATGAACCCATCATAGATTAAACTTTGTATGCCTATTATTTTAATCATGTCATTGCTAGAATTTTGACAAAAAAAAATGCCAAGCAATGTTTATGTAAAATATGGTTCAGCATTTGAATTTCATTGAGCAATTAAATCCTCATTTCATCTCATTCTACTCCCGCTGATTAACGGTTAAATAAGTATTTATAAATCAACCTTATAATTTTGATTCGAGTTAACAAAAAAAGGTTTCCTTTTGTTTTATATCTGCTGTAATAAGAACTAGCGCAAATATGGTAAATTTTACTTCCAAATTATTACGGCTAAGTCTTATTTTTGCAGGCTAAAAATTCTGAGGTCAATGTTTTTATTGAGTAGCAGCAAAAGATAATGTTTTTTTTGTATTGACATATGCTTCATTGCAATACAAACCCCTTAAAATCATCTGTCAAAAAATAACAGACTGCTATTTTATACTTTATAAAAAATACATGGATGATAGAAAACTAAAATTCGACTTCCATTTGTTTTTTAATGCATTTGGCGTGTAGTATGTAATAAGCAAAGAATTTGGCTACGTTAAATAATTATTTAAGTGCAAAGATTAAATAGTTCTGCTATTTTCCACGGCCAAATAAAGTAATACATACGGGAGTTATGCTATTTTCCAGTGAATTCTATATTCGAGTAAATACGGTGCAACGCACTTACGTTGGTAACATTTTCACAGACACTTAGGTTCGACACACTACTGTTAGCGGTTACCAATGCAGGCGACCAAAAAATTAATAATTTTATATTTGTATGAAATACTGTTAAACTTGTCGACATTACTTACAAATACTATTAAGTAGTAAACCAAATTTATACCGTATATTTTTTTTTTGCATAACGAAATGTCATAACAACATTTTTTAGCTTTTTTTGGAAGTATGAATATTAAAAACTAACCAACTTACCGAAACGAGATAATTCGCAATGAAATAAGATATTATGAGTAGCTTAAAGAAATCTTTAGAAATTACGCTGTAAAAGTTTTCGAAATTTTTAAAAATTACTTAAAATAAGGACATTTTTATAAAAATAAATTTCGCCAAGCATACCTTAAAATTAATTAAGACATGACCTCCCACTTGTCATCCTTGTTAAATTTTCTGTAAGCGTTTTCGTTTGTTCTATCTGTGCACCTTTAAAACAATATTATTTACATGCCATAATGCAAACACTATAAAATAATACATTTTTTGATGGCTAACACATGTGTGGGCACTTTTTAAAACCCTACTTAGGACATACCTACATGATAATTTTGCCAATTAAAACNCGTGTGGGCACTTTTTAAAACCCTACTTAGGACATACCTACATGATAATTTTGCCAATTAAAACTGCCATGGACTCAGCGCATTTGTGCCAAACAAGAGTAAAAATGGAAACTTTAGGGACTTGACTGTGTTGTTAAATATGCTAAATATTACTCGCATATGAATACAACAAACAGAAANAATGGAAACTTTAGGGACTTGACTGTGTTGTTAAATATGCTAAATATTACTCGCATATGAATACAACAAACAGAAACTAAATTAATTCACTATTCGCACATTTCAACGTCACATTTTAAATAATATTTTAGTAAATGAAACTACTCTTCACCTACAGCTGCCAACTTGAAGGACCTCTCTACACTGTGCTATCCCAAACTGTCTTCTAGAACGAGAATACGCTGATTGGTGCACGTGACCTCTGACGTCAAGCGCTGTCCGAGGCTCCCGTGTCTTTTAAGACAAGCATTCGCCAACTTTGAACTTATGTCCCCCCCAATCTGTATCCTAACACGGCAAAAGAATGTTTCTGTTTTTCACGTGTTTTCGCGTGCCAATAAACATAGAAGACAAACGACAACAAACTAAGATAAAAATGCATACAATAAATGTATCAAGATGAATGTAAATATTAATTGCATTAAGCCAAAAAATACCTACCCACGTCTTTGTTGAAAAACTCGATGAGAGTTACAATGATTGCCCACTTACACAAGAATATTATTACACCATAAAGCTCTGTAAATTTGTTTCATCTTTGCATGGCGCAACAGCAAACAGTTCTTCGCAGTCGTGTTTGTCATAACACTAAAAGGGGCTCAAAAGTACGGTATCCGCTTGTGAAATGCACGTTTTGTTCATATAAATTTTTTTTTATCGCCCGTATGAACAAGTATTTTTTAAGTTAACGTTGCGTTTAGTATTAATGTACTAAATAACACAAGCTACGATCGGTTTTCACTGCATTGCGACAACTCCCTGTTCGTCTCCTGAATAATTAATTTACGTACAGTAATCGAGTCGGAGTATAGTCCACTCATGGTTACTTCCAACTTCCGAAGCCCTGCTTAAGTTCTACTTCAGGCTATTCCTCCGCCTCATGCAAACAAAACTTAACTAAGTCTACAAAATTACACCAATCGTGTTAATCGAGATCATATTTTTGCACGAGAATTATTTCTTACTAGGCACATTGCCAACACAGAATATTTTCTCCCTATTGTTATTAATATTAATTATAAATGACATATTATCATTTATAGACACTATATAAATTCTAATACAATTTAAAGAAAAAGAAGAAACACCATGACATCACTACCCTGGACTGGCCTCCATGTGGCCCCGATCTGAACCCGATAGAGCACCTATGGGATCATCTGAAAAGGTAAGTTAGAGGACGCCCAGACCTCCCCAAACAGCTGCCCAGCTAGAGGGAGACCTACGAGAGGCGCTTCACGTTGGCTCCTGCTGCTCGTCGGCGGGTGTGTGTGCGCGCAGCTAGAGGCAAGGGGCCACGGTGACTGAGCGGTCAGACTGCCCGCCTCCCACCAAGGCGAACCTGGTTCAATCCCCGGCCGGCGGCCGGGTCACTCGCCGATCTTCGCAAGTGGGAATCGTGCCGGACGATGCCGTTGGTCGACGGGTTTTCTCGGGGATCTCCCGTTTCCCCCGCCCTTTCGTTCCGGGGCCGCTCCGTACTCGCCTCGATCACCCTCATCGGCTCTCGAGACCTCGCTGTTCAGAGTCGCCCAAATCTCTTCACTTCACATTTATGATAGGCCGCTCGCTTCGTCTAAAGTTACAAACTTGACTTCAAGCTCTCGGCGCCTTCCCACGAGAAGGAAACGCCGGGCAGGGACATGGCAACAGTACGAATAAAAGTTTAACACTACATCATTCATTCGCGTACGTACGTAGAAAACAGAAGCAGAGTAGTTCAAATTTCAACTTCTATGTACGCACGGCTGAACTCTCAGCCAATCAGAACGTCCGATTTAAACTTAACTAGAACTATTAAGATAAATACATAAACTTACGAAATTAGGTTTTCCTTGGTCAGTGTTTTAAAACTGTATCATGTTTTTNAACTATTAAGATAAATACATAAACTTACGAAATTAGGTTTTCCTTGGTCAGTGTTTTAAAACTGTATCATGTTTTTGCACAAAACTTGCAAAAAAAAACAAAACACAAAATAATAATATCGCTTCGCAAAGTTACGTTTTTGTTTGAATTTCTGACAACAGAAAACGCACGTGCGTGCATGCGTGCGTAAATGTACGTTACGAAGATATTGCGAATCCCTTTTGATTTCTGTTGGCTGGACGGTTCCACTTCATTATTTCCCCCCATGAGGCCGGCATGAAAACCGCATAGTTACCGGAGCTGCGTAAAACCGAATAATCAGAGCAGCAACCAAAATATTTGTTANAACTATTAAGATAAATACATAAACTTACGAAATTAGGTTTTCCTTGGTCAGTGTTTTAAAACTGTATCATGTTTTGCACAAAACTTGCAAAAAAAAACAAAACACAAAATAATAATATCGCTTCGCAAAGTTACTTTTTTGTTGGAATGTCAAACAACAGAAAACGTACGTGCGTGCATGCGTACGTACGTACATGTACGTTACGAAGATATTGTGAATCCCCTTTGATTTCTGTTGGCTGGACGGTTCCACTTCATTATTTCCCCCCATGAGGCCGGCATGAGAACCGCACAACTACCGGAGCTGCGTAAAACCGAATAATCAGACCAGCAACCAAAATATTTGTTATTACTGCACTCCAAAAAAAACCAAACATGAGCAATATCATAACTAGCTAGATTTCAATTACTGTTCTTGTATCACTGAGGCAACCTATGATACTGACGGACTTCGGAATCACAGTTTGCGCCAATTTCTAATTAACGGTACCGTAAATCATACAATGAAAAGTTCCCAGGCAAAAGAACGAATTACGGAAATGAACTCCAGCCTGGAGTAACGCACAATTTCCCCACCCACGGACTGCCCGAGATAACAGTTAAAACTGTGCGCTCTGGATTTCAGTCGCGTTTAAAAGGACATTAACTTTCGCCGTCCGGATCGGAAGTTCGATTTCCGATGGGGCCACTACCCCGAGCGAAGCGGGATTCTTTGGAGCGTGTATGAGTCGCATCGCCATCGGATTGCCGATGACGGGCGAAAACTTTTCTTGGCCGCGAGGAAACTTGGGAACTTACTGCTCTTAGAGGCAACCAGACTTGCGCGACACGGTAAGCCCTAAGCCCTACCTCCATCCCGGTCCATACGAGTTACTTCACGGAAGAGCTGTTCGGCCCACGGAGCATGGAAGAAGAAAGAATTGGCACTTCCAGGTTAGGCTTCCGAGCGCGGCCATAGGAGAGGTTTTGACACTTGCCTATCTACTAACGTTCGCGAATTGTCACTCATTGACCGTATTAGTTCACGAAGTAGCTTACAGCGCTGTACCAGCATAGTGTGGTTTTGTGTTATTTGCATAGGAATAATACAACGGCCATTGAATACATACATTCCTCACATCCCCTAACCCAGGCTTACCAGGTAACATATCCATTCCGTTGTCAAAAATATACTTTCACACGTCAGTGTCAAGGCCTCTCTTATTTCTTTATAATTTACCCAACTTTGGTTTGTAACACGAGGAATCAAATAAAACCGTTTGCAAGGAAAAGTTATGGGCTCATTCGAGTGTACTGCACAATCGATTCTATTTCCAAGAATATTCTTCTTTTCAAAGTTATCAAAAGGAAATTGTGTTTGTCCCTGCTGCATTTACATTTAGCTCCATAATCACGCTAGGCTAGAATAAAAAATGTAAAAAAAAAAAAAAAATTAAATCGATATATTCTGAACAGTAGAAGAAAACAACTGCAATGTTAAAGGAGTGAAAGAAAATAATTAAGAAACCAGGAGTTTGTAAGAGTACTTTCTGGGGGAGGTGAAACATTTTGTAACTTAGCACTCAAAGTCTTTTTGCACGCATATTTTTGAACGTACAAATGTGTATACAGTTTACACATGCACGTGTATTCGTTGCACAGCAAACACACATAAAAACTGTTAAACGTTTTATAACGACTATGAAAGCACTGCGAAGTAGCAGTGTCCAAAGCACGAAGTGGAATAACGGCCGGTAACGGTCAAGCAAGTTCAAATAACAGGAATGCGACCAAAACACATAAAATACGGCACATCTCGATGTTTTTCTAACTTTCATGATATGAATCCAGTATAATTGGAATAATAATAATAAATATTTTGCCCGAAAATTAATTCAATTTATAAACTATCAGTGTCCAATTTTGGTGAACGCACAATCTTTAGTGCTCAATAAAAACACCGTAGGTCCCTTGCTCAGCGCAGCGCTTCGCACTTATCGTTTGCTCAAGCTGTTCTGAACAGAGAAGAACAATTGTTCGGCTGACGTTCGACAGACACGATGCGAATCGCACATGTGTGCAGTCACAAGAAACATACCACACTTTTTTTTTTTTAATCATACCAGTAAAAGCATGGGCCATTTATACCCATTAATCGAAATGCTTTCGAGGCGACAGCTTCCATAATGCATATCCTAATTTGTTTTAACGTATATTCAAACCCACAACTTTACCATTCGTATAGTCTACTCGCAGTTTCTTTACACATTTTGAATCAAACATTTAAAAAATCACCCTACGTACGACGTGCTTGGCTGTTTCCTAAAAAAGTCATGTATTACAAGCGTTGTGTATTTTTATTTACATAAAAGCATATTATTTTTGGTTAAATTACACTTTTATTTATACTTTTTTCAAAAAATTGTAATATTTCATTTATAATTAATATTAATAACAACACAGAGAGAAAATAGGTGAATTGGTAATGCCTAGTAATAATTAGCTCTTACGCAAAATAATATTACATTAAGTGTGCACTAATGCAATGCCTTTCCCTCCGGTGTAATTTTATAGACTCGGCTAAGCCATGTTTGCATGAGGCGGTACAGGGGCGTAGCCATGAATTTACTTGGTTAGGGGGGGGGGGAGAGTTACATATATATATTTTTGGAAAAAAATATGAACGCTGTAATATTAAAAATTAACACGGAACTACAAAATGCTATAAACATCCTTCATGTTCAAGGGAGACCTTACATTTCTCATATTTAAAAAAAAAAAAAATTGTATTTTTTTTATTTGACAATAGTTTATTTTTTATTTCGGGGGAAAGGGGGTATGTCCCGATACATCCCCCCCCCCCCCTGATACACCACTGGGCGGAGAGATATACTGCCAGTAGAACTTGAGCAGGGCTTCAGAAAAGTTGGAGGAACCGTGAATGGACTATAAGCAGGTACCTAGTGCGGGGCCGGCCGAGTGAAAGGATAGGCCTATACACGACTACACGTTAACATTATTTTAGTCGTGTCTCAGCCACCTTTTACGACAACGCTATCAAACCAAGAATTCTTTGTCCAGCTTTACCAGAGTCACGTTTCTAAGACACGATTTTAGTTCAATTTTGAATACCCTGGAAATAATGGCCGAATTAAGATTTATAGACACGACAAAAGCACAAACTCTTATTAATTTATTCCTACTTGCTCTTTTGTAGCATGGTTATTCTCTTCAAAGGGCACGAAGTGTTTTGTGAAAGGCGGCTGAGACGCCTAAAATCACTAACATGTAAAACCCCACACTTTCGCTCGGCCGGTCCCAAACAAGGCAGCGTAGACGATACTTAATCATCACTGTGGGTCCGACAGCGATAAAACTGACAGCAGGTGTAGAAGTTACCTCTGAAATTGCTATAGTAGCGCCACTGTAACTTAGGTCTTTGGGAGCTCTGCGAATGTCGGGGTCACTTCTCCCCGGGACGACGGTGGTACGGCAGGTGGGAGGGAGTGCCTGCAGATTCGTCTGCCCGCCTGCCAGCTACCTGTGGTTGGTGCTTTGCAAGTCGTTCTGTCTCTCTCTTTCACTTGGGTCGGCGCGACTATAGTGCCCACGCTCCGAAAAGCGCAGACCGGTAACATTACATTTTTTTTTCTCATCTTAAATGCTTGTACAAAATACTCTTCGAGCCCTGCCAATGATCATTTATAAATGTCATCTTTGGCGGCAATACAAATGTATGTTGTACCTTGCCCCGTCCGCACGCTGGCAGCATACATGACCAAGTAGACCCCTGAACTCAATCGTTGTTACATCTCTACGTACGTAGAATTTCCGCATGCATGCATATAGTCTGTAGGCATGCCCCGGTCTACATCATAGAAAAACCATGATTAAAAACTGACAATCATTCAAGTGAATTAATCTCAGGGAGTAGCTGGCCACCAAAAAAAAAAAAAAATTATATTATATACCACGGCCCCTGTTCTTGTCGTACTGCGTATAATTACGGAACTTTAAGCGGTGGCCCTGTAATTTTATTGACGGGAAGTCTGCAACGAAGTTCAATACAGGCTGCCATCGTGAATTCTCTCGTATCTGGGTAGCGTGTTTTAAGGAGCTCCCATCTGAAACTGCCGTTTTTAAAGACGGTGGGGTGCTCCAAAATAATATTTGCAACACGTGTGATTCCGTCCCCGCCCAGGGTGTTTTTTTTTGTAGGTAAACATATTGTAGACACGTTTAATAGTTTCGTTAAAATAAATATATATATATTTAGAAAATGCTGCAACGCAGTTCAAGCGACAGGAAGGCGATCGCATTAAAATACGTTTTATAATTCTTCAACATTCTGCAACAGTCTTCCGTCGCTGGCTGAGAAAACATACTTTTTTTTTAAATAAGTCAAACCTGGGGTTACAGTTACAGAGACCTCTGCTGCTATATTATTTTCGAGCGTAAGTCTAGCTTTACTTCCGAAAATTTGAGGGTTTTTTTTTTTACCCCCTACAACGAAAGACAATATAATTTGCAGTCAAGTATGTTTCGTGTCGGACTGAACAATAAACACCTAAATAGGAAACATCCAACAAAATTATGTGCCACAAAAATTTTACTGTATCCCTGCGATAATCGAATTCGTGGACACACGTTAAAATACAGAACAAATTATTTAAATTAAAAGTACGTGAATTTTTATCGGACACTGCAGAGTACAAAACTAGTTCGTGACGCTGTGTATCTTGGAATTTACAGCTTTATCACGTGAAGGTCGTGTTGCTTATCTGTTGAAACATCTTAACGTTATCGCGTTGTTTAACATTCGCACACACACTGCAATGTATGCAAGAATATTCTCCATCTACGTTTTAACGAATATAGTCTATTCGCGATTTCTTCACACTTTTTGAATCAAACCTTCGAAAAATCACTTCATGTATGACGTTATAAACGGCGATGAAACTGGTGTGTTGGTAATGGCTAATAAGAAATATTATTAAACTGAGTGCGCACGAAAGCGGCGCGTTGTCCCTTTGGTGCAGAACATTAGCTGCCCTCCAGAAAGGTTGGAAGTAAAAGTGAATGGACGATAAGCATGTTGCAAAGACAAATGGGGTGGGAAAATTTCGCGCAGGACTCGTTCGGGACTATTTAAAACGCCCTAAGTACTCGCGTTGCTGATAAGTTGTTAATTTTTCTCGCGTTTCGTGGGGGGAAATACAACGTTCGTCTTCTACCTCTGTTGCACGTGGATAGATCGCCTAGTTGTTAATTTTTCCTTATGTTTGCTAACACCTTAAAATCTTGAAGACTGTCGTTTATAGGTTACAACATGAGTTACAACTAATATGTTTCTATTTAAATATGGCACACGTAGTTAATCCAAGATGACATCAACTGTTTATTAACTATACAAGATGTCAAACTGTGATCCCTCACTAAAAGCTGACACAAGCAACCAAGTGATTTAATCTTAGGTTGTTATTTGAACGGAATACAATTAAACTTGTACAAACTAACTCACAGAAATGAGGTAATTCACATTAAAATAATATACCATGAATTAAAAAATCATTAAAATCATGGTATGAAATGCTTACAAATTTTCAAAAATTGCTTAAAATAAAGACATATTTGCAATTTTTTTTTTTTTGTTTGTCTAACACTTTATAAGGTTTTTTAAATAAAATTTGCCAAGTATACCTGAAAATGAATTAAGACATCATCTTTCAGTCATCCTTGTTAAATTTACGGTTAATGATTTTATTTATTTGTCTTTTCCAACAACACTAAAAACTGTTATTTAGAAATGCAATAATGCAGTAAACTACGTAATATAATTTTTTTTTANTCTTTTCCAACAACACTAAAAACTGTTATTTAGAAATGCAATAATGCAGTAAACTACGTAATATAATTTTTTTTTAACGCAAGGAAAGAGTACTTACAAGTAATGTCTACAAGTTGAACGAAATATCCTACAAATACAAAATAATGAGTTATTTGATTACCAACGCCCTTAAATAAACTTGTGAACTTCAGATATACTCNTATCCTACAAATACAAAATAATGAGTTATTTGATTACCAACGCCCTTAAATAAACTTGTGAACTTCAGATATACTCTATTTGCTGTATTTTCACACTTTTTGAATCAAAACTTTTAAAAATCGTCCCATGTACGACATGTTCGGTTGTTTCCTAAATATATATCATGTATCACAAGCATTTTGTACCTGTGTTCACGTAAAGTATCTTATTTTTGGTTAGACTAAATTTTTTATTTAATAAATTACAATATTTCCTTTTTAATTAATACGAATAAAAGCAGAGAGAAAATAGGTGGGTTGGTAATGCCTAGTAAAGAAATAGTTATTACGCAAAGTATCGTTAAACTGAGAACACACGCATGCGATGCGTTGTCCCTTTGATGTAACTTTCTAGACTTCGTTAAACTTTGTATACGTGAGACGGAGGAATAGCCTGAAAGTAGAACTTCAGCAGGGCTTCATAAAAGTTGCAAGTAAACCGTGAATGGACTATATCCAGAAACCGAGCACCCGGCCGGGAGCGGTGAGCTTACCGGCGTGATGGAAGGAGTATGCATTGAAAAGGTTGAGGGGNCAGATTGAGGCCCGAGCAGACGCAGATAACGCAGAGCAAACACGACTGCGGAAGTTACACGGGTTGTTTGGGGGGAGGGGGGGAGTGACACACACCAGGGTGGCGAGTGGCAGTCGCGTGCGCGATAAACTTGGGGCAAGCACTCGCCGGCACCGGCCCTCCACAGCTCGCCGAAACATACCGCCTTGACGAAAATTGCCATCTATAGTCCATTCACGACAACTTCCAACTTTTCTGAAGCCCTACTAGGATTCTACTCGCCAGGAAATTCCTCCGCCTCGTGCAAACAAAGCTTAACCTAGTCTAGAAAATTACACCAAATGAACAACGCACCGCATTCCAGCGCACTCAGTGTAATAATATTTTACATTAGGACTATTTCTTACTAGGCATTACCAACACACCAGTTTTCTCCCTGTTTTAACTCCATATTAATTTACCATTTATAGATGAAATATAAGTTACAGATCCAATTTAACCAAAAATATAATACTTTTGTGTTAAGAGAAGTATAAAACGCTGGTGATAAATGGCAATTACATTTAGGAAGCAACCAAGCACATCATACATGGGGTGATTTCTCAAAGGTTTCATTCAAAAAAGTGTAAATAAGCCGCAAATAGACCATAAACATGCCCGTGCACGAACGGCCAACCACGTCCCCTGTTTGCGGTTGTAAAACTCTTGAGTTTCGTCGCTAAGAGCGAACTTAAATTTTTTATACCGGTTTTCTGAGGTGATGAAGGAGAAGCAGCGGAATTTGCAAGGGCGCGGGAAACGAGAGTACCCCCAGAAAACCCGCTGGGGGCAATGGCAACGTCCGCCACGTTTTTCACATGCAAAAATCTGGGTGACTCTCCGGGAATCGAACCCGGTTAGCCATGGTGGTTAGCAAGTAGTCTGACTACAACACAGACGAACATATACGTCTATGTTTATTAATATTCCATCCAAATTATTTTGTACACAAACATTTGTCATTACAGCAGGTAGGGAAGGGCTTGTTATTTTCTCATTTTCATATGAAAGGCAACTAAGTTTCTAGTAAACTATGACATACGTAGTTAATTCAAAATGAGAACAATTATTGGACTTGTGCAATAATTATTGTCATACAAATACGACACCTGTGATGATGAGTATATATGTATATTTGTAACACACACTGAAAAAAAAAATTTTGTGTGATTACAATTTGTTTCCACACGAAAAGAAATGACACTTCAGAATAGGGCGGAACAAAGATTTCAACGTATCACGCTTTACTGCAAACACTATTTTGAATATCTTCGACACTGTCAAAAAATTACCAAAGAAATTTTGCTACAAACTTTTTCTGCCAACAAAATGATAGGGTCAACGCTTGAAGTCCCATTGTAAATTGAGAATGACGGAAAGCCTAAACGCCAAGTTCGGCTTCTTTTAGCGGTGACAGCTCTTCATGGGCGTGCCAGTGTTGCCTTTATCACGTCCTCGCTTGTGCGCCTCAAAAGCGAAAAACATCTTCATGTAGAGGAGCGTCATAAATTGGAGACCAAGAAGGTGGCTGGATTGTTCAATTCTTAACAAGTAGATGTACGAGGGTTATTCGGAAAGTAAGGTCCGATTTCGTATAAAACATAAACCATCACAGTTATTTTCAAAAAACTTTTTTTATTTAATTCTTTACATATTTCTCTATTTTCTACATAGTTTCGATATTTGTTTAAACATTTGTCATAACGTTCTACAAGTTTTTCCCTGTGACAATCTTCTCTAAAAATTGATCACCTTCCTTATGATATCGGTACAAAAAATCAAGAGCACAAGCCATTCTTTTCATTTGGTGTTCCTCAGTAAGCAGTCTGGGAACCCAACATGCACACAACTTGTGAAATTGAAAATTTCCAGAGAAAATTTTGTGCAAAGTTGCTCTACCCACAATCGGAAATTCCAGTGCTAAAGTTGAAATTGTGAATCGTGGGTCTTCAGGTATCTTTTCGTCCGCGACTTTGACCAAATCTTCTGTGATCACTGATGGTCGGCCTGATCGCTGTTCACCATGGACATTTTCCCGTCCGTCCTTGAAAGCTCTCACCCACTTACGCACTTTGCTGTCACTCATCGCATTGGGGCCATACACTTGACTTATCTGTCGATGAACTTCCGCTGCTGAAATGTTTCTTGCTGTCAAAAACCGAATCACTGACCGCATTTCACAGTCGGCGGGCTGATCAATTGTTTTAAACATTTTGAACTGACACTGTAAACAGCACACTGCAACAATACCAATGCAAATGACGTCGTTTGACGATCAAGGCGTGCCGGGAGTCGGTGCGCATGCGCGTTACAATGTTCGCGCAACATTCGATTAGCTACGGCGATTCGGACCTTACTTTCCGAATAACCCTCGTATGTCATATTACTGCATAGTGTGTGCCCTAAGAAAAAGTATTAACCCCACTCTGTTACGCAATAAATATTCAGTTCTTTGTCGAAACAAAGCAGCGCCTTATTTTTAAAAATAACTCCACAAGAAAAAATGTGTATTAGGCAAAACCTAGAGGGAAGGAAAACTAACTGGCATATCTATCTTACATTTAATACCCGCCATTGTTAACTACTTTACTAATTTTTACGTTCGGCTTTACTGTTACAATCATGCACTATAGCACTACAGGTTAACTATTGGGCTCTGTATAATAATTTTTTTTCCAGTTGCCAACGACAACAAAATTCATATCTGCAAATTTGTAATTCAGTAACACCACATAAAAATACCACCATTGGCCTGTAATAAAAGAGAATTTGCTGTAGCTACCCACAATACTGCACTCAGTTTATTGGTCCAGAAAAGTTTTATCTACTTCCAACTGACATTCCAGGACCTCTTCATTGAACATCTCAAACCTCCCGGAGCTACACCCTCCAACCCTCCACAGATACCATCTAATAGCAACTACTCATTACGGTGCTGAAGTTGAAAAGCCCAAGGACTGTGGAGGATATAACTCCTGCTGGTTCATATTGCCTCTTCAAAGGAGCTCTGGTGGACTGCACTTGACCCAGCCTCTTTATCTCATTTCACTGAACTACGCTGCACAAGTGCCTCCCAGTTTTATTTGTTTAATGTCCCCAAAAACTCATATAAATGTTTCAATTGAGGATTTTAATGGCATCACAAAATGTTTCTTTCGAACAACAGAAGCTTTTCAATTTTCAACTAAAATTTGGATTTGTTTTAAATAAATTAAGCACACACCCTGGGGTCAGTAATAGAGACTTTGATAGAGATGTTTAATAATGTACAACAATTTTCTATATTCAGCATTCAAAAGAGTTTTCAAAAAGTGATCAATTTACAATTTGTTCTGCTAAACCTGAATCAAGCTAATAGTTCTACTAAAAAATAACACTGGTAAGTCAGGTAATTGGCAATATGGAAGAAAGAGAAAATAATTACAAAAATTACCAAACAAAAAAGATTGGGATGATGAAAATTTAAAATTCTCTCACCTCTTAATATTTTACTCTTTTAAGTTATTGGTACTAAACTTTTATCATAAATGTATGTATTACAACTATGACACTGTAAAGTTTTAAAAATAATTTTGAAATTAAATTTTTTTCCTACAATTAGCAGGGCAAACTGACCATGAATTATGTTTAGGTGAACAGTTTGAGAAATTGTAGCAGTGTTCCATTAGCCTTCATTTCTTACTCCTTCAAATATATTTTGTAGCAAGACAATAATAACCAATTTGTCATACAAGAGATAATTGTATCTCCTTAAATAAATAAATACATTACCTTTGAAGTTCAGCAAATATTCAACCATTTATTAGTGGAGTAAAGAAACAACACACTGCATACGAGAAACCAATTCACATCCCTTCATTACTCATATTCTATAGAAGAAAATTTTTTTAGGAAACCTAACCAAACAATCTTTTATTTTTTTAACAAACATTCAGTACTGTGGTGATGCATTCAAACCATATACCTACATCATAATAAAAACAACTTTGTAAAATAAAATGCAATGACACCTATTGAATATCATTTCAAAACCATAAAATTACAGTTTATTTACATTTTCCCTTGAAACAAGCAGCGTGGCTTGACAAATACACTAGTGCAAATGCATTTAAGAACAACCTATAGGAACATACAAATCTACCCCAATGTTGGTGCACGAGAAGAAAGAGGTGATATATGGGACTGATCAAAACATCAAGTATATGGAACATCCAGAATATTTAAAGACAACACATACACAGACACCTTAATAAGGAGTGTAACCACCCTAAACGACCACACATGCAGTAATTCTCGCATGCAACCTGTCATACAAATGCTGAATCTCTCTCTGGGGTACAGCATCCCACACTCGCTGTACTTCTTGACGTATCTGGGTAATGGTCTTTGCTTGGGCTTGGTTAGGTGTCAAGCACCCGGCAATAACTTCCCATATATGCTCGATGGGGTTGATGTCTGGAGATATAGCAGACCAGGGTAGTATGCATACACAGTGTAGAGTATGGAGTTGCCTTAGTGAAACGGGGACACGTGTTGTCATGCTGGAAGATTTGTTCCTGTAGTGTGTCGAGATATGGTTCAAGAACAGGACTGACAATGTCACGGATGTATGATGCACTCATCATGCTACCGGAGGCAATCAGGAGAAAGTGTAGTATATGGCCCCCATACCATAATCCCAGACGTAGATTCAGGAAGATGAGCGCAATTACGAATCAGATTGTTCCACTCACTTGCACGTCTATGAATGCAAACACTGCCATCACTTTGTCCAAGGCAGAAACAACTCCCATCACTGAACACCGCAGCTCTCAATTTGCCTCTCCAGCACACTTTCTCCTGATACCACTGGCAACGTTCATGATGAGGCGTCAGGGGTAAATGCACTGGTGGAACATGAGAACATAAACCTATATCAATCAACTGTTTATTTCACATGCACACACATGGAGAGCCACTGTGGCTTTGATTGAACATTCAGTTGCTGTTCTGTCAGTTGGGGCGGCTAGAACGATCTTTCTGTCCAGGCATACGTCAGTGCAGCGAGGTGGCTCTGGTGGGACTACGCAGCTGTGTAAACCCTCTGGCAGCCATCTTCTCCACCACCGATGGATCACTGATATGTCACGCCCCAAGTGAGTGGCAATTCTGCGGAACATCCAGCCACCCTATTGGAGTACAGCCATGCTCAAAGTCTACTTAACTGTTCACTTGGTACTTGCAGTCTTCTTCCAGGCATTGCTTCCAATTCTGTGATACACACACAATGGAATTGCAATACCAACAGCACTCATCATATTGTCTGACAACCTGCAATAAGAAACTTTGTCTAATGGCTGCAGACCAGTGCAGACGAGTGGTGCCCTCTACACATGAACACGACCTCTTTCCTTTCTTCAATGCATTTCCATTAGTGTAGTTTTGTAGTGTCAAAGGAATGTTCTGCAGATGTGAGACTTTCATACTAAATCAGTGAGACACTAATAAATACCAATTACTGTTGCAATTATCCGTGTGCAATATTGTTTTCATTTCTATTACTGCGAGAGTCCACAATAATAATTTCATGCACTGACTTGTTTGCTAAACTCGCCTGCAGAGCAACAAGCACTTGATTCAGCTGTACTTGAAGGTAAATAACTTTGTTTTATTTTATTGGGCATCTCAGAAAGCTTAAACTATTATACTTCAAAATAAAAACACATTTTACCATGTACATACTGGTACAAGATCCAAAATTAATGAACTACAAATTCTAAAAATATGTACCACATACAAAAATCAAGTTATACCTTTTCTTAGATATTTGTTTAGTATTCTGTCACACTCTTTCCATCTCTTGAATAGGGAAAGCAGATTTTTCAATAGATGAAACAGGAAACTTGTCAAATATTATGTAATTACTGTTTAGTAAAAAAATATGTGGTTAACTTTCAAGCATGAAATTTCAGTACCTACAAGGTAATGAGATTGAAAAATTGATTAGGCTACACCTAATAAACACATGGATGTAAATAAACGATATTACATTTTTAAGTTAAACACTTGTAGAGCATTATAACATTTATCTTTCTTTGACATACGCATATTTTTCATTTGATTCTAAACATTTTCGTACCATCCTCGATGTAGTGACATCAGTGGGCCTGAACAACTGGTTATGCTTCAAAATATTGAATGCAAAGCACTTTTCCACAGCAGCTAATTTCTCTTCATGTGGACACAATGTCTGACTGAAGTACTTGCCCTGGCATTGCTGGCTAATTTATGCTTCACAGTCTGCTGTATATCACAGTTGGGTACAATTTTATTATAGGTGTATGTGACAAATAACGTAACAAGTCACACAAGTTGTGGGTTTTGTTTTTCAGAGAGAAAACAGGGGTGATGTAAAATTTGGGTAAAATTATGAGATAGTTTATATATAAGAGGCAGGAATTATTTGCACAATACATCATAGCCCTCAAGACATAACCGATAATACCCTGTTTAAACAACACACACATATCACTCGTTGACACTTCTCAATAGAATTGACAATAATACCCTAGGGTATGTGTGGAACTAGAGTCTACCATAAATAAAAATTTTTTTGAAATTTTACGTCCTGTTTAATTAAACTTGCAAAGAAATTAATATGCAACAGTTAATCTAACACTTCATAACACATTTCACAAAATTAAGCAGTGTCTCCTTTTTAGAATAATGTGTGTTGTGCATGTTTCTATTTTGTGTATTATTTGTTTAGAAAATGAGTACGTGTTGTATAGGGAAAACTCGTTATGCGGTGTTCTTAGCTTTCTCTTTGGGGGTAGCAATTCAAAATTACATATGTTGAAAGGCTAATTAACAAATTATCAATATGGAGTACATAAATAAAACCTAAGAGAATAAACAGAAATCAATCAAAACTTGCAACACATTTACCTTTCTTTGGATTGTTTGTCCAGGTAAGGGCAGTGAAATTTTTCAAAGGTTAATTTCAAAATAGCTTAAATAACCATAAACAGCTAATAATGACTGTGTGGTATACTGGCATGAGAACCAAGTAAATAAACTGTGAAGTACAGCAACTCCTCTACCACAACAAGACTTCGATGAAATCCTTTCCTTACTGTGCAGGAGGGAGTTCTGAAAGCACTGGTCAGTGCTCAAACACAAAGCAAGAGAGAGAAAGAGTTGCAACCCAGCGATAAACATACATTTTTTCTTTTACCAAGTTCAACAAATTGGGCAGGAATTTTAACTATTTTACCTGTATGATCTGCTTTATAATTTTTGTCCAATGTGTTTTGTGATTAATAACAACTNTTTTTTCTTTTACCAAGTTCAACAAATTGGGCAGGAATTTTAACTATTTTACCTGTATGATCTGCTTTATAATTTTGTCCAATGTGTTTTGTGATTAATAACAACTAAATCATTTTCTGGGTGGTTATTCACTTAGAAATGTATTTGATTTGCTGTTATTAAATTTTTTAACGATAATGTGGATTACAATTTGGCTAAAAACAAACATTTTAGTTTAGCCATTATGCAAGTTTTGAAAAAAATATTTAATGACCACTCTTTATCAAGAAAACATACTTCATCAACATCTACTGAAGACAGAAAAATAATTCAGCAAAGTACTTACACATTAACTAATAAGTTAAAATCACAAAACTAAGCTAAGGTATTTGGCCAAAAAATTTTGAAACTATTAAATAATTATATCAAAGTAATGGTTCCTTTCAAAAAAACCAGTACATTGTAATCAGCCATTACTTGGCAGCTGGTGGCAGCGAAACCAAAATCATGCAGCAGTGGGTGAACATTATTTTTAAGTATCTTATGCTGGTGTATTGCGTACACTGTTTGCAGTATTACTTTCCAAGAACTTATTTTGTACACTGTTTGCAGTATTACTTTCCAAGAACTTCAATAATAAATCCTTTTTGATGTACTGTAGTGATATCTTTGTATACCAAATGAATAACTATCAAAATCTCTTCTTCCTTTTTCCACTGTTAGGCCTGTTCTACAATGGCGCGGATGCAGATCAAGNTGGGTGAACATTATTTTTAAGTATCTTATGCTGGTGTATTGCGTACACTGTTTGCAGTATTACTTTCCAAGAACTTCAATAATAAATCCTTTTTGATGTACTGTAGTGATATCTTTGTATACCAAATGAATAACTATCAAAATCTCTTCTTCCTTTTTCCACTGTTAGGCCTGTTCTACAATGGCGCGGATGCAGATCACGGAAGCGGAACACGTAATGCACTCGGTGTTCAATCTACAATGAGATGCATCTGGACACAGATCATGTACGAATACACGTAAGAAAGCTGGGTAACATCCAACTCTTTCGTGTTCGTGAATCCTTGTAGCCAATAGGAAACGAGTATTTAGTTTGTTAATATTTGTTTTCGTGGCCATTGTAATGTACACGGCCACAAGTGCACGAATTTGCCATAGCTATTATCATTTTTGTTTTAATACACATGTGCACATAATAAGGCAATAATATTTACGCAGTGCTAAACACCGTAAAAATATACAAAATGAGGTGTTTCCATTATAAAACCTACCAGTAATTTGCAACAGCTAAGTATTTTTGATTTTGTAAGTTGCAAGACTGCATGTTTATTCATATTGTAGACTAATTAAAAATTCATCTCAAGTCGTCCGCTTGTTTCATTTACGTGTTCTGAGTCAGTTTTATTACACATCCATGCATTGTAGAAAGGGGTCTAAGTAGTACCACTACCATAAATTTTTGTGACTTCAATTCTCCCTACAGCACTTACCTCCTTGGCTTTGCCAGACAAGGTGGTGGTTCATGATTCTTAGCACAAACTAGCTGCCAGGTTCATAAAAAGTTTTAATAATTCTTTTAAGCATATTTTGCACCTTCCAGCTGAAAATGAGTACTCAAATGCATTGCTTGCTATTATGTACATGTAGTCTCATTTATTGTGACTTATGTTATATGGTAAAATTCTATACATATTATAAAAATCAACGTTTCTCTATCTGTCTGTCTGTGCACTTATTACTCAAGAACCACGTATTAGATTTACATGTTTTTTTTTTTTAATTCATAGCTATGTTATCTGGCCAGGTTTAAGTATATATTTTGTTATGTAAAGTAACATAAGAAATAAGCAGTGATGATAATAGAGAATCAAGTCAGAAAAAAGTTTGCCGCCAGCGCGCTTTCTTGCAATACGCTGTCTAAACTGTTAAAGATGGAACAATGTCATGAAGTAAAGAATTGTATAGAATAAAAAAACCTAAAAAAAACTCCACATCTATCTATAAAAGGGAAACACTAACAAGAGTTTTTACCATTTAATTTACCTCAGACAGCCATGCTTTTCACTTGGACAATTATTACTCCCAGATGAGTCAGATACAAAAATAGACACGACAACACAGCGGCCACCTCTTGCCATTGGTTTAAACATGTTACCAATTACTATTTAAACTACATTTTCTTACGCTGACCACATTCTATTATCAATAGGGCCACCGGTTTTTCGCGAAAATATTTAGCATACATACAATTTTCCTTTGGTTATTGACCAAATGTCTTTGTCAGGAGAGAGTTCCTTGCAATGTTGTATACAAAGAAATTTTCTTAACCACTATCATATAATATTTATGTCAGGATCGTGGTAAATGGAGGTCCATAATCTCTGCCTACTCCTCTGGGAGACAGGCGTGACGTGTATGTATTGCATATGATAGTAGTTTACTAATTTACTATCATATAATATTGTAATTGTGTTTTCCCAATTTATTAATTAATGTATAGCTGTAAAAACTAAATTGTACCTGGGCAAAGCCAGGTTGGGCCGTTAGTACAATATAAAAAGTAAATTCAATATGTAAGTAGTGTTAAACCCAGTTAATCACAAATATTTTATAATGAATGATACATACTTGCTAGACGATGTACACAGTATGTTCAATCCTTGAGTAAAAACTCAACCGTGCTTTCAGTAATGGTACTCAAGTCCATGGACAAGAGCAAAAAGTACATATCATACGGGATACATTGCAAAGTCCTTACGCTGATTTTTGTTGAGGCCCCAGCATGGAATTCTGATATTATCTGCTGTTATTTGTTGTTACTCAAAAAATGTCTCTCTACAGACGCAAGACAAATTTATCCAGTCTTTTTACAGCCACAATACTGTCGTACATTCAACATTGTTATCTTGTAATTGCAGAACACCCTTTTAATGGTCAGACATAAAGATCCAAACTTTTCCTGTGACACTCAGTTGTTACAACTTAAGTTGAAAAAAGTATTTAAAAAATCATAATAACCTGTCATTTTCACTAAGCAATTAACTCTTTAAGCTTTCACATATATCTGTTCCTAAACACTTAGCTGGCAAATGCACCATTTGAAAAGAGTTATTTTACCCCAGCGCTTCTTGCACATCAGTGTATAATACAAGTAAGTCAAAAAAAGTCCTACACATCACTAAACTACCTGAACATTAGGCCAGCGTATTGGCAAATATAATCAAGGGAGAAAAGAAAGAGGATAAGTATATTATATAACTGTTAATTACACAGTTGCATCTATAATCAAATAGATTAGTTTTATGTATTGGAAACACTTTCATGTCACCTTGTTCCAAAACATTTCAGTAACCCACAGTATGTTCAAAATATTTTGATAGGCTTATGGTAGTTTGAAGTGTAAGTTAAACAGGCGAACATGTTTTCAGACTGTATCCAGAAAACATTTGCAATTTGAATGCACCCAAAAATAAATGCATCAGAGTTACCCTTGTCAAAATTTTTCTGGAATAAATATACAGTGGTTACCATTTGGGCCATCTGGAAGCAGTGTAAAATAATACCACAAATATTTCCAGTCACAAATAAACAACATTCAGATTATAAGTGCTCACTTACCAGAAATTATTCCATCCATTTGCTGCAGAGCTGCTTCCAACATTTTACTGGCTTCTGACTGAGGGCTTCTTAAAACTGTGTCACGTTGGTCTTCAAAATGCTGTTGTTCTGCTTTTCCCATTTCTCATGGGCCTACCACTAATCAGTCAAAACTGCAAAAAAAAAAAAGGCTTTGTTCAAGGAGTCTCAAATAAACATATCTTCAACTATAATACTATGCATTATCACTGTGTGTAAATAAATTCAAATCCAAATTAAATAGATTATGGAATGTGCCAGTTACGTGAAACTACTTGGGAGTTTTACAATTTAACAACTGAAAACAACTTAGATTGACAGAACAAAGCAGACTACAACATAATAAAAAAAATTTAACTAAAATAGCTACAGACATTTGTACTCAAAGTTTTAAATGAAAATACGACAGCACAAAGCAACTAACCAACTGTTTAATTTCAGGAATTCTGTTGACTTCCTGAATTTCAAAGATTGCTGTAGAAACGTACATGGACTCTCAAAGTCTGCGAATTACGAGTAAAAGCTATACCACAAACTTGTTAACTATGCTGTATAGTCTGCATAATTGTCACAATGTCGTCTACTAACGTATGTTGTATAAAAATGAAACAATTACCTATATGGTTAGATAAATGTCCCATGTTCTACATATACATTGATTAGTGAACAAGCACATCTAATACTAACGGACACTACCTACCGCGCAACCTAAAGGAGTACAGGTGTCACGCAAATAATAATTATGTTCTAGTACCTTACATAGGGTTATATTTATGCTGGAACTACAAAACATAAAAGCAATTTTATTTCTTATCACACATAATTAAAGCAAACTGACATCGTAACACACCTACACACAAGTTTCCACGTTTGACGGTTAAGTGTCAAACAGTATTACAACAGGAAACCCGATATACTTACGTTTAGGCACAAAGGGCGTTTACAAAAGTATAAAAATTTTACTGTAAACATTAAAGCTATGTAAAAACAAAACATATATACTTTTAACTATAAAATAATAAACAACTGTCAAAAAAAATGTACACAGAACACATGACAAAAAGCAAATACGTTCCACGGCTACCAACCAAACTTGGGAAAGCAAAATTATAATTTACCTTCCCGTAGAATAGAACTAACATTACTCGTTTTCTAACAAAGTGGCTGACATCTAAAATGGAGGAAATAACTTCCTATGCTCTATGGTATTAAATGTCTTTTCAGCACTAATATTAAATTTAATGTTTATAAAAACGGTTGATTTTCAGCTTGCACTCAGTAAATGTTTATTCTCTTCAATAATTATCTCACCCTGATATATATAATTCAGCTCCGCTGTATAAAATCAATCATATACATTACACAGTATTGCAAGAAGACAAAATAATGTATTTGATTAAATTTTCCGAAGGATAAAGTCACGTAAATATGTTGGTACACCGATAGTGTAAAGGTTGATTGAAAACAAGAATGCTAAAGTTGAAAATTAATTAATAAATAATATAAATTTGGTAGCAATAATTCTTTAACATCTGGAAAGTACCCTAGTAAAATGTGACCCAGATATTTGTTTCTCGAAAAAAATAGATTCATCAACTTCCTTCTTTGATTTAGAAAACATTCTCACATACGTAGATTTTTTTCTAAACAATCTGTAAACACCCAAATACAGTTGTTCTTTTATATATTTTGTTGCTATAAATCGTATCGCGGACCCTGCACCAAGCGTTCCTTCGTCCCGCCATCCTATGCAAATCAAGCAAACCCTCTAACGGAACAACGCCTAAATCCCAGGTGACTGCTGTAACACTGACGACTGGAACGGCGTTTGGGAAAGTGACCAACCAAGGCACCACTAACTACCAGCATCAACCAACTGTCAAACCTTCGTGCTCCCAAGAAGAAACTGATCACCTCTAAAAACAACTCAGTTGGAGTAAATTTTGGTCAAATAAAGGCCACATTGGGGCACTATTGGTAACAGCAGACCAGCGATACCATGTATGCCCCCTCATCACGCCTGTATAGGCAGAGAAGGTGAAACGAATGAAGCGAGTGTGTAGAGAATTGAAACCCGATTTTTTTTACGTACTCCCATCAGTGGTATGACGATTCAATTGAAGTTGCTAATAAACCCATGATTATTGCGCATTTGCAATAAATACCTGCACCCCTTCTCCAATTTGCAAAATGGATTGGCCCACTTACATCAGAGTCCCAGTGCCACATTTCATTTTACCATCTATAATGTTTTATGTATAATCCTTTTTATTGATTTGTAGATGTTGATGTGAGGTCGAGGTTGGAGAATGGTAGTGAGATCACCACTGCACAGTTCGTGCAGAATTCTGGCGGGAAACACTCACCAGAGAAGACTTGTAGATTTATTACCTGCTGCTCTGCTGTTATGGTCGTGGATGAGTCACCCAGGTCCTCTATGTCTCAATTGGAGGGTTATTAATCACGGTTTGACAGGCAGCTAGTCGTGGGCAGTCGCAGTTGGCCCAGTGCCACTGGGGGTACCCGTTGTGAGATGGACAGTTAGATGGTATCATGTTAGCTAAATGCGGAGATGTAAGACCACTCCACAAGGCAACTAAACACTGATAAAGGAACATATTACATTGAACACAATTAAATACCCTTAGAATGGCTGGTTGGTGTGTCCAACTCCCGAAATATTTTTAACAGGCAAGGCTTGGAAATCAAAATGTTGACTTGGGGATTGCAAGTCATTTATTGACATTTCGACAATACGAACTATTTGACGGTGCTCACGTCGTTAAACGGACCCGATGCATTAAGCCCGCCAGAGGCTGATGCGGGAAAACCAGCGAGTGCTCTCTGGATTAAAAAGTGAATTTATACTCCTTGGACTGTAGGTCTGCAGCAGGTGGAGTGGTGCTCATCCCGGGCAAAGAAGTTGCATTAAGTTATACTGTTCGGGTCGAAAAAAAATTTAAAACTATGTTACTTAGTGGAAGACAAAGAGCTTGATGTAAAGCCTGGTAATCGGGAACCGCGCGGCCTGCTCCATTGAATGGTGGCTTCAGACTGAATGGCTTCCATCATCTTTCGGGCCACTTGCAGTAAATATGCTAGTAGTCGGAAATGTGTGAGCGCAAAAGAAATGCAAAGTAAAGTTAGACCCTTAATTCTTTACAATGTATGAGAAGGAAAGCGCCAGTAACTAAATGTAGACTAAACATTGTCCCTAGCAAAAACTTACATATTTTTTATACTTAACAAGATGCTTAATTATTCACGACAACACATTTTTGCAGGTTTACGGTCATCTAGTGCTGTAAATGTGTTTATTCGAGTCTGTAAACCTGTTTACTGCTGCAAAAATAAACATGTACACTTTTACCGTCACTATTCCTATTTAAACACACAAACTGAGGTGCACCCAGTCAAATGATGCATGTGGTTACTAAACTTAGGTTGGCACGAGTGAAGCCCGTGCTTCAAGTAGAAAGTCGTCCACACATCATTCCAACGTAAATTGTAATTACGTTTAGTAGCACAGTTTACATGTAGTTTGCACTTTGTGTAGGCTGGGAAGTATTTTCCACTGCTTTTGGGGACCACTAACACTCGCAACCTCTTTGTGTTGAACAATGTCGTCGGTTGTTCGTATGCGATCTGATCAGAGGTGCTACGAAGACTGGTGTCACTTTCACGCGTATTATGGCCTGATGGCGCAATACTGAGTGCGAGCACACGTGCGGGTCAGTTGGGATCCGACCCACGAGACTGTCCTGGTGTCACCCACATGGTTGGATAAAAGAGGGGCCATCAGCTCACTCACGTGGTGTTGGGGGAAGCTGGTCCTTCACCAAACACCATCGAGATACTGTAGCTGATAGCCACGGCCGATGTTCTTTTCGACACGGTGGTCGCTGTTGTTGTATTGTGGCTCAGCGAATGGTCGCAGAGACCTGCAAGTTTGGGCTCATGTTAAATGTCACCCCTTGGGAGACCATTTGTGCGCGACACTGTCATCTGCTGGGTAGCTATGCTATCAGATGCAGCACGTTGTAACCGATGGCCGGGCCCTGCATAGTCGCAGGTTGTATCACACCTGCGAGGGTCGCTCTGCTGGTATTGTGTTAAGTGGTGCCAGCAGACGCTGCTGACAGGCGTGCTGGTGCCTGGTAGTGCTGTGGGACGTACAGTCCTGGAAGACTACGCACCGGGTGGCGTGACTGGACTAGGCCACTTGGAGTGGCTTACTCTCATTCCCTCTCTCGTCGTCACTGCTGCTGCTGCTACTGGTACAGGGTCGCTGGTTTGGCCGGCGACTTCAAGGGGGGTCACAAGAGTCCTTGTTGAAGTGTCCCCCTCAGACATCTGACTAGCCGCATGTAGAGAACCTGCTGTGCTGCATTTGGTCGTCTCCCCTGTCAATGTGATGGACACGGGGAGATCAGCCTGTCTGGGCATGCAACCTCCATATATCTCCTCGCCTGTATGTGGTTCGGCAGGGTCTGCTGTAGTGTCTGTGACACAAGGCATCGTGATGCGTGCAGGCGTTACTGTAGTTTCTGCTGGTGATATTTCAGCCGCTGTGGTGTGTGATGCTGAGTTTTGTCCTCCACCTACTGTCCCTGAGGGCGTTTGGATGCGGGGTGTCGTGGGGCAGAACAAGTCTCGCCATGTGTGGCCATCTGACGATTCCGCCGCTTCCGTTGACGGTTCGGCATGGAGTGGCTGTTGTGGCTTGGCTTCTGCAGACACTACTTGAGCTTCCTGATGCACAATTTGCCCGAGGTCGTATCTGTAGATGTGGATTGTCTGTCGGCGATTGACGTGGACCAGATATGTGTTTGCCTCTACTACAGCCTTTGTGACTACATGCAGACCACTCCAATTAGCGCCGAGGCCAGCAGGTGCTACCTGAAGAAGACCTTCTGCCCTGGTCGTAGTATCTTCGCTGGTCGCGTAGAGAGAAGTACCCTCTTGATAATATAGGCAGCCAGATAAAAATGGCTACTGCCAGCTCCTGTGTTCTCCGCCGTTGCCTGATGGTGCTGCTTTCTGTTTCACTGGCTCCTTCTGATGACGAACAGTTATATTCGCCTGAGAATATCAACCCACGCCCCTGCAAAATTGCAGCCGGTAACATGCCGAGTGCTTTGTTGGTACGGTGGCAGAGTGCGAAGAGTGTGCTAGGCAGCTGGTCTGCCCAGGATGTGGTCTTTACCCACACAGAGGCTTAGCTGGACCTTGTGGTCTTGGTTTTTGTGCTCCGTGTGGTTGGCATGAGGATGTTAAATCGCTGTCATGCTTTGCATCATTCCCCACTTTGTGCAAAGAGCGTGCCACTTCCTTCCAACGAATTGTGTCAAATTTCCTGTCAGTAGCTTTCGGGGATATCCCCACCATGGGAAAAATTCGTTCTCCAGGATGCGGGTGATGTTCCTGGTGGGCGCGCTGGGCACTGCATACGCCTCTGTCCACCTGGAGAAAAGGTCGGTGACGACGACCACTAGCATTTTCCCCGTCTATATCTTGGGGTATGGGGTACATGTGGTCGAGGGCTATCATCTCGAACGGCTCCTTAGTTGTTTTGGATAGACACACTCGAACGTAATCGCGTATGTCGCATGATACACCGACAATGGACGTGACGTAACAAGTTCTGTGTGGTTTGCTTCACACCCAGGTACCTTGTCAATGTTGTGCTGTGCATGTAGTTGAGTATATATGCACGTTGTGTGGCTGGCACATAGATTTTTCCAGGCAGTGTTGTCTCCACGCGGCCTGGTCTCCAGTTGGTTGTTGATTATACGCCACCGGTCTGTGGTCAGCTATTTGCAGAGTGTGAACATTGCCTGAGCATCTGGTTCCATTGTTTGTGACCTTACTACAGCATACAGAGATCGTCGAGCTTGATGTCTGGTGCAACGAGTTGGGCATGTTGGTGTCACTGTCATGTTCAGAAATAAAAAAAGGGGGGGGGAAGCATCATTTCCCACTCTTTCCTCATCACATACAGTGTTTACATCTTTTAGTGACCTGGGCAGCAGGTCGGCCAGCTGATTCTCTGTGCCTTGGACATGCTCGACATTGAAATGGTACACCTGAAGTAGCATTGACCAGCAGGTCAGTTAGCTCTGCGCTTCACGCGTACTGTGCAACGAGACAATGGTTGTCAGTCTATAGTGTGGAGCGCTGGTACTCCAAATATGGACGGTAGTGTTTCAGCACCCATAGTACTGGAAGGTACTCTCTCTCGTTGACATCATACCATTTTTCGGTTGGCCCGATATTGGCGCTGCTGTAGTCGATGATAAGCCGTTCGCCATTATCGCCAAGTTGGGACAGGATGGTACCTAGGCCTTGTTCGCTGGCGTCCATCTGGACATAGAGATGTCTACTGGGGTCATGATGCGCTAGAGTTTCGCACTGCCTAAAGCGGCTCTTGAGAGGAAATTGTCCTCGGCTTCGACCTTCCACTTGAACTTGCGGCGGGGTGACACGAGTGCGGTGAGAGGTGCAGTTATTGTTGCAAAGTCTTGCAAAATTTAAAGTAATTATATGCATCCCGGTTTCCCAAGAAAACTTTTATTTTTTGACTTTAACTATTTTAGGAATAAAATTAAGTTATGAACGTAATACACAAAAACTTAAGCTTTGATATCATTTTAAAGTGTAGTTTTTAAACACAAAAGTTCATACAAACAATATACATTTTTCTGTTATTTAATTATATTGTTGAATGTAAATAAATAAAAAAGTATAATTAACAGGTCTAACTCGAAAATAGTAAATATTTTTTCCAAAACTGTAAATGCAATATAAAATAATCACTGTTAAAACTTAGCAAAATTTTCATAATTTATGAACATATGTTTTTGGACGATTCATATTATTTACATGTTTTAGTATATTTTACACATTTCTATACCCATGTCGGGCACGAGCTCATTTGCAAAAACTTTATGCCATTTCATATGATCAGCTAAGGACAGTAGCATTATAAAATCCCCTTCTGGCCCACACTTTGGCTATGGTCAGGTTAGTACATAGCAGAGTGTATAGCTCCAGGAAAAGTGAAGGAAATTGTGGATATTAACCTTAGCTGGGTCTTAAGGTCACCTTAAATTTTTAGTGAATATACTGCCACCCTCTCGAACTAATAGTGAAAGCTGCTGGGGATGATGAATAATAACTGGAATGTGCTTTAGTTTGTGTTACAAACAAAAAATTTCACAATACTGCCAATAATACTACTTGCTAGCATTTATTTTTTATTTTTTTTATTCTAAAAAATAAAATGTACAATATAAAAAATTTACATTATAATAATTTAGAAGATGCAGTTTCTTCCCAACACACACAAAGAAATACTAAGCCTGTACACAGATGTATTAATAAAAATAATATCTAAAATACATGTTCATGATATTTGGCAATAACTTTAGGAAGTAATAACTGCTGCAGGTATATGAAGCACTGCTGTGATTTGCGTTCCCATAAACCACTCTGATGCAGCATTCATGTGGGTCTCATTCTGATAGATACTCCACAACCCATGGTTTATCCCGTGGGCTGTATGGTGACAAAGGAAAGTCATACGGCATAGGAAATGGTAGTATGTGGCTGCTACTGTCTTTGTCAAGATGAAAAACACTGTTGTTTACCTGCAAATGAAAAACCATTGACACTGCATAAGATACACTCTGCTACACAAAACAAAGTACAAAACAATATTTCATATATGTAACAAAGGAAAATAACATGCAGAATGAAAAAGTTATTAGCAATGTCAAAACTGTATAACTAAATGCAAAACAAGAGCAGAACTAATTTGCACCGGTAAAAATCCTATTTCATACTTTTCAATAACATGTTGTGGGTAAGGGGGGGGGGGAGGAGGTAAAATAGTGCACAATAAAAGAAAATGTGAACATTCAGTATGAGAAAAATTATATTATGACAAACTTGTGGCGCACAACGTGGGGCCTCACGAAGCACTGGTAGAGCTAGTGAAACCAGGGAACACCCGAAGAAGACCCTCACTGTTGAGAAGAGCAATCGCCACTCCATTCAAACCCTGAACACTTCGGAAAGTGTCGAAAAACTCAGTGGTACCCAAAAACCCCGAACAGTATTTTTATCATAGTGACCAAAAACAGCCGGAGTACCTCAACAATTGGGGTGAACCTCGATACTGCACCGTGTCCCATGTAATAGCTGTACCGAAGGGAAATCTGACCATCCAATGAGCACACTCTGGCGACAATTACCACTACCTGTGTTTTTAGATGGGAGGAAATGGAAAAGGACACGGACAGATTGGAATTCCACTGCCCCAGATGTCAAGAATGAGAAGTCCACTGCAACGCAGCCCAATGCAACGGGGAAGGCCTATACAGAGTCTCTTGTAATGACTGCCCCAGTCTGTACCACTTTAAATGCCTCGGTTGGCCAGACCAAGGCCACGGCATAGAAGGGCTCACTTATAGCTGCATCGTATGTCGCACCGCCCAGAGATGCGCACGCACATATAACCAGCCTCGAGATAATAGGCCAATGTGGGAAGAGGTGTTAACGATCCCCGAATACGCTGGAAAACCGCAGGAAGACCTGCAACAATTCATAGAGGCCTGCAGGGCCGAATTCACCCGCACTAAGCTCCCGAAAGCATTATGGATAAAGAAAGCAAAAGCCCAGTTGGAGGGCAAAGTTCGGTAATGGTGGAATCGCTGCAGTGAATTTGCCACAAACTGGGATCAATTCTCAGAGAGACTAATCACCCATATTTTGGGGAAATCAGTGCTGTCACAGCTGACCGAGGAACTGTACAACCAGTACCAAAAACACGGGGGAAAAGCTCAAATTTTTATTAGGCGCAAGGTACTGCTAATTCAGCGCTTACAGCCAGGCCAATACGAAGAGGCCAACGTAGAAATGATCACATTGAGGTTACTCCCAGAGATAAAATATTTTCTGTGCAACCCGCGCCCGCATGGGATTGAAGAGCGGGTCAGTCACCCTGCCCGGCCCATTCCAGGTGTGCCACCGCATAACAAAGAAGCAGGAAGGAAAGTGCGAGAAGCGGCGCCCCTTCCCCCAGGCTACGCGATCTGGTGAACCAGAGCCTTACGCCGCCAAAGTGCACACGGTAGAGCGTGAAGCAGCAGCCATCTTGCGACGAGCCACATGCTACCCGGTGCACAGCTGGAATTCCATACCTGCGGCACTAACATCAAAACACCTGGTACAACCTTCCGAAACCAGTGTCACCTCTTCCTGCCACGCCCCCAAAACAGGCGTTACACGACCTACAGGCGCACCAGTAGCCAGGCAACTCTTATTTAACACCACTCGAATCGCTACCGCAAATATTGTGCCTGTCAGGACCTATTCCAGGACAGCCCTCCGCCCGGCTCCACCGTCCTCTGTCCGAAAGGTTACCAAACTGTCAGCCCGGACATCAGGATCCCGAAAGTAATAACGTAACAAACCTCATTAAGGAGACCCCGCTTCCCTGGTCTCTAGGGGGATACTGGGGCCTGTTCACTTTCATTGTCACCATGTTGAGAGTAGATAAGGTGTAGTTGGTTATTTAAAATATTTTGATTCAAAATTACAAACCGTGTCAAGTTTTCCTGTGATCTGTTGACATTCCCAGGAAATGCAATGTTACAGTTAATTCACGGTTACTTCCAACTTTCCTGAAGCCCTGCTAAAGTTATACTTCCAGGATATTCCTCTGCCTCAGGCCAACAAAGCTTAACAAAGTCTAGAAAATTACACTGAAGGGTCAACGCACCACATTCGTGCACACTCAGTGTAATAATATTGTGAATATATCACTAGGTATTACCAACACACACATATCCACCTTATCTTATTCATATTGATTACAAAATATATATGTACTAGCTGACCCGGCAAACGTTGTTTTGCCATAAAAAGTATTTCTAGTGATTATAGTATTAGAAAAAAATAACTATAACTTATTGTAAGTGTGTGAGGATGTGGTATATTAGTGGAAGAGCCATGGAGCTCTGTGGACGATGACAGAATATAAAATTAGATAATTTAATAAATATTAATGAAATGGAAATACAAACAATTACAGCTTTGCGATCAATAATAAAGTTAATTAAGAAGTACACTTAATTATTGAAAATATAATTGTAAACACGTCACTACTACGATCTGAGCACAAATGAATAAGAGAAAGGTTATTGTGTGAGAGAAAGTGGAGACCGGCTACTCCGTGCTGTGTCACTGGGAGACACCTGGTGGGAATAAATTGTAACCTAGATCGATAAATGATCGATGATAATTGATCAGTTATCGACCTAGGGTAAAATTTATTAAATTACTAATATCGCTATAAAAAAATAAGGGTTGGTGGTAGAAGGGTGAAAATTTAGGAGGGTATGTATTTTTTGATGCCACATCATAAAAAAATAAAAAATAAAAATTTTGTTCAAACAATAAAAAAAATTGTTTGGGGGTGGCCACCCTTATTACTTAGGGGTGTAAAAAATAGATATAAATCTATTCTCAGACCTACCGAGTACACATAAAAAATTTCATAAAAATCGGTCCAGCCGTTTCGGAGGAGTTCAGTGACTAACACTGTGACGGGAGAATTTTATATATTAGATTGTAATTTATAAATAAAATGTAAGTAAAAGTTCTATTTATCCGAAAATATGTACTTTTATGTTAACACACGTATTAAATGTTTGAGATACATGCCACGCTCAGGAAACAACCAAAAAAATAGTGCATCGGGTGTTATCAGAGGCATGACTAAAAAAATTGTGAAGAAATCACAAAGACACTTTAAATTCTGTACAGAAACTTCAATATTAATTTGCATGTTAGCAAAACATTTATATTACACTTGGATTGTGCATGAATGAATTGAGCAGGCCCTTGAAAATGTTAATTTCACATATGGCGGAAGGATACACAATGAAAAGTAAAAGTAGATCCTCAACACGACTTTCAATGGTGCTCAATTAAACGTTACCAGCCTACACACACTAAATGGTGCATTGGCTACAGTTGCCGTGCTGGGTTATGAAACCTAGATCTTACATCAGCTGTTGTTGAGTGATTCAGCAGAGTTTGCTCATAGGGTGCAACGTAGTTACGAAAAAAATTTGTTTGGATCTCTGTGAATTTATATTTCATTAATGTTTATGTTAAGTAATTAATTTCTCATAACTCTTGATTTTAAGCACAATCGTGTTTCAGTTTTTACATACAACATTTGCACAGCAATTGATTACAGCATTTGACTAACTCATATTTGCAACTACTTATGAAGCAATTTGTATTTAGTAACAGAATTACTATAACCTACCACACCAATTTCAATGTGTCTCAAGACAAATTATGTTTTCAGCTGTCTAGGCAAAGAATGCTCAAAGCTAATTCACACCGGAGTGTCATCTCCTGTGTCTGTTGGTAACATATTTCGCATTGAGATTTTAACCAAACGGCTAGTAATATTTGACTGTGTTTACAGAAAACCACAAACATTATCAAAGAGTAACTTACTAAGTGAATTTAGTTATGAACATCACTATTTTCTTTTGCATACTTGCAAAAATAATAAGCTTCAAGTTCAGCATAGAGCACCCCACCAAATTTGAGAAAACATAATACAAGATACTACTTTCAATACTGATAAGTACAGTATGTATTTTAATACTGAATTCAAGTGCATAAGGTGACACAAGATAGGACCATTTTCATAAACATGGATATCTATTAACATTATCAGTATCAATGCAGACTTGCATTAACCTATGTCGGGCAATTGTAATTCTTTACTTTAGCAACTTTCCTGAAACTTTCAAAAAACAGCACATTGCTTTATTCTCCCTATAATACTCGTACTCAAAGAAAGTAAAGTTGGAAAGATTTGTGGATAATCATTTGTTTGGAGAAATTATTTAGTGTTGTAAAATTTTTTTATTTATTTTTTAAGCTTTTACTTATGATGTAGGTTGAATATAACAATGTGAAATTATAAAATTTTTTTAAAAATTATTTTTTATTTTGTAATAAATAACAAATATTTGAAACTGTTATTTTACTGATTACTTTCATCTGAAGTAATTTTTACTTGTAATTAGTTACAACTGTCTTCAAGTAATTGTACTTGAGCTACTTTTACCATCACTGTCAACAGTGTACATGTAATGAATATCAAAAAACTAAAAATTGTAGCAAAACATCCTGTGAAACAACTAAAGGGGCAACCCTATTTCAACTCTCATTTTGCAATACAAATTACAGCTTGAGTGTAAAATACGATTTAAGTAACAGCTGAGCCATATAATAAAAAAGTTATGTCAAATTTTGAAGTAAATAATGGCTTACCAAAAATTTTGGCAAGAAAAGTACCCCCGCCTCGTAGGACATCATGTAGAGGCCAGCTCCTGCCCCGGCATCTGACGATACTTTCCCTTTAATCTTGTTGAGCGACCCCCACGCTGCTTTGGACAGATTGGCACTCGACAGCACAAACCATGCCAACTTCCCGTAGCACGGCGACACACGTGTGTAAGTTTTGATGTGGGGTACCGCTTCTGAGCGGTGTCGTTGGGCACTCTTCCACTCACTGTCCAAAAAATTGTGTGGGGTAGCACAGTATTTTATTACAGCAACACAACAAGAAGTTTACATTGCCTAACATTAAGTTTTCACATCAAAACTGATCGGTTGAAAACCTCTCAATACAAAATGAATATTTAACTTTAAAGCAGACTCACAGTGGAACATATTTACCCAAGTAACTCACGTGAGTGCACGCACGCACGCGCACGCACTCTCTCTTGCTTTCTCTTCCTCTCAGAAATGCCTTTGAAAAGTATACTTATGTAGCATTTTGCATGAAGATTTAGGTTTTGATAAAAAATTGGCCATGTGAAAACATTGTCTGCTGAAAACATTTAATTATAATGTAATCTACAGCTCCCAATCTTTTTCATTGAACAGAATGTTGCACCAGGAACCGTTATGTAATTTTCTGATGACTACAGTGTAACCTTGAGCCAATACAATCCTGTTCCTATCGTTTTCCTGTGCTTAAACTTTATTTTGTATGCTCCACAAAAGTACTGCTCAAGAAAAATTTCAAGAAAATCTACGTAGTTTGGTTTTCTAAGGGTAGTTTTCCAGCGTCCACCTTTTCTTGGATCCGGCTGGAGTTTGTATAAAGTTCTCACAAACATCAGTTACTGTAGATAATCTGGTGCTTATGGGTACCTTGACAGGTGCAAACACTGCCTGTAAACATGGTAAATTCAACCATCACAGCTGGAATCAGAGGATCTTGTGTCAGATGAAACTGTTATCACTACAATGCAATCATTTCACCACCACACTTTACATCTTCTCCATCCTTTTGCAAACAGTGCTTAAAAAAAAAGTACAAAGTTATTAATAGCTTAGCTTATTCTACTTCTGCTGATGTATTATTTGAAAAGCTTTGCAATTTAACAGTTATAACTGAACTGCACACAATGAACAAAACTTTTCCTAAGCGGTATATTGAAAATATCTGGCATTAGGTGGTACATGAGTGCATGGCAACAGCAAGGATGGTATTGGAACAGCGATTGTAGAAACCAAGTGGAAAACTGTTAGCAGGTTGGTGTGTGTGGGCAACTTTCAAGCTGGTGTGCTAGCACGAGGCCGGCCTGGCGGACGAGCAGCCCTCATTTAAAATTCTTGTTAAATTTGTTAGTGTTATCCGTATACATGTAAATTTTTAAACTGCAATTACATTAAAAAACCAATTGCATATTTATGCCGAAGATGTGATGTACCTTTCATTTTTGAATATCTTGTCTATTTGGGTCATGGCTCAATGTTACTGATCGCCCCGCAGGCAACAGCAGCACATGTTGCTGGTGGCAAAACAGTCTACATCACAAATATAATGCTCACCCTTTTACTGAGATGCCCAATTTTTTTTCATTGGGAGCGTCCGAGTACATACAGTATAGCTTGTGCTATATTTAGTTTTGTAACACATGCATAGCTTGTGCAACATAGTTGTGCACTGAACTGAAACAAGTTTTTAGAACTGTAAATGCATAAATTTATTTCCCCCTGGGATGATATGCTAACGTGAAGTATAGACCTTACAAGGGGCAAGTGGTACATGAGTTAATATGGTAAATACCATACCAAAAGCCTACTATGTTACTAAAAACTTGTAATAACTAACACAAATTGAGTTTCCAAACACAAATTATACATATATGAATTCTACCACATATACTGATATAAAATTTATCACTGAATACTGACTCATAAATAACTTGTCATTTTGGGTAATTTGTAGTATCAATAAAAAATTAAAATAATCTGAGAAATGAATAAGGAACTAAATTGCCAGTTAAAGTTAAGATACATAAAAAATTGTAATTTAGCAAACAAAAAAAAAAAAATTCTAGAATGCAAAACAGTTTATAGACTGTCACACTATTCAGAAACTGACTCACTGCAAGAATCTTGTGAACCAAGTTTGTTTCTGGTGCGTCTTCATTGAGTACGGAAGGCAACTCCCTCCAAGAAGCCCATCACAACTGCTGGCAACATTACGGAAACTTGGGTACACCTGAAAAATTTAAATAATACTGGCAAAGTGAACAGTAGTGCTTCAGATAGTACTGCCTAAAAAAGAAACAGACAGGTGCAGAAAACATTGATGTTGCAGTTGCATGTTATTAAATTAAAGACATGTTAATTTCAGAATTTTTTTTTAAATAAACAACTGCTACAACAAAACTTTTATGTCAAATATTAACATGCTCTAAAATAACAGTACAATTTCCATGTTTCTGGCAAAACTGGCCTCACCATATCCCCATACAGTAAATAACTACAGGTAAGGCCACCTATTGCATATTCAAAACATATTGCATTTGGCTGTGAAGGATAACTACATGAACAAAAATGCAGTTTTAAACTGCGGAAATCACTTAAAAAACTAATTGTAACACACTTTCATCTGTCGACTGCATTAACACAATTATGTGGAAGACCTCCAGATATACTGCAACCTGCTACTAGTATATCCTGGCACCACCATTGCATAAAGAAGGAGTTGTACAAAGGAAATAAATCATCTTTTTGCTCCAGAAATTATTAAACACCTTCTCTACAGAAGCTGTTGAGAATGAATACTACTTATTTATTTACTTACACAGTATATACAATTTTTACATGACGAAATTAAGGGAAATGCCATTTATTAAAATTTAAATTAAGATAAAACAATGATCATAAGTTGGTGATTTATAAAGGTTTCTTGGAGGAAAAAATAAAACTTATGTTTAAATTCAAAATATGTAACTTATTTCACTTAAATTGACTTTATATCTACTGCCATGTTTTCATTACATATACATTTTTTTATCACATCCACCTGGTAATGAAATTAAGTATTTCAAATACCTACGCATTTTAAAGTTTTTTAAATAAACGAATATGTACTTAAAAATAGTAGCAATGTTTATAAAACCAAGTTACTGTTAATTTTGTGTTGTTATATAGTTACATATTTAAATACAGTAACAATTCTCAGTATTAAATGTTTGTACAAAAAAAAGTGTTACAGAAGAAAATCTCAAATTACTAGTTTGTACTGATATTGCATTGGTGCATTTGTAACACATTTTTGGATACTGGGCTATCACCAAGAGGCCTATGGGGCCGAAGTGTAATGGAATTATGGCTATAATATACTTAACATTATTCCAGCATTACCAAATGCTTACATTTTGTTATCTACATTTCCATCATGCAGGCAAACACATTCTCTCTCGCTCTCGCTCCCCCTAACCCCTCCCTCTCCCTCTCTCATTTGTGTATGCACACACATAAAGTGGAGAATTATGTCTCATGTGAACTTTGTAAAAGACTGGAAACTGACCACTTTGAACTGTGGGGCCGACTGCAAAGCGAGATTTGCCCCAGCCCTCTGAGTCATACTGGTCCGCAGCTCCGCACACATCCAGGACTCCGGTTCGGCCCCTAGGCTGCCAATGGACGAGCACTGAGCGACGATGCTCCAGCTGCTGTCAACGGCACCAGTCACATGCTTCCTCAGCAGGCTACTGAGGCGGCGATGGCCCCACTTCTCAAACTCTGCACCACGGTGTGTGCCAGGCACTGACGAGACAAAGCAAACTCTGGAACAAACACGTGCATATAGGTCTCGTCCTGCACTGTTTTAAATACCAAAAAACATACACCAACACTAAAGCACCCACCTAAAGGCTGTTCACTATAAAGTGAGCACTTTAAAAGTTACCTTAGAATAAAGTCACTTCCCCTGCCTGCGTATAATTTTAATTGGCGCACTGAGTGGCATTTGCCCAGTAAAATTAGTAACGATGGCTAGAAAGTAGTTCTATATCTTAATGTCGAATAAAAAGGGTTAGGTAACCATTTGAGATAACTTAAATTATTCCTTTTGCTTTCTGTTTTTTTAATGCGCCAAAGTGTAAAAATTAACAGTTTTATACAATATTTACGTTCCTAATAATTTCAGTTTTACTTGACCAATTCATGAATAAAGTGATGAGGCCGATGGTAATGTTAATTTTACATGAGGTAAAAGAATACACAACGTGCATACTAGTAGATCTTAAGCAGGGCTTTCAAAAGTGCTCAGTTTACAGTGAACAGTCTATATTTGAAGATATTTTCTGCATGAGATGTGGAAGAAAGGGCGCAATACTTGTATACCAATCATGCACCCATCACTTCTTACTGGTAAGCTGTGTTTTGATCATTCTGAGCGCAAATGTTGAACTTTTAGTGGTGAATAGTGGAAAGATTATCTAAACTCAATGTAGTTGTGTGTTTTAGTTTTGCATATATCCAATAAATATATTTTGGGTTAACACAGTCTGAAAGGTAGTTTAAGTAATTCTGAAGGGTGTTGAAACAGTATTTCTAATGTGTGGAATGTCTTGAAAATACCACTTATACTTCAGCGTAAGTGTGTTTTCTGTTATAAAATCAATACTTTGGGGGACATGTTTTGTAAAATAAAATTAAAAGTTTCAAGTACTTTGCAATGCAGTTTAAAATCCAAATAGGAAGGAACCTTAGAGTTAATAACCCACAAGAAAAATTACCAAAGGAAATAGTTATCAACAAGTATGCTAGTGGAACCTGATGTTCTGCAAGATATTAAGTATAGACTGTACAGTGTACTACCATTTTTATAATATATGAAAAATTAATAATGCAAAAAAGCCTTTAGAAATAAATCACACATGTAACAACTTTCTATTCCTTCTTTTGACTACCAACAAAATACAGCAACTCACAAACACTTGCAGAATAAAAATCTTTCTCTAATAATAAAAAATACAAATTTTTGGCCATGATTTTTAAAACATAAGTACTGAATGTCTGAACTAAAATAGAAGGTAACAGCACTGTCAAAAAAATCATTCGCTATCATGAATAGATTGCACCTACTTGACAGCAGAGAAGTCGGCCCGACGAACTCTTACCACCCACTCCTGCAGTTGTGGTAATCTGTAGGCAGTGAGGTACCTCAATAAGTCTGTCTTGAACTCTGTTGGAGAGTCCCCAGCACCTGTATCACTGCCCAGAGGCAGCTCTGGGCATGCAGGACTAACCCACAACCTGCAAGACCATACAGTCTATATCACCAATGGCACACATCCAGTATAGATGGTTCACGAACTTCTGAAACCAACCTTTAAAGAAATCCCTGCCACTAAATTTCCATAATTTACTGGACACACTGACTAGCACATTCTTAAAAAATTTGGCAGCAATGAAAATATAGTGCTTCCATGTCTTGATGTATTTAAAGTGTGACATTAAAATTTGTGGACACTGATTTATTTTACGTAGTTTTTATGCAAATGTGAGTACACATATAAAGGCATTACAAATATATCATATTTCCCTGATTATAAGACAATGTTGTAATGATGCAATATTATTAATTTTCGGGACACGTGTTTAAATTTCTTTCGTTTCTCTTAAGCTTTGCCAAGCTTCATAATATTTTTATCGGGTATTCAAAATTAAAGCAGTTGCTTCGAGCAGTTACTTTGGGTCAGTCGCCCTTGAGGGCAGGAAAAGCTTCACTTCAAGTCGCCTGTGAGGGCAGGTCAGTTCAGTCGTCAGAAGCATAATACAATGCTAGCCTAGGACGCGACGGATGTGACGATAACCCCCACATCGGCCACTAGATTTTATTTTATTTCTCTGCCAGTGTGGGAGGTTGACACATTTTATATTTATTTCGATGCAAGTTTTGAAACATTAAAAATCTGTAACCGACTGTGGCGCTGGTCTGTACTTTTATATTTATCTGTGAGAGGTTCGTACTCTGCATACTGGAACTTCGTTTGTGAACTGTGTCGCTAAATGTTAAATAAACATACATAACAATTAACCTGGAACTTGAACTCATTTTTTAATTAATAGGCGTCACATTGTACTGAGTCTCGTGTTTCTACCTTGAGCTAGTTGTGGCAACGTAACATTCGGCAGTGTAAGCGGCCGAACGTTACAATGTTTAATACCAATTTTTTTTCCATATTTACTCATGTATAACCTCATTCATTTTCCCCTTTATTTTTGTGTGTTTTTTTTTTTACTGTTGAGGGGAGTGAAGAGGGGAAAAGAAGGCTATGCACAGTATGTGGGTGTTTTCATTAGCCATTATCAAAACATTAATTAATGTTAATGTTGATCTATCACAGCGAATGTCTAAAACTAAAGATTGAGATTTAAAAAAACTAGCTATGGCCACCATACCTGCCAAATGAGTTTGTAAATAAACATGGAAGATGTAAAACTGCAGTGCAGCCATTGGAAAACTGTGTGCTCATATGGACAAACAATTTAATTTTTAACAGTATTTGTTCTTTCAGAAATATCATAAAACACAAAAATTTATGTTTTGACTAGGACAGTTGCTTGTTTTCATCTTTTACTCTTGTTGCCACTACATATATCCACTTTTCATCACATAAGTTTAAATTTAACTGTGAAACTAGTGTTTCTCCCCCATTGCTACACACAGTAAAGATATTATAACGCTTTCATAACAGTCAGAACAAAATGTAAACATGGAAAAAGGTGGGCTGAGGGACACGTAACCGAGATGTGCAGTTGTATGAAGCTGCCAAGAAATCCAGTTGGGTTCAAGGTCGGTATGTCTACATGGCCAACTTGTAAGTAGTACGCTGGGACACATTTCTATATGGGTTCTTGTTGTTGCATCTTTCTCAGTGATCTAGCAGTTAAAAATGTGGGTAGGGTTATACAAGGAAAACAGTATTAATTTTGTGTGAATTCACCTGTCTGAAACAGGGAAGAGGGGCTGCAGAAATTGTATTTAAATTCCTAACAATTTCACATCTACACTTTAATGATGTATCAATAGTCACTGGAGGTCCATGGAAAATGTTAAGATTGTACATGTTGGAAGGATATTAAAGGGCAAAAAGTAAATCCTGAGCAGGGTTTCCAAAGAGCACAAACAACTGCAATATCATAGAATAGTCAGACACAGGACTGGCTTTCAGGCAGTTAAGACTGGCATAATCTTTGAGTAACAGACTGCCAAAATTTGTCTTCGAGAAAGAGGCTGCCAAAATACATAATATTAACAAATTAAAAATAATTATTTGTATGCAGATTATTGAATCATACAAAATGAATAACCAAAAAAATTAAATCACTTACAAAATCTATTATATAATAAAAAGTTGCATAAAAGAAGTACCTCGTAACATTATGATATTTCTGTTTGTACTTACCCTTGCGTCCTGTTTTCCCAATCAGACTCTACAAGATTAGCAGTGCTCACTACAACACGTATACTTCCATCTGTGTAACGAAGTAAAGTCATTTTACTGTAAAAGAAAATTATGACCTGCTATTTAACTTTTCAAATAAACAAAAAAATCCATTACATCTTAAGACACTAAGCCTAGTGATAGTGAAGCAACAAAACTTTGTATCATTGTTGTTTTTCAGGTGTTATATTTAACTTTGCTTCTAAATATTATATTTATCTACGATTACAGAGTAATTGCTTAGGGTGACAATTCATTTAATGTAATTTACAAATTAAGCTTTATTATATGATTTAAACAAAGTGCAATATAATATTTGGTTATTTTACTAGTTTATTGACATAGAGATCATGTGTAAGATAGATTTCATTTGTTTTTACAGGATATTCAGTATTCCAATTTTAATTGTTATAGTTCATTATTTCCCTACAAGGTAGTAAGCATTAAATATTATAAAACACGTGAACGAAAGACAATTATCCGGGTTGCCTCTCTTATCGCCATTACTGGTTGGAGGAGAGATGTGGTGTGGTCAGATGACAGCCAATCAGATAACAGGTAACAACGGAAATAAGGCTGCGTTAAAATTGAACGTAATTTTTTGAACAGAAATCATACAACCATAGCCAAGGATGCGTGTGGTGGGTTTCATGTAATAAAAATGTGATAATATAAATTTTAATATAAATGAAATATTTTTTGAAACGACGAAGGAGTTTAATAAAACATTGAGAAGCTGTGGGTTACGACCTTCTGATTAATTTGAAATGTTGCAACTGTGGATTTAACTGAAATATTGCAACTTAAACCTTCAAGTTACTTGAACACTTAAATATTTCTAATTTTACAAAGCTTTATTATCATTCTCATGCCAGAAACATTATGAAAAGATACTGTTGCAATGATTATGAATAACAAGGGATTCAAAATCACTATTATTTTTTTCCAAAACTGAGTAAGATCCAGTGCATTTCGAGAAGCTGGGCACAAATCTCCTGTGCGTGATGCCAGACACAAGAGACAATGAAACATATTTCGAGAAGTCTCTTTCTGGTTACAACTGTGTTTAATCATAACATCATTCATTAAGCTCCATCTTATCACATTGTACCTGGATCTTCCTACTCCAGTCATGTTCAAGGACTTCCAGGCCATCCATTTTCTTAGACCAGGTGTTAGGAAACATTACCCTTGCTAGATTTAGTGTGTGTTTAAGAGGCTTATGCCTACTTGCCGTTGGACCTTTCTCTGTTAGCAGCTATTTTTCTATGAATACATATAAGGAGTTTGCTTCATACTTATTATTATTATTATTACTATTAAAAATACCATTCATTCAAACAAAGGGCACTTCAATTTAACAAAACAAAAAATGTATACAATTTTGATACCCACCACCAATGATACAATTGATTCAGTTTATAAAAATAATTAAATTAGTAACTGTGAAAAAATGTTGAATTCATAACTGAAATATTTGATAACTCACATACACTTAATACATCCTCAATAAAACATAATTCTGAGATACAATTTTTTTCCTCTTTTTTTCAAAATTAAATATTGTAAAAATAAATAAAACAAGTACAGTATTTTATAATACTTCTAATGTTTTATCCCAGTATCATAGATTTCGTCAGTTACCAGTTTCACTGTGCTACAATCTACTGGACTTACACTTATACACATTAGAAAATTTGCTATGCTTTCTCATCACTCAAACCAATTCCTACCCAAGCAGGGCTCTTTCAAGTTTTCTAATTTTTGTAACACCTTTGTTCTATATGCTCTCACATGCTTTTCCAAAACCCATCTAGAAACAACATTATAAGTCAACTACTGCATTATATGTAATTGTTAATTATACGCTGTTGTAGGTAAACTGAGCACTTTTGAAAGCCCTGCTTAAAATATACTCGTAAGCACATTGTGTATTCCTCCACCACACTAAAAATTAACATTGTCTTCAGCAAATAAAATTATTCTAGTATTCGTAACTTTTAACTTTTAATTCAATGTTAAGACATGACCATCAGTGTGCTCATTCAAATCTTGGCAGGTAGGAGCAGTGACATTACTTAAAAGGTTGATTTCAAAAGTGCTCTCAGTTTATTGCGAACAGCCTCTACCGGCATCTTCAATAAATATCTCAATTTCTGGCCATGTTCACTAAGCACCATGCTCATACCAAGGAGACTTAATTGCTGATGGTTTGAGATCCCCCCATCGTATGACTACATACATATTTAAGCACCAAACTGTTTCAAAGTGGTTGTAAATGAACTAGTAAAACTAGGAAAACCCCACCGTTAATTACCAAACAGCCTTTCTATGCATGTGTGCGCACTTGTGCTGAGCTCAATACAACACTCTTTAGAAGCAAAAATCAGTCATAACAGAATGAAACATCTAAAGCATGTACTCTGCTACAGCATATAGTGGTGCAAAATGAAGCACAACACACAAACTTTCACTTATCAATTAAATTGATGCAAACTACAAACGCAAGCAATAAAAACTTTTACAAATGGCACCTCACTTCCCACTCCAGTCATCATCATCCTTGGCTGTTTCCAGCCTGTGGCCACTTGAGCTTGGTAAAATGTCTTCATCTGTCTCTCCATCACTCTCCTCTCAATGTTTCCTAGTCTTTGCCTGTCTTCTGCAATCCCTCAGCCACTTGCTATTTCCATCTCTTCTTTGAAGAAGCATTCCAGTGCTTTTCCAAAATCCATTAAAATGTATCAACTGTGTATGTACTTTGCTATCATGTATTTTTAATTATCTGCATTTTAATAAATATCTTACTACTCATGGTAAACAGTGTGCTAATTTTTAAATTTGCTATGTAAAGTAATTTTGCAGGAAATATATATACATATAATTTACTAATTTTTTGGTGTGACACACAATGTACTGCAGTATAATACATTGTTAATAAATCTTGTTGTATTATCTTTGAAGTAGTGAAGGGATATGGTAAAAGTTTCCGATCTCACTCACCACATCTGGTTTGGCATCTGCTTTCTATGCAGGAATGATAGGGGCTGGTTAAACCCTTGCAGAAATACTTGTATGAGTGCTCCTGGCTGAGGTATACCATCTATGGATGTCATGTGCATTCAAGATGGCAACGTTCTCCTTCCCTGTCCACAGCGAGCCAAGGTAAGTGCTGCCACACATTGAAAACCAATAATCAAAAATGTCTGGTTAACCTGGGTGGTGTAGATGGCAGGCGTGACACTTGGTTATGGCTCTGCACCAACGGGACGCCCCGCTACTCTTGTAGGTATCGGTCACTGGGACACCAGTAGACTGCCAGGTAGCCAGAAAGAAGGCATACCAGTGTTAACCATTTAATTACTGACCTGACATAGATAACGTAGCCATAAAACACAGTAAAAAGTGTTGCTTGGAACTAGGTGGGAGGACAATTGCTAAACTAGATCAATTATTGTGCCAGAAAGGGAAAAAAATGAAGCAATAAAACAGCTGTGTGGCAGTTCAATAATGGTCAAATTTGCAGACCCAGCACATGCACAGACTTCGTGTGAGAGGCACAATTCGGCAATCTCTAATGCTCCTACATCCTGATGATGGCAGCATAAAGCCAGTCTCATGTGGTATGGCACAAGTCACAAAAATGAATAATGACAGGAATTTTATATTGGTATTACACAATACAAATGTATGTAGTTACTTCTACATCAATCCCGTTAAATTATTTACATTCCAAGCAGTGAATTCTCACTGCATTTGTTGAGCACTTATGATACATGTGATATTGACCCCATTAACAACAAAACACAACTATTAGCATGGTACAGATATTGTGAGGAATACAAAAATAGACAACCAAACATACACTCACGTATGATGATGTCCAAAAGGGTGAGGAGTTTTAATCCGTACTGCTTTTATGTGTTGTGGTAGTTTCTTTGTGTCCCTGAGATCCTCAGCATCCTCCCCATGAAGAATTAGCAATGGTTTTTTACTGGAATATAAACAACAGTGGAAACACATTCCTATATTCAAAGATTACGTAAATAGCAGTAAAGTGATTGGTACTTTTACTCAGAGAAAATTTTAAAATGGGTAAAAAAATCTAATGCACCTACTTTATACCTAGTTATGTCATCAATATGTATAGGCTGTTCACGTTTATCTGAGCACTTTTAAAATAAACCGTTGAAAAATTACACTGCCTCTACCTGCATGTATTTTAATGGCTAAACAGACTTTTACCTGCCCGGTATGGTTGGTACCAACGGACAGAAACAACAGTTTACATCTACGGATTTAAATACTCTACATGACATGGAACATTGGTTCATAGAAAACAAACTAAAATTAAATGTAACAAAACAATTATTTTTTAAACAAAATAATACTCTAAATAACACTACAATTTCTATTCAGTACAAGGGGCAACCCATTGAAGAGAAAAAAATCAACAAATTTCCCAGGCTTTGCAAAAAAAAAAAAAAAAAAAA